>VXAA01006133.1:2532702-2575754 GCA_013399115.1 Anseranas semipalmata
CCGCCCGCGTCCGAAAGGCTCTGCTACACGGAAACGTGCGGCGGGGCTCTGGGGAAGGTCCGCACAGCCCCGTGCCCGCCGGCTGCTGGTGACTGATCGAGCCCTGGGAAGCACCTAGCAGACAGGAAACACTCATTTTTAGTGCCTGCTAGTGGTCGAACCGAATCTTATCCTTCATCTTCTGTGGGTTTGCAGAACGTCTGCCAGCTGAGCAGATCGATTTTTTTTCTTTCCCTTTAGCACTTTATTTTACTTTTTTTTTTGCCGTGTCATTATTCCCTTTACTATCGTATTCTATTTCCCCTCTCGCCGCCTTCTTTTTGTTTTTAACTTGTTTCTCCTTTCTCATNGGGCTTGGCTGACCACCGAGGTGCTCACAAACCAACACAGCCCTGGCTGGCCGGGCACGACAGCCACAAGGGAACATGCTGCTTGCCCCCGCTTTCTTCTGGCCTCCCCCCTCCCTGTTTCTTCTTCCCACTTCACTGGTTCCTCTGTGTGGTCTCGCTGCTCCAGTTTCCCATTCACAATTCCCACAGCCCACAGTTTCTCTTCTCATTCTCCTTTCCCCAGAATTTTCCTCCACCTCCTCCCTTCTTCCATCTCCAAAGCCCTCCACTTCTGCATGGCTGCAGACTATAAAGCCACCGGTGGTCTCCTGGTTTGCAGACCCCTTTGACTGGACCATGCAGGGAATCAAACCCTTAGGCCAGTCCTCCCCAGCCTCACAGCCAGGCCCTTGCTGATCCGTCTCTCCTTTCACTATAACTCACGACCGAGATGGTAACACAAGTGTATCTGGCATTCATAGAGTGTCATTAAATACAGCAGCAGAAGCCCAGCTATGGCCCGTCTTCTCCCCAGAGTGCTGTACAACACGGCAGCGACTGACTCTCTTGCGCACGGTTCTGACTTACATTTACCCTGTTTTATTTTCAGCCACTCAGACAACAGGCACTGTCTGCTGAGACAAAGGAGCCCCTCTATTTTTATGCTTGTTTTCTGACTTCAGAATATGGAAGCTCCAGCAGAGGTCCTGTAATTGTCACAACACCGTGCTTGAACTACGAACCTGAAACTGACTGAAGGGCAGTCTGGTTAAGGCACAGTTTAAGGGGTTCTGCTGTGACTAACACTGGTATTTTCTTTAAGGAGATTTTCCTCGTTGATATGAAAGCTTTACTCATAAAAACGTTTTTATGATAAAAATACGTTTGTCAGTGTTCCAAAAGGGATAGCTAGACCCATGAGCCTCATTTCTCTGTTACCCTCTCTAGCAATTTCTCCTGAATTGTAGAGACTGAGATACAATCATTTTTTCATACAGTTCCTAGCTCCAAATCAGAAGTTCTTTTGCCCTACTAATCCCGCACTGCCCACGCAATCACTTTTTAAGACACTGTTCCCGGCTGTGCTTCAGCAGCGCGGTTCGCGGGCGCCCGCCATCTTGTACTCCCTGGTGCTCCTGGCCTACCTCACCGCTGCACAAAAACTACCACTCGGAAGCCACGCAATGGGTTCACTGCCAAGCAGGCAGCTTTACGCTAGCACGATGTACAAAGTGCAACCAGCATCTTCTGAAAGACATATCGAGGTCATGACACCTGTGCCCTGGCTCCCCGTTCTCCATGTCAAAGCCAAGTACCAAAGAGCACAGCCATTGCTGTGGTTCCTTTTAGGTATATGTTTGGCTCCAGGGCAAGGTAATGAGTATGTAATGAAGGGAGACGACATCTTGAGTATTAAACCCCCTATCTGCACAGCTTTTAGTTGCCTTTACTATAGAAAATGGGCAGGTGAGAGGCCTCAAGGGCAGCTGATACTGATACAGTTTTACCCAGTACATGTGGTCACTTACTGGTGCTTGGAGGACGTCAGCTCCCAGCCAAAAAGCAGCTGGTTGAGATGTTCCAAGCGCTCTGAAGACCTGCAGGCGAGGGCAGGGCCTGCCCGGCTTGTCCTGCACTCCTCCAGCTACCACTGGCCAGCAGCAGCCAGCGGCCGAGGCCTGGGCCTGGGCTGCGCCTGGGCCCTGTCCCACGTCACCACGTCTGTGAGTAATGCCTTCTGTTGCTGTGCTTGGCTGGGAGACGATGTACTGCTGACGAATTATGCAACCTCGGTTATTCACACTTGTGCTACATCTTGGCTGTGCTGCTCTTGGAAGCCTGCAGTCTCCCAGAAGTTTCCCAGAACTTGGGAGAAGCCAACTGGTACAGAAGAGAGCAGCAAAACCTCCTCAGCAATACAAGCTATGGGTACATGAGACCTGTTCTCTTTCTGCTCTGTCTACCCAAGACTATACAGCTGAGTTCATGAATCCTTTTCTTTAAAACACTGTATGGCCTGTGTCTGAGGTCTGTAACAGCCCTAGGACGATGACCTTGGTCAAGAACACTAATAAAAAAGGCTTCTTTTTACAATACAGCTAATATGCCTCAACAACATTTTCCTCAGGTCAGCACCAAGAGCATGGACGTAGGTTCCACAGTTGCTAAGAACAAATCCCACTGAAGGACACTTGAGTTAGCCTCTTCACCACTTACACCATATTACCTTATGTTCCTGAAACATGTACGTACAGAATTTTAAAAAAGCCCCTCTGCACAATTCTTGAGAGGATAAGAGCCACACTGCGTGAGTGAACAATTGCAAGATACCACCACTAGTGTTAGTTCCTAGAAACGGTGGAAAAAATCTGTTAAGTCTACAAGAAAGAGAATTGGCCAAATAAGGTCCTAGCCAGCACTAACAAGAAGGGGGCATAGGGGTCACCTGTTTTGAATGGCAGTTCCTCTCATCAAAAGAGCAGGTCTGATTCCAATATGCAAAAATCCCACCAGAAATGGGTTGGGAGCCCAGTTCCCGGTTAGAGGAACCAACCCTGAAGGAAAGGTACGTGATGGATGCCACCTGCTCCAGCAGAAGACCATCAAAGGAGATGCAACCTGTATGGACTTGCTGTGTATGAAGCTGGAGCTCTTCCCCTCCATGGAAGAACAACGCCCACTTCGGGCCTGTGTATTTTCAGGCTTGGTTTGACCAAAAGTTGGCAGACTTAGTCTATACACGTGTTTCTGTCAGAAGTTTGAGAATTTCAAGCAGATTTTATGATCATCTATTTTTCATCTGTGCAGGAAAAGTGCATGTGGGCTCACTCAAACGCACAGGCAGTACTCTTTGCCTACATGCTATTTTACAGATTTTATACTGCTTCCAGCTAAATCACGTATCTCAATGCAAAGTATACCACTCCTGGATACCACATGGATTTTTAATGCTCTGAGGGATCCTTTGGGTCTATAAACAACAAGTAGATTACATTCATCTACATACTGTCAAGACTCTTTTTCCTCCTACTTGTGAGGGAAACATGGCTCTTATTCTTCACTTGAGCTAGTATGTAATCCAAGAACAATTCATGGCCAGCTTTGAGAAAAGTGTGCTGTATTTTTCTTTGTAATTAACCGCTTCAGAGCAAGACTCCTCATGTATAAAGATGAAGAAAGGTCTCAGCTTTCCTTGAAAGATGGCTTGCCTTTCAGCAATGCGTCTCACACTTTGATTTTTGACTGAAACATTCCACTGCTTTGGTGACCTGTTATGCCAAAAAAGCTGTCTTGTATTATGCTTTACTTTTAACTGAATGTGCTGGCACATGCCAAGAAACAGAACAAAGTATTGCAATATATACTGGAGCAGTGTTTCGTGCTGCTCCACACATGAAATTGATGTCAGAAAAAATTGCACAAAGGGCATGGAAAATGTGAATAAATGCTGTGATCCTTTTACCTTCAGTTTTAAATAGATGGATTGAAATGCATGGATGCTAAAGATTTATGCATCCATTTATAGTCCATTCTGGAGTTTTAACATTTCATGCAGCTTGTAGGAGGGAGTGTATTATTTATATAAAGTCATGGTTATTCAGCAGTGTTTATTCCTGAAGAGCAACAAAACATCTTCAAGGGAGAAGAAGAAATTCGTAACTCTGGTTGACTACCAGGGTTAGCCAATTTAATTCTCTTATTTTTTGATTTATGAAGAGCCTTGTTCCTCCAAGCACCTTTGTAGCAGTAGACATTTTGCTACCAGCAGTAGACATCACCTCCTTCTCCATAGACAGACAGTGCAACAATGGATTAAGTGACTTGACAGCTCTTCAGAGAGTCAGGTGTAAAAAGAGGTGTGTGTGGTAGGGGGACCTTATCAGTCGTGGAGATACTGGAGCTTTGTTTTTACAGCTCTTTTCCCAGCATGGTACTGAGTGAAGATGAAATGGGCCCGTGGCAGCTATTTGCTGATGTCCTTTCTGTGTGACATCAGTTTCTTGGCCATGTGGGCTATTTCTTCTGTCTGATGCAGTGTAACACCCTTCTCTAATTTTCCAATGGTTTTCTTCTCTATCTTTGGGCTTGTTTGCAAGACAAAGAGCACATAATTATGCACATGTTATAATGTCAGAGAGTAAAGAGTAAATGCAGCCGTAGCAGACCATTGGTCTTTCCAGCTATCTTACCCGACTGGAACTGTAGAGGTTGCTTTTTTTTTTTTTTTTTTTCCCTAGCAGGCAATCAAACTGTTTAAATGAAGAAACCAACCTGGAGATGTACAACAGCATTTTCAAACAGCATTTCTCAGTCAGCTTGTAGCCTCACCTTCTGTGAAGATGGATCTTGCAAAAGTTAAATTCAGCTCACATCAATCGACTGTATTATATCCTTTTCCTACCCAGATATGATTCCTGCAGACCACCAAAGGGAACTAGTAGTTTAATTGAAAAAATCCCAGGTAGTTTGTCTTATCCACTCCTGGCAATTCTGTCAGCAGAAACACCTGACGTGTGCCTATCTGTAGAGGCAAGAGAGCCCAACCACAGATAGGTATATGAGCTATTTCTGCTTGCTTTCAGTGATGCTAGAGGATGGGTAGTTAGGACCACTCAACAGGTTAATAGATCAGATACAGCGAGGGAGTAGTGCTGTTTCCTGCAAGATAGATGTCATTGCTGAAGGCCCACAGAAGATACTACACACTGTGCTGAAACACCTCATATGGGTCCTCTGACTTGTTGCTAAGAATAGGATCATAGCAAGACCACAGTGGTGGTTTCCTTATAATCTTGCAGGCAGCTGGAGGCTGGGACTGCTTGGGGACAAGAGATGGTTAGCATCTGTGTGGTTAATAGCTCCTGATGGATTGTCTTCCCATGAATTTCCCATGAACCACACAACCATATGGTAGCCAGGAGGACCTGTGGCTATGAGCTTCTTGTACTGTGTGAGAAGATACTTTCTTAAACCTGGCACCTGCTAACATCATTTGATACTCCTATTTCATGCATTATGAAGCAGTAAACAATCATTTTGTATTCAGCGCTTTGTGCCAGCCCATATCTGTAAGCCCTGCTCCATGTCTCCCAATGTATTGCTAAATCATTCTAACAGATAACAGCTTGTCTGTGCTTTCCTTTCACATGTGGACGGAGATCTAGCATCAGCGTCCGTACCTGGGAGAAGTGCCAACGGGCAATGTCTGACCATTGTGTGCACTGCCAGTATCAGCGTCCCTGCCTCGATAACCGAGCATGTGGTGTGGATGTGCTCCCAAAGACGTTGTTATCTGTCACACACGAGGCTTTTGGGAAAAGGGGCACTTGTATGCCCCGGGCGAATATCAAGACATGGATGAATGTGGACTTCAGTTCAGCTACAACAGTATGGTATCGTGCCAAAGTGACCAAGCCAGCATGGTAGCGCAGTCCTTTGCACTATGCAGTGAAAAGTTGATGGGCAGCCTGTATCAGGTCAGAGGATGAAGGGTCACAGGAGTATTCCTAATTGGTCTTGGGAATTTGGCATCATTGAGAATTACGTATAAGAGAAAAATCTCTAGTCTTAGCCATGGAAAGTGCTAAGACTCTTGAAGGATTTGCCTAAGAAGGATTCTCACCAGTATCAGAAATCCTTAGGAAATTTTTATACATATATACACATGCTTAAAAATCCACAATTTAGGTCTTATAAAGCCAGATTCCATATCTGAGAAGAGGAAAAAGGCCCAGAAGAGCTATAGTTCTGACAAAATGATCACTTGGCATTTTCTGTCTGAGGACCTGAAAGGGATGCTTTGTCAATACCAACATTGTAAGCAGCAGACCACCAACAGCTAGCACAGAGATGATGTTCTAAGGAAAACTGATATTGTTTTCCCGTTAACATATAGCACCAATATTTAGCCAGGTATAATATTTCATCAAGCCATGCTAATCTCCAACCTGATTTGGGAAGCTATCGTGCATATATTTAACTTTACCACTTTACCTTAAAATGAAACAAAACAGCAATATGGAGAAGCATTGTTGAAACCAGAAAACATTTCTCTCCTTATCATGTAATTAATTTTTTATTCAAAATGTCATTGCTTGTGTGTGATAGAGACATTTTTTATTATCAGTCAGGCAAAAGTAACTACTATTTAGAAATGATTTGAAGGCATACCAACTCAAAACAGTGAAAAATGCAAATGAAGATGCTTCACTGCCTAAAACATTGATGCCAAATGATACACATAAATGGTAACTTTTTAAAAAAAATGACTTGTAAAGTACATCAACTAAAGCTCTGTAATAATAAAGAGACCCTTGGTGCCTTAAATGGGAAGTTTAATGGCTTCCATTTAAAGAAAGGGGGATTAAAGGCAGAGTATGGCCTTAAATACCACTGCTATCTACTCCGAAAATGATAGCACAGAGTGATTTTTCATAGGTCTGTGATGCACATGAACAGAAAGTACCCTGGGTACTGATCGCCCAACACATGAAAATTAAACTGCCTTCTGCATCTTTGCACCTGCGGTAGCCCCGAAGTTACGCAGCCCCTTCCGCAGCCCCTCCGCTGGAGATCCGTGTCTTTGCTGACCCCGCTCCGCTCCCAGCACCTCTCCCACGAGGTCTGGAGGCACACCACGCACCGCCCTGTCCGGTGGTCCCCTGCTTCTCCTTTGCTTCGTAAGACGCGCTGCGAGTTTGGGGCAAGGTTGGTACTATTCCTGTGGATCGCTGCGAGGAGAAGTACGTGGCAGCTACGGCACAGCCCTATCCATGCTGGGCACTCATTTTAAGTGGCTCTGGGCACAATCCCCCTCTGCCAGCGGGGGTCCGGTTTAGGATGCCAACCACTTGTGTTTAAGATCCTCTGAGAGCTTTACCTGCTCATACAAGAGGCTTACTCTGACGTACCGCTGGCCAAGCATCCAAAACAAATTCCCAATAACCTCAATATGTAGGCTGGGTTTTTGCTCTAAAAGGCTTCTTTTGCCTCACCTAAAGGGCAGAAAATGGATGTAAAGCAGATACTGGCGGTGAGTGAGCGGAGGAGCTCTCTGCGGTCCCATGTCCTGCACCAGCCACGCTCCCACCGCGAGGCTGTGGGCAGGGCAAGGAGGTGCCTGGCGGTGTGAGGTCTCCGAGACCCCGCGCGGATGACTTACGAGGCGGGGCTGCTTCGAATAGCTCTTATTTGTATCGCGGCAGGAAGATGTAAAATCTGCCGCATGTCAGCTCTGTAACTGAGAAGGGTTTGCGGATGTGTAATACGAGGATAACAGATAAGGTGCCAGTAGATGGCTCTCAAGATATGAGGCCTATGGCTTTTATAGGACTGAGACAACTTCTTGGCTATTGAGTAATAGCTGCCTTTGCTGCATGACAGGAAGTTAAAAAAACACTCAGACTGTATTTTGGGAAGGTGAGAGGATAGAGATTGCATGAAAAAGGGGCATCTTCTATCCAGACCTGCTCAAAAATATCAAAGCTCTTAGATTAGTTATTTTTAATGATTCAAGGCAAAAAATGCAAACTCTTTTCAGTAAAGCACACTTGAAATTCCCCCTTACTTCTTTAAGTGAGATTTAAGGGCTGTTCAAGAAGACTGGAAATAGCTGAGAGAATACTTTTGCAGTACCCCGGTTTCTCTGCGAGAAGAGGTGCTGCCAGCCCCAGCAGGGTAAGGCAGTAAGTTACATTTTCTTAACGAAACAGCGGAGCTGTGTCTATTTGGAGTTGGTTTCCTCAAGCATATGAACTAACAGCCCGGAGGGGAGGGGGTGCAGGAGGGAAGCTCACAGTTAGCAGCGCCACAGAGGTTTGAAATGAGTTTTTAGTACTGTGTGAGTGAAGTAGATAATATTTAATTGCCATTATTTATTTCTGGAGAGGAGAGGAGAGGAGAGGAGTGGAGAGGAGAGGAGAGGAGAGGAGAGATCTCATTCTCAATCTGGGCAGCGATTTATATCCCAAGCCCAAATTTTGTGAGTTGAGCAAAGATAGATAACAACAGCAAACACAATCAAATTCTTCCAGCTATTTAATCACTTCTAAAGGAAGGAAGAGGATTTGTACAACATAACTTTATTCAGACAGCTGGCCATGTAGTGTATAAACTAGAATTTCTGCTTGAAAACTTATTCCATTTTTTAATTAAATTGGTTTCTGTTGATGCTTTAAATGCTGTTTTTCCACGTAGCGTGCCCTGAGGCCTACGCCACCCTGCTGTGATATATTTTCCTGGTCAGCGACCCCAGTCTATATTTATTATACTCCTTCTGTTTCTTGGTTTCATGGCAGGGACAACTGGAGTGATTGCTGACTAAATAATTAGCCAAGGGAACTCTCTCTGTATGTATCTGTACTCATTAGGCTAGTGAGAAAACGTAACTTACTTTCATAATCTCTTTCCCTATAGGTACCTGGCACTTTCTGGGAGCAAAGTAGGGAGAAAATGTAATTGCTAAAAGCTCACACACTCATTATTAGACTAATGATACCTATTCCTCTCAATCTTGCCTGATAAAGGCAGCTACAGAAGTGAAGGTGTAAAGCTGCTGCTTCCCATTATAACAGAAAGGAGAAATGCAGGCTTGCAATACTCCCTCCTCCCCTCCTGAATAAGCAAAAGGGCAATACACAGAATATTACAGTATTATATAACGTAGTAGAATAACATGGTAGAATAATATAGCATTATTGTCATTCACAGCCACAAGCAAAACAAGGGAGAAGACACGAGGCACGTTCTGACACAGCCCAACGTCAGGAACCCCCTTAGTGACCTGGTTTCCTTCCGTGGCCATTGCAGAGAGAATTTGTGGCCTCCAGAGGGACAACAGCTCCTAATTTCGGGTCCTGCTCACATCTGTGTCTCTTTCCTTTTGCTCCCCCCTACTCCACTCCTACCACAGACTGCAAAGGGAATTTAAGGAAAGTGGCTGGGTTAGTTTAGTCAGGTAAGTCAGGTGTCCAGCCTGTTCTGTGTGAAGATACTTCTCCTCATTTCAGCCTATTAAAAAAAAAAAAAAAAAAAGGATGAACTTTAGCTGAGAATTTGGGCTGGGCTGAGCTAGGATCAAATTGCTTTATTTTGTTTTCTGCACTTTTGCTTTTTATAGAAGATGAATGTCACTCACCCTATGGTACTTCTCCAAACCTTGCGCAAAACTCTTCTCTAAGGTTTAAGAGAGAACCATTCAGCTTAAATTACATCAGTGTAAATTGCAACCCTGAACTGCAGCCTTTAACATATCAATAGGTGCACCATAAGCTTTGGGAGTCATCTAAAAAAGCTTCCATTCTTCCACAAGATCATAATTTCCATTTTTTGCAAAACTCCTCCTATACAAAGAGGTAGAGACTGGTAGCAGCATTGGTAGAAAGGTGGGTGACATTCTGGTTCCACTGAAATCAATGTGAGGTAGTAGTTAGCCGGGATTTCTTTCATCTGCTTTCATGCCTATTGACTCCTTGATTTACATACTATTATCTTCTTATGAACTTTGGAGAATCCAGTGCCCATTTCTTTTTATTAGAGCACTAGAAACTATTAAAGAAAAGCTCACCTTGAAGTGTCGAAGACAAGGTGGTTCTTCTGCAAATATGGGCTATCTAATGAACTCACAGCTTCCCCTACAGAATTGTTCTGGCTGTGGTGAGGGGTAAGGGGAATTTCGGAGCATTTTTGAAATTTGATAAAAAAGAAACGCAGAGTTTCACTTATCATGCTTCTAATCTTATGGATCTGTGCCCCGGTTCAGTCTGCCATTCTGAACATCTGGTGTGTCTTGAAGAAAAGATTCTTCCACGTGGAGTCTAGTTCCCGATTTCCTCAGCTATTATTTATTACACCGTTTGGGCTTTAGAAGGGATTGCTGAACCAGTGTGGATAATCTAAAAAATAAACTTAATCTAAAACTAATGCAAACTGCACAGCATAGGAGATTTAGAAAAGCCTACTTGACAGTCAAGTAAAACCCTTTCATTTATCTTGGTACTTCCCGAATCTAGCTCTGAGCAGATATGGGACCACAAGGAAAAACAGTGAAAGAAGTACTTTCCAAGTGACCAGACGGCAGAAATTCTGCACGCAAGCCTACTCGCAAAAGATGGTCAGAGCAATGCTGACGGACCAGAGTGCTTTGAACCACCCAGCACCGTTCAGTGCCTGCCCCGCTCGGTCTTCTGGCCCTCTTGATGCCAGCACGCCCCAGCTACGCCCGGCACCGACGCTGTGTGAGGGACACGCGAGCAGGAGGAGCAGCTCATTGTGCGAACGCACGGACCATGTCTCAGCTGCAGAGCGGCATCGGGAAGTTTCAGCCCTTGTTTTGAGAACGGTGTCTATTACCCACACTTAACCCCAAAGCATCTTTTTTAATTTAAATGATGGTTGCCTTAATAGCTTACTGCCTGAAATGTTCTTTGACGCTGAGGCATAACGCTCTCCAACTGTGCACAATCCAATATAAGGCGCCTGTTAATGCTGCATGCTGGCACAAACTGTATTTGGGAGATGGAAAGGTGATTAGCACCTCCTAAGCTCTATCCAAATAGAGAGCTAAAACAATCTGGATTGGATGTGAACATCACACACAAAATTCTTTAGTGTCATGTGTCTTCAGAGTAGAGGTTAGCGCCAATGGCTTTGGCAAATGAAGCAAAATAATCCCAGATTCAAGGCTGTCAGGAGCGTGAGCAGCAGTCCTGTTCTTACACCGCTCGTGAAGCACGGTGCCGTAACGCAGATCCCCAGGAGCCCGTGAGCCCACGCGGGGTGTTGTGCTTTCCCGTGGCCTTGCAGCAGTGGGCACTGACTCCAGGCAGGGACAGGCGCCCCGTGCACCCGGTGCTGCACCGCAGATCTCGCAGCGTGAGGGATCCCCCACACCTCGAGCAGCAAGCTTCATTTGGAACTCATCACTGTTTGCAAAGAGTAAGGAAGTTGCCCTTTTGAGGGCAACAATACTTATTTCAAGTAAATATTATTTGAGTAGTTATTTTTTTTCCTTCTAGGCTCAGCAGCGCGAGCAGCCTGCATTGCACCAGCAGCGCACCGCCCTGCAGTAACACCGGGCAGGGTCCCCTGCTGCGAGCGCGGCGCGGGGGCCGCGGCGTGGTCTGCCCGGGCTCCCGGCCCCACCAGCAGCAACCCCGGACCTCGGGGCACCGCGTGTCGGAACAACCCCTGTCCCCGAGGAGGCGCCCCCGAGGAGACGCGCTTTTGCGACCCATAAGCGGTGCGCTTGTTAAAGACCGTCAAGCAGCTAAGAAGTGAGATTTCTGGAAAACGTACAAAATGAAGGCAAAATTACAGCTCGGCTGTAGATAGTGACAAAGCATGAAGATACATCAGCATTAAGTAAATAGCTAGCTTGGGGTTTTCAATTGCAATTACCACACACACTCTCTGCTTCTAATACCTCGGAGACCCATAGCACATTACAGAATTTTGTTAATTACTAAGTAAGTGAAGAAGGAGAGAAAAATACTGCCACCAAAATATATATTGCGTATTGATTTAGAGAATTGTAATTTAGGTTTAATAATTTATCATTCCTCTTAACAGGCTAGGCTGTATTTTATAAAAAGTAATGAAACCTTAGGAAATCAGAGGAAATCACTTCAGCCTCTGTCATTTGATCTTTGCTGAGAAATGGGAAGGAGTGGTTTGTTTTCCCCTTGCCCTATTTATAAAATGTGCAGCTTGGCAAAGAGTAGATTAGCAAGATTACAGACTTTTCTTTGTTGTTATTTGTCATGCAACAGTGGACAAAACAGTAACCGGTGTTTGATGTTAAGAGAGTCTTCCCAGGTAATACCCCCAGGAAGTAATCACAGGAGCACTCAAAACGATCACAATCATTGTCCCATCAATTTGAGCAGTTCAAACCAGCAGCAGTTGCTCGGCTCGTAGCATGATAATGAGATCACCTAGCTATTGCTAGAAAAGCCAAGCCACTCGAGCTGGTACTTCCACTAGTTCAGAGCAAGTACGCTGCAAGCTGTTAATGAAATCACCATTGGTTCACGTGCAGCTGGAGGAATAACCACAAGAAAACTAGCTTGTCATGAGGAATTATTTAACTGTGTTGCAATGCACGTATACATCTGCAGTCGTAGACTCTTTCCAAGGTATGTGCCCATTTGGGCTAAATAATTTCATAAAAGCATCCTCTGAAGACTTCAGGGAAAAAAGCTTCATGGACTTAAAGCAAACACTAGGTAGGAAGTTCCTATATGTGCCTTGTTTGTAGAAACATTAATCGTTTTCAGTTATTGCCCCTTTTCAGCACAGGTAACTACTGCTGCATCCCCGCTGTTGACATCAGAGGTGCCAAACGTAGCTTCGTGGTTCAGCGAGGGGGTCAGTCCTCAGCCTCGTTTCCAGTGGAAACGGCGCTTACGTGATCGCATTGAGTATGAGCGTGCAACCCTTTCCTCCCTCATCCTTTATGTATTTCATTGGCTGCTTTCACCACACTAGAGAATGGCAGATTTCTTGAACATAATTAAATCCCTTCAAGTCTCATTGAAGCAGATGAATAGGAAAAGAGCAGAGACTCTAGAAGTGCTCAGAACCAAGCTCATTTTTCATAGACACCAAGGACCTCAAGAGGAGGGCCTCAAATGATCTCAACCACATGTAAAAATCCATGTGAAACTTTGACGTTTATAGACACCATTAGACACAAATCTACTACTGATGCTCTGGGACCTTCTTGCACACAGAAGGGCCTCAAAATCCGAGACATACCCAGCATCTTCTGAGTCTGAGGTATACTACAAGACTGCTCTGAACTAGATTCAATCACCAGTGAAAGAATGGTGAAGGCGCAACCTGCTCCAGCCACGCCAGCTCCCCTGCTCCTCACGAGCAGCCTGAGGCATCAGGACTTCATGGAAGAGATTTGTGTTGCTGAATCTTCACCAGCTGCCGTCACCTGCTGCATACACCTTGCCTTTGCATGAATGCCCCGTATGTTGCAAGGGTAGTCCAAAGGTTAGGACACTGTCCTAAGGGTTGGAGAGAGCATAGTTCTCCCCCTCACACTTCTGGGTCACCTTAGCATCATTGTACAAATCCTCACCCATAAAACGAGGGTGGCAGTGTTGGCCTGCACAAAGAAACATGTTACGGGCTGTAATGTACTTGCATGGTGTGGGACCAGAAAGGGGGCACTTCGCAGACGAAGATGAAATAGCTGGTGGCATCCCAGGCCAGCTGATACATCTCCAGAGGCAGCCTGTATTTCAAAGCACCACTACTCTTTGCCTACAGTTTGACTTAGATCCACTGTTGATTACCATGGGATAAGCACAGTCTTCACTTGAGACTTGCTCATTGTAAAATTAGCTTCCCAAATTTTAAAAAAAATTGAGCAGGTCTACAGACAAAAGCATCACAAGTAGGAAAAAATATATATGTGGCAATCACCTATTAACAGCCACAAACGTAGGGCATGGCATCTAATCCACTAATCCCCAACAGCTGGAGAAAAGTCATTCCTTATAGACAAGCACAGATCTTAAGCCCTGGTGTCCTTTTATAGCTGTACTCACTTTTTATACGCTACGTTTGCAGGGATGGGATGCAATAGCAGAACAGGGGTAGCTCCTCTGATCAGGAACACACACAGTTCACATATATATCTTAAATGTATCATGTATAGTTTTGTTCCCCCCCAGCTTATTAACATTTTTAAAGCTCAACTTTTATTAATTGGTGAAGTTCTGCTCCACTTAGTATAATCTCTCTCATTTTCTCTTCACCTTTTGCTATTCCCAAACCATCTCCCTTTTCAGAGAAAAAAACAAGATCTGAAATGTCAAATGCTTAAGGAAGGCAACTTCTATTTATTTCATCTAGGTGAAATGAAAGAATTAGCCATTTTGTATACAGTAGGCAATCCAGGGCAAAGACAGAAACTAAGTGGCTCCCCACAGATCCCTTTATATCCATGCATAGATCATCTTACTGTTGCACGGAGGATAATGAAAAGTAACAAAGGCGCTCCCGTATTGCTGGAGCACTTGTCTTCTGCTTGAAAGGCATACTTAATGAAATAACTACTCATGATTGTTCGTATCTAAGCAGATCAACAGCCTACACAGCTTGCAGATAGCTAAGTGGATCTTCAAAGAGCAGAATGCTCCCGGTGTCATACCTGGGTAGCACGGTCTATTACTCTGCCAAACTAATGAAGCCTAAACCAGCAAAAAAAATTCAGGGTAGCAAAACAAGATGTATCTGCCAACTCGAGATGGACCACTGAGTTATCATGCATCTGCTCACAAAGTTTCGTTCCAATTACACCTCTGAATTGCTCATTCCTTGAGGACATCTGGTGCAAGTTGCTTTCTGAAAGGTAGCCACATCTTTCACAAAGTTATGCGGATACAGCAGCTGTTGTATACACGGTCACACAAAATCGAGAAGTGGCATTCTGTTTCTCCCCCATCTTGGAACATAAGCGCATTTCTTTGCATCTACTGTACAAACAGAGTTTGACTTTTTAATTTAATTTATTTTATTTTATTTTTTTGGCTGGCTCCATTTCATCACATGCAAACTTATGCTTGCAAATTACAGATGCTGTGTTGCTAAGTTCTGGCTTTATACCTAGAAGGCACTTCAAAAAAAAAAAAAAAAAAGAAACCTGGCCATGGTTATGCTGAGTGCAACGCGGCTGTTTTGGTAGCAGCTGTTTTCTCTGAGTCAGCTGGAAAACAGCTGTCAGCTAGATACCTTCCCCTTGGTCAGAGGGTGCTCGCTAGAGGCGGCTTTTGGCTTTGTGGTACAGCTTCATGTGCAGGAGATCGCTGGGCAGACACTGCTTTGCCCAAAAGTTGGAAGGCCACCTCTGCAAGCAGCTGTCATGTTTTGGAAGGTGTTACAATTTTCCTGCTTTTGAGAGTTTGATTAATCAATATAATGTGAATTTTGTTCAAAACTGTATGGGTCCAAAGCAAAACTCGCTGATATCAACAGGAATGTCTCCACACACTTCACTGCACTTTGAGTTAGATTGTGCTAAATAGGGCATCCCTTTTTTTTCTTCCCTAGCAGATGAGAGTTGGAAACTAAATTCATCTGTCTGCAGAGAGATCACAAAAAATCTATACCCAGCCCAAGCAATGCATAAACTTTGTCAGAGTTAGCTGCATGGTTTCATTCATCTCTCGTTTGGACTGGCTTGGGATCACTATAACTCCCTTGACCTCAGCAAAATTACTCTGGATTTGCCCTGAAGAATGGGGACAGAACAAAGGCCATCGTGAAATAGCATACCGTGCTACTGGGATGGATCCTTTGAAAATATACAAGAAACATACGGTATCAATGTTTACCAATAAAGGACATTTTTAGAGAAAAATAAGGATGCTATTTAACTTCCGTGACGTACCGTGAAATAGATGGGGTGACGTGGGTCTTGGCCCTAACATAGTGAATGGCAGAAAAATCGGTTGATCTTTTTGAAACTGCAATTTACCAGGATTTTTTCCTATTACAGAAGAAGAGGTATCTTTGCTCATATTAGTTGAAGGCCTGTTTAATATTGCTGCATGATTTGGCATAATATACATCAACAGTATATTTATCAGAATTAGAATTTTGATGGGAAAAAGGGAAATAAAACTATTTGACACAGAAAACCAAGCAAGCATCTCCATGCCAAGATTTGTCCCAGCCTTTACTGTGATCATTCAGTTCTGTATGCTTTCCTCCCTACTTGTGTTTCTGTGACTACATCCTTTCCAGGTTTTATTTGACTCAGAGACTCAGCTTCTGTCTCCCTTTGGGATGCAGATAGCACACCTGGGTTACTGCAGCCTAGATAATAAAAAAATGACTATTAGTAGGCCAATTATTGCAGAAACAAAATTGTGAAATGTGCTAGCTGTATGCTAAATGGCAGAGCATGCTACATGAAACACAGAAACAAATATGCATAGAAATGTACAAAACCCCATAGACCTCTTTAGTTTTCCCCTATTTCTTGGCATTATGGATTTTTTTTCAAAATCCTCATCAGCCTCTACCGCAAGAGGCACGCAAAAGTATAATCATACAACAAGCTATCTAAATATTTATAGTACCAAGGGATGAGAAGACATTTTAAACACTAATTGCAGTAAGAGGCTGAACACAGAAGCCAACGCATGTACTGGTCCTCAATCCCTCCCTGTTAAGGAGAAGGACAAATATTAAAATAAAAGTATAGTCAGCTACTCCTGATAAAAGGTATTAAAGAGAAGTGTTTCCAAGAACTTTTATGTGACCTCAGGGACAGCTTTGCTGCTGTCTTTCCTGGGCTCAGCATTTCAGGTACCTGTGCTCAGTCTCCACAGCTGAGAAATGGGCTGGTGACGCACTGTTCCTGCAGCCCATTTGACCATCTGCCTGTCTGTCTGTCCTCCCCCAGTGTCACACTTTAAAGCATTGCTCCCGACAAAAATATTTGGAGGCAGGGGCAGAAGGCTTTTCTTCACAAGGGAAGATTTTCCCCTGACAAACTTGCACGCTGCAGACCCGTGCACACTCCCTTTGCCCGCTGCCAGATTGGCTTCTGCTCTCTGACACACACCGTTTTTTCTCTACTCCATCGCTGAGGATCAACTCTCCTAAGCAGGGATTTATTTTAGGGGAAAAACAGAAGCTGAGAGTCCTTGCAAGAGCAGCAAAACTCCTGAATAAATTGTCACTGTGACCACAACCTGACACCACACAAACACTGAACCACTTTAGAGGTTACAGGATTTGTCCCATCTTTGACAAACCTTAGGTTGCCATTTCATATACTAATAGAAATCAAAGAGCTAATTATGTACAGTTTAGACTGCACATGAGGGACATGTGCTCAGCTTCCAGCTGAGCTGGAAAAATCGTGATTGTTTAGTTTGAGGAGGACTGGACCCCGAGACAGGCAAAAGCAGCTTTGGGTTCCAGGTTAGCAGTCATCAGAGCAAGTTACGATCTTACGACTGTCAGCTTCCCGATTTAGGTCCAGGAACAGCAACGGCGAGGAAGGGGCAGCGACCGCGCAGACCAGATCGCTAGACCCCCAGCCAGCACAGCTCGTGCCCATTAACCTAGATGGCAGCCCTGGCGCCCTTCTCCCTGGCACCGGCCCAGCGCCCTTCCCCTGATGCGCCCTTCTGGAGGAACACCTGGCTGCCGCGCAGGGAGCCAACGCCGGGAAGAATTCCAGCAGGAATACAGCAGATCCGTGCGGCTACGGGGCGTTCCTCGGGCAGCTGGCGCCCACCCGTCCCACGGGGACCGCTCAGGACCCCGAAGCCGTCGCGCTGGGAAAGAGAAGGAAGGGAAGCGCCGTTTCTCTGGCCGGCCCCAACAGGCAGCCGCCCCAAAGCCCGACAGACGGCTTCCAGCAGGGCCAGGCTGCTGGCCGAGCCGCCCCCGGCCGGGGGCTCGTCCCTGCGGCCTTGGGGACCAGGCGGGGGGAAGCTGAAGGCGTTGTCTTTGCATCGCGATGGGAAAACGTCCCCATGCCTCAGGAGCGAAGGCGAGCGCGTGGATTTTGGGGAACTTTTAATGTTGGTTACTTCTCAGCTGCTCTCTTTTCCCAAAAGCACACCCCTCCGTTCCTCCCACTCCCCTTTTGGTGTCTGCCACCACCAGCTGTGCGCAGTCTGAGCTTAGCAAGGGACATTATTTAAAAACCGCTAATGTGTAGGATTTAAATGGCATCTTTGTGTTGACAGATTCTGTGCTACCGTGCAGAAGGGAGAAGCAACAAAAAACACAACAGTAAATTAGGAACTTGCAACAACAGTGAGATTTAACGAGAGACCATTCACATAGAGTTGCTGAGGGCAAATTAAACGAACCAAGATGGATTACCATCTGCTTTGGGCAGGCTCACTTGGCAAGGGTCTAAGACCAGAAGGGACTGTTGTATCTTTGCTGTCTAGGTCAAGGCACCATGCTGCCTCCAACAGGCTCGAGTCCTGCACTGAAACGAGATTGTCTCCTTCAACTTTCCCCCACGCCAAAGCACCGCAAAGCAAATGCCTTCTGCATAACCCCCTGACAAGTTATCTGCGGTATTAATCTCGTGATTTGCTCGGCTGAGTCTCCGGCTTTATCTATTCTATTTTAATTGTGGCCGTGATTCAGTCATCACAGCCATTTTTGGTGATCGCACTGAAACTGTACCACACTTATTCAGTAATACGCTCACTTTATTAAAAAGATAAGGAAGCAAATATAAAATAAGAGCTATTAATAAACACAGGACTGACTGACTACCTCAAACTACCACGTGAATACTCATAATTTGAAAGAAACTAATCATGTCAGTCTCTGAATTAGTGCATCTCAGCATCAGGGCTCAGTTTCCAGGGACTACACAAATCCATTATTAAAAACAAAAACAAAAATAAAGTCTCTGCTTTCAGGCAAAAACACCGGGCAACTTTCAAAACCAACGGCGCATCACCAACAGGGTAGAGACGGGCAAGGCTCCGGGAGGATGTCACAGGGCCTCCGAGGAGATGTGGGCCCAGAGCTGTACACACAGCACCCTCAGCGAGCCCTCTGGGCGGAGGCTCAGGAGGCCACGACCACACTGCTGAGCACGCACCCATACAGGCTGCTGACAGAGAGCGCTCGGGGCAGCAGGAGCGAGAACGCTGCCTCCTTCAGCCCTTCCAAAGTGTCCCCAGCATGAGCGTCACGGCCCACTGTACTCTGCCTTCTCTCTCCAACAGCAGAAGGGCTGCGGACCCCGGCCAGCAGAGCTCCCGCCTCCTTCCATGTGCTGTCCCCCAGCTCACTGCCGCCACGAGCTCGGCAGGCACAGCATCCCTTCATGCAGCATCCCTCCGGGCAGCATCCCTTGGCGCAGCATCCCTTGGCGAGGGTCAGCACGGCACCCCCTTCTGAGCCTGCGGAGAGCGTGCAAGTTGTTCTTTGAACTTTTCTTCGTACCCAAGAAGTCCAGAGGAATACCGGCTTTCAACAAAAACAGCTTTTCGTATAACCGCGGGATTCTTGGAGCTCTGGCTGGAAGAAAACATCCAAGCATTGAAAGTGTCTGAACTAAAAAAAAAAAAAAAGAGAAATGTGAGCCAGCACTACTGGCATTTTAAATGAGAATGTGAATTCCTCCAACACGTGGGGATAGTCAAAGAGAAGAGGAGTTGAGGATCATGCTCAGGGCAGACAAGGGCATCGCTGGAAAGCGGGATGAACAAAGAATCTGGCAGAATTCAATTCACAGGCTGCCTCAGCTGAAGCACGTAAAGCTTGCCTTTTTCTTAGTGACCTGTTGTTGTTATGGTTTTAAAACTCTTTTTTCAGCCTCCTGCCTGTCTTCTTGCTGCAGATTTTAAGAATTAGAAGGCAGGTGCGTTGTGAGATGAAGAATAAAAACAAAAAGCCTCATCATTCCCTGACCTCTTTCCCACAGCCACGAAACGGGCTGCGAAATAGCTGCTGCTCCTCGGCCATCCGAAGAGAAGGAGCCCGAGGCGGCCGTGCCGTGCCAGGCCCCCGCCGAGGAGCCAGGAGCGGGAGAAGGCGGCAGGAAGAGAACCAAGACAGACAGAGTGGAGGAGGCTGGATCGGAATTCAAACAGCCACAGCCAAAACGAAAGGCTAAAGCGCAGCGCTATATTTAACAGGGCTGCTCAACTGAATGCTGCTCCACAGCTCAGGTTTTGAAGGATCGTGCAGCTACGGGGGAACTTTAACTTCAGTGCTTCCTCCCTGCTCTACGACCTTTGCTGCTCATGCCACATCTGAATTTAGGTGGCAACTTCTCCAGACCGCATCTTTGCACCGGGCGTTGCCTTCAGCAGTTGTACACACCTAATAATGCTTCCCAAATATTATGTATTGCTTAATTTAACACCATTGTCCTGAAGTAATTGCACGCAATGGAGCAAGTTTAAAAAATAAGATTACAAATTTGGCTTCTGTAAGAGCTGGGGAGTGCTGAGAGTTCGGTAACAACCTAGGCTCATTTTTGAGACACTTTGCAGAACCAAATAGGACAGAGAGAGAGAGATCTTAAGGACAAGTTAGAAATGGGCAATTATGTGGAATTCCCACTACTTTTACTCTTAATTTTCTGATTTATAGAGATGATAATACGTCCTTTCCAACAATTGTAAAAGAATCTAAATAACATATATTACAGCACAGAATATTACACCACAAATGCATTCTGGTGGGGTTACATGTAACTTCAGCCAAACATTCCATGTTGCCAGCTTCATTTAATTCCAAAGAATATCCTTAGATTTGATAACAATACACTGATCAAACCCTGTTTGGTAACAATACTCTGATTGTCCTGGTGGAATTTATATTGCTAAATATGTATCTGATGGCTCAAATGAAATCACATTTAGGACAATACTAAAAGTTGCTGACAAAGTTACGCAGGATTATATCAAAGCTACTAGAATAAACTAGTGCGATAGCAAATATAACAGGTTTAAACAAGTGCTTGAATATTTGATACTGTATTCAAAGGCACCTTTTGTATTTCAAAAGGTACACAAGGGTTAAGCTCGAAGATTTTGAAATAATTTATTTGGAATGTCCTAATTCAATCTATACAGTAAAAAACACTGTCCAGAGTGGGCTCAAAAACATGACACATTAATTGCTTCATTCTATTTCTACACAAGAAGTGAATTGGATATTGTTTAATTAGGGAGAGATATTTTGAGATGAGATAGACTGGAACATTTCAGAGACCTTTCTGGTTTGCTATTAGAACTAAAACACAACAACGGATGTAATGAAAACAGAACAACTTGCCTATTTCCCAGGAATCTGGCATTAAGGAAATCACCGTGTTATAAAACCATGTGCTTGTGGACGTGTGACCCAAGCCAGCGTCCACTGGAGCGGGAGCACTCGTAATTACCTGTCTAAAAGCCAGAGCACCGGTGGATGTACACCACCAGATTTGACTCCCTTTGGTGGAGCTAAGCCAGTTACACCGCTCAGAATATAGATTTACTCCTCTCGGGCAACGAGGCGGCGTGTTGAGAGCACAGACCAGCTCCATGGCAGATGAGTAACCAGGAGTTCCTGAGATACAGCAGAACCGTACATAATAATGATCTTCTGCAAGACTTAATTACGCTTAATGCTCTCCTGTGACAGAGAGAGGTGATAAGAGAGACTTCTCACGCCTGTTTGTCAGCAGAAATACCAGAGTTAATAACAGTAGTCTCTAATAAATTCCATCTTCAACTTCGGAACATGAGCAGCTGTCATCTCCTCCCACCCCAGCTGGGAGACAGGGACAAGCCCAGGACGTGAACTCCCACCCTTCATCACCGGACAAGTAAGCTGCCACCACACAACCGCCTCTCCCATCACCTCAGGTTCTACCAACACTCTCAGCGCACCGCGAGCCGCTCTCCCTCGCAACAACAAGGGGCAGGACCCGGCCCCTGCGGCAGCCACAGCCCCACCGCTGAGCCACCGGAGGCGACGCCGGCACCGCACGCCCTTCGGGTGCGAGCTGCTCGGCTTCCATCCCGAAACGCGAGGAAGCCTGGCCGGGACGGCTTCAGCTGTCAGCAGAAAGCCAGACCCCATCTGTTCTGATGCGCTCTCGCAGTAACAAAACACAGCAAAGCCCTCTGTCGGAGGATACAGAAGGTTTGGGTTGAAATAAGACTCCTTTATTTTCGACTTTACTGGATACACAAGAGTAAAGCTATTTTGGGGGAAACAAGAGCTTCGGTCCCGCTCTATATCCGCTGTACGAACACGAAGGAACCCGTGCGAGGAAGCCGGGCGCAGGTCCGAGCACAGGCTCCGTGCCCCTCGGCCGCACCCGGCACGGCGGCGGTGACAGCCTCAGCGCTGCTGCAGTGACAACAGCGAGTGCTGTAGAAATAGCAGGAACGCATTCTTAACCTGAATATTTCAACCTTAAAACAGTATGTGTTTTCTGAAGGAAAAAAAATGCAGTTATTTAAAGGGAAGACACAGTTACTCGATGGGTTGTGGTTAGGATACGAACATGGGCTAAGACTGACAGAGGGGATGGACAAATCCATCCAAAGGCTGGAGCGCCCCATATGCAAGCTCCCAGAAATGCTCAAGCTGGAGATAACCAGCGCTTCTTACTAGAGAAGTCAGAAATCACAGGCTTCCAGCTACGAACAGGCTGCAGGCTGTGTGCTCCACATACAAAGAGAGGAAAAGAAAAATGCAGTGTCAATAATTTTTCTTGTATATATAAAGGAGATCTGCAAGGATGCTAGAAAAACTGTTTTCCTCATTCCAGTTAAGTAAGACTAACGCTTTCTTCCAGGAATTTCTAGTAGGGTGCACAGTTGGTTTCCTGTAAACTATAAATTCGCAAAGACAAGCCCCCACAAACCAGCATGAGTAGGAATCATCTCGAGATTTATGTGTGCATGTCATTTTCAAAAAATTCCCGCAAATCATCTATACAGCAGGACGGGTACGTGCTGGCTGTGAGCAATTAATCAGGAAACACCATTTCACATCCATTTGAGGTGGGGCCTGAAATACAGTGGGGTGGAGAGAAGGGAACTCACCCATCTTGTAAATACAGGAGAGATCTCCACGGGAGCCTAGGCAGGGGAATTACAGAGGAACCAAGACTTGCCTGTGCATTGGCTGGGGACGTGAGAGGAGCTGCCAGCATTTGCCGAGACTTCTCCCCGGGCGGCTGCCCGGGCCTGTGTCCATTTTGGCTACAGGAGCCTTGGGGCGTCCTCACCGAGCCCTTCCTAAAACGCTTCTGAGCTGCGCTCTTGGATCCCCTTACGCACGGATCTGGTGGGATTCTCCACGAGTCCATCCCCATAACCATTTGTGGCACGCCCCTTACAGCATGGAAGGAAAGATCAGCTCCTGCTGCAAGTAGCTGACAAACGACAGCTTTAAGGATGCTAAGGAAGTACCAGGAGACCCGGGGTTTGAAGGGAATCCACGCTACGCTGGTGCTGAAGTTTCACGAGAGCAAGTGCAGCTCAGGGCTGTTCACTCGAATAACAAATTGACTGTAAATTTATGATTCTTGTCATTGCAGGGAATTGTCAGCACATACTCCAAAGCTGAAAATCTCTCAGGCTTTTTAGTGGGCACGGAGGGAATTATGAACTGTAATTCTGCAACAAGTGTAACTAAAGGCTGGATATCATTCCCAGTTCAACCCCCAGTGGAAACATTCCTCGTTTTGCCTTATAGACCAGCCTCCAAATGCAACTGAAACAGAAGCAGGTCTCCAACTACACAGTGGAAAAACACGCAGCTGAAAAGCCAGACACTAGCCCAAGCGAACAGCGCAAAGGGTGGCTGTGTTTTCCACGTCTGTGGCTGCAAATTTGCCTGTTTAGCTAGAGAGGCTTTGCTCCCGCCTCACAACACCCCAGCTGCAGCGGCCATGACTTAAATCCAGGATTTTCAAAAACAGAAATTGGCTCCTCACACCGGAGTCCAGGCAGTGGATACGTGAGTTTCGATTCTGCTGTAACATTTAAATCTTTAAAATAGAATTTGAAATACTACCAAGTGGCTACTAAGTTTCTCAAGCAGCCCCTAAAACTTCTGGATAGAAGAGATGGCAGCGTAAAATGGCGTCCCCAGGCCTCAACTGCATGCCTTTGCTTCCAGGAAAGGCAGGTTTGAGAGGGAAGGATTGCAGAGGGAGTGCCCGTCCGAACCCAAAACTCCTTTCAGGGCATTCCAAATGTCCGTGACTTTTTGCTCCGTTCGCATCAGGCTGCAGGCAAGCAACTGAAGGAGGCTGTCATGAGAAAAGCCCTGAAACTGAGTGCACGTCAATGCCAAGGAAGGACAGCATTTTCTTGAAAGCAAGACAGTCAGGGAAATGTTGCTAAGACATCTTGACGTAAAAGGATTTTTTTTTCCTTTAAATCATCAGTTTGTTCTAGCAGGCAACGATACTGTGAAATTAATTGTTTTTCTGCGCTGTCCCAGGCAGAATCCCCTGCAATTCATTGATAAACTCCTATCTCACGCTCATGTCTCTATCAATTTTGTGTCTTTACTTCCCATTAGAATTAGTTGTTTACGGTTGACAAATATTATCTGTATTTTCCTTGCAAAAATGATCATGGGGATAAAACTTCCATTTTTATATTCACAAATAAAGCTGAACAATTATGTGGCTTTTGGCATAAACAGCAACACAAGATTTCTTTTTAAATATTTTTCCTCCCTTAAATTCTCTGTTGTGGTATTTTGGATTCAATGCCTGAACATTCAGTGTAATTAATTAAGCTTTTTATCCTCAAGACTATTTTAGTGGGAGTTGCCAAAAAATGTTTGGAAAATGGCTGTGCATTTAATAACATGTGCATTGACTATTGTTGCAGTAGTCTGTAGGAGCAGATCATTGCAATAAGCATAAAATAATAGTTATGGCAGGGAACCGTAGCCCTGTTACGGGAAAGTGCCTCAAAAACAAGAGCTGAACACCTGGCTTTTCTATCACCCCAAGCCACATACAACATATCAGACTGAGAACCCAGTTAGAGGTGGAACGGGTAAATTTGCCCAGAGAGCAAAGGGCGAGAGCTGGCCATCGTAGCCACCAAGAGGCTGGGGCAATAGATGGAAAAACCTCGCTCGCGCCGCTGCCAGCAACGGGGAGGTCAGGCCCAGCTGCGGCTGTCAGAAGCGAACTTCAGAGGATGCCGGACACATCAGTCACCCCAGCAGGTCTCTCCTCTTCGCCGCGAGCTGGGCGCAGCCTCTGCCTCACGAAGCCTTGCCTTCATTCTTGCATTTGCTTTTTCCTTCCGTGTTTATTCCACTGTCAGAGTCGCTGGAAAATAGGCCATTAAAATAGGCTTTAAACCCCAAATGCTAGGAGACCTCATACTGTGGTCACTGGAACATTTATTTTGGTACCCAAATTACCTAGCTAGATTTACTCAGGAACCTCAAAACGAAATATGGGCCTGACCCAGCGCTTACTGAAGTTAATCGGATTTTTTCCGTGACACTAGCAGAGATGATTTTAAGCCCCTCGAGCAGAATTCGGCTCGCAGTTGTGCACTTTCTCTCGTGTCATTCATAGGAAAGAGAAATCCTACAGCCTCTTTTCAAGATGAGAGCTGAGTTTTAAATTCATGCTTTTATTTTGCTTAAAGACAACCAATTTCTTTCAAACAAAATGGTCTTTTTAGCAGAGTTCTGACACACGTTTCCAGGGTCAACTTCTAATAATAGCATGTACAAAAAAACCAGTTGTGACACCTTCATTCTGCAGTGCAGCAAACAATGAGACCGTAATGATGATAATAATTGTGTTTATTTTTGCTTCTGGACAAGTGTCATCCATTCTCCATCCAGTCTCATTGTGCAGTGGGCCTGAGCCACGGCATCCATGAGGATCAGCGGGCACAGTTCCACCTGGCCCAAATTCACAACAATCTGCTGAAGTATGGTAAATATTTTTTTTCTGTGCTTTTCTCACTGCTGAATAGATCTCCTGTAAGAGTCATTACCTTTAATTTGTTACTAAGCTAAAGATAAACTGAAATAATAGGTGCTAATGATCCATTTAAGATCTTCCTGCTGCAGAAGACTGTGGCAAGCACCATGTGTCTGCTACAGGGGTCCTCTACCTACTGGATGGAGAATCTCCTTCAGCAAGTAAACATCTCCGCCAACACCCTCCTGCCTCCAGCTGCCCTACTGCCCCATTTCTAAGGGAATGACCCATGCAATTCTTGCTGCTGAAGTCAGATTTTTATTTTTTAAACTGTTGAGTGTTCGGAAGATGTTCTTGCTTAAATGACAGCTTTTCAGGGTTTACATTTTGCAATTCAGCAGCACACAGGGACGTCCCTTCACAATGCTCCTTCAGTAAGCTTTGCTTTTCTATAAGCAACCTTCCATGGGTTATGCCTAGTTTTGCGAACAATTTGTGGCCCAAGTGGCTGCTAATGGTGATCCATCGCCTGTTTTTCACAAACATGAAACAAAACGCAACCTTCGAATTATTCAGAACTGGTTAGATAATCTTAGCGCTCAGGCGCTGATTTAAACTCAAAATATTTATGATCAATTCCCATCAAGTCACTGAATCCCTCTGGTTCACTCAAGACACGTTTGACACGTTCAGACCATGCGTGCAAATGGATGGATAAAAAGGGGGTCCCCCAGAACTGCCCAGGGACTCTCCTATGCCAGCACCTGATATGCAAGTGTCCTCCTACATAAATTCAGTCAGCTTCTCATTTTCAGGAGGTTTTTCACTGAATGTCATTGTCACCAATGAAGTAGGCTAGAAATATCACTTTGGAATGCTCCAGATGAGCCATCAGTAACTAATTTAACGCAGAAGACAGTGGGAAATACCTAGTAGTGACAGAAGTTTATTTTATTTTAGTTTAAATTTCTTGCAAACTTGCAGATGGCCACTATTTACGGCTGGCATGTGCATGCCTGGTACTCAAGGATACAAAAGAAACCAGCTTAAAAAGATGATTTTCTTATGAGTGTTTTGAGTCATCTGGTATCTACTCCAAATTCTTCTGGGAATTTTACACCAATTATTTACACGTTATCACCTGTGGCTGACACGCTCCTGGAGCTGTCACATCTGCACTTCAGATGCACGCTGGTGTGATTAAGCGTTAGGCAAAGGTAACACATCAAGACCTCACCAGCCGACTTAAAACCCATTTTGGTCACTGCTCCCATGAAATGTCTTCTCACAAGGAGTGTACTGGGCAGATACAGCAGGAACTTGGCAGTTACTCTCAGATCCCCTTTTGACGCAATGAACCCAAACCAATTTCTATTCCCATTGAAAACAGAGTCTCCTCCCTTCTCAACACCAAAAAAAAAAAAAAAAAAAAAACCCTCCCCCCCAAAGGCAAATTCTTCCACCAACTTTTTTAATGCAAGTGAAGAATACAACCACCACTTTCCATCTATCATCTTCACTGCTTGCCATACAAACTACCCATACAAAATACAACGCAAATATTCTCCCAATTTATTTTTCCAGCAGCCATGAAGGTTTCATTGCTTTCAGCTTTGCTTGTATAAGTCAGGAAATCGTTATGACCCTTAAAAAAAAAAATTCCCTCTAAATATGCATGAAGAAAAATCATTTCTAACATGCTGTAAAACAACAGGACCACACAATTTCTACAGTAAAAGTATCACAGAATCATTTCACAGAATCATTTAGGTTGGAAAATCCCTCCAAGATCATCCAGTCCAACCTATAAAAAAAAAAAAAAAAAGGAAAAAAAAAAAAAAGAAAAGGAAAAAAAAAAAAAAGAAAAGGAAAAAAAAAAAAAAGAAAAGGAAAAAAAAAAAAAAGAAAAGGAAAAAAAAAAAAAAGATAGGAATAAAAAGAAAGAAAAATAAAAGAATAAAAAAGAAAAGAATAGCTTATTTAAGAAAAGCATGGAAGGCCATCGGCATCTGGGTTCCAAAGAGGTTTAGCTCCTCCTGGAACGTATTTCCCTGCCCCACCAAGCTGCATACTGAAGAGAGGGAAGGAGGTAGGTTTGGGAAAGGAGAGCCTAATGGAAATCTTACATTTGTGATAGTCTGTTGTTTTCTTTTGTTTTGTTTTCTTATAAATTAGGAATTAACTGGAAGAAGCCTATCTTGTTTGATTAAAGTTGAATATATTTTGAGTATATAGTTGAACATATGTTTTGGGTGCTCTTGCATTAAGAAAAACTAAAGGATTAGCATCTGCCTATTACCAAAGAATGCCTACTACCTGCACACATGATTTGAAATGTATTTTATCCTTTGCAAAAGAGTTTACACATTGTGTTGCAGATCTGCAGTACAGCAGAACAATGGGATTATTCTTTACAGCGGTCCCTATTCTCTGTATGCTTACTTTTAAGAGAACTGAAGTGATCCTCTTCCTTACCTAATTTCTCGTTTTCCCTTCTGCTTTTGTTAACAGATTTTGATTTAATAGTTTTTGTTGAAGGCGTAGTTCATCACTGTATCAAAGATGGTAGCATCCAGCAATTTACCTGTCATCCTCTCCTCAACACACAAGCAATTTTTCATATAAAAGAGGAACTTACTGGAGCAGTGGTCTATTGTTATGGCATATGGACCTATTAGCGTAGCAAATTTATCATTATACATGACATAAAAGATGCATTATCATCCATTAAGTTCAGGTAGAAGCAAACCATTGGATGCCTAGCACTGGATCTCTCTCACACCACAATATCCTTTCCAGTAATGCGTGTGGTCATTGAAGAGAGCTTCCCTTCTAAATGGTAGCCTACAATTAAATGTGCACGGCTTTAAAACATAACCCAGCTCGAAGATACCGGCATCAACATTTACTGATATGTAGCGAGGCCCAGCCCAGTTAAAAGTCCATAAATTATTCCTTGCTTTATACGGACAGGAAACCTGTTTTTGCCTTCAGCATTTTATTATTATTATTACTATTTATTATTATTTATTTCCCCCCAAAGCTCTTCATTACCGCTCTCCCATTTCGCTTCGATGCGGCCGTGCCGGGAAGGGGGGACCCGCGCAGCAGAGGAGCAGGCTCCCCGGGCAAGCGGCCCCGTGCCCAGGGGCACGCGGGGACCCCGCGGCCCGAGGCCTTCCTCACTCCATGCTCTCAGGACACAGCCCTCGTTCCGATAAGGGGCTGCAAACAGCAAAGCGCTGCAGCGCTGCCCTGAGGGCAGTGAGATTTGATCCGAGTTTACACCGGCAGCTGACTCGTTTCAGGAAGATGATTTATCCACTGAGTTGTGCCTGCTGTAATTTTAATCATGCTCTTTGGCAAAGCTGGAGGGCTACGGTGTTTTTTTGGGGGGCGTTCTCTCTCCAGAAGCCCAAGACACCTCAATTTGGAAGTAACCGTGACTTTACCAGTCTAACTGCCCGAGGTGAGAGCCTCCCACGCCGCACACGCTGCTTTCCGAGCAAGCTGGTGTCTGGGCACCAGAAAGACATCAGATTTCAGAGAGGGTCCTTGGTCCTGTCACCGCTAAGCAGAGATGAAAATGAGGAGACCAGGAACAAAGCACCCACATCTTACACTACTTGTCAGCAAACTTCTGCCTGCCTGCCTCCTTCCCTGCCGATGAAATAGGAACAACGGTGGGGTTCCCCCCGACAGTGACGGTATGGCCCCAGGACGCAGCACGTGCAGCAGCGGGCAGTCTTCCTTAGATAGGTGCCAGCTACCTAAACGTAATTTTGCCCTTGAAAAGGTCACCTTAGTGTTGACTGCTGGAAAAAAGAAACACTCTGCCTTGTTAAGGTAAGATCTCTTGAACGCCAGGACCCACGTCTGACTGTCCTTCCCTCACCAGCCCAACCCACAAGGTAGCTCGAGGAGTGAGAAGCACTCCCTATGTGCTATCTTTTATAAACCGGTGAAGGGAGGAGAAAATCCTCTGGAAACTCCAAGACCTCGATTAAAATGCAGTTGCAGAAACATCATGAACTTTTTATGTATCGAATGCTTTTGGAGTCCAATTAAGCAAAGTATAGAAATGGATGGAATGGCCCTGAATAACCTTTGTGCAAGATAATGCTGATATGCCAGGAGCACAAAAAGCCATATAAGCTATTTAAACCTATATTTTCTTTTTTGTCCATTTGCACTAACAGCTATCACTGCGTGCTACGTATCAATGGGCTGACTTGTCACTGGCTGAAGCCTGCTATTAGCCAACGAGTAACATGGTTTCATGCCCCTCAGAGCCTGAGCAATGCTCAGCTTTCACTGTGGAATATGCACATATTGACAACACATGCATTTCAGAACATTACTGGAACACCTGGTACACTTTGAAAGTATAGATTATTTACATTTTACTTCAGCGCCGGGTCTTGTAGTGAATAGTTAGCATTAAGTGTAATTACTTTGATTTATTGAGTCTATCCCAAGCTCTAGCTGTCTGTACGGGATTTATTAAAAAGAAATCCATACAGATTCCCATATGCACTGATATACGTTCCAGTTCCAATCCCATCCGCCACGCCGGGGTCCATTTTTCAGCTGTGTATTAAGGAGAATTGTGTTGTCCTTCAGCGGGGCATGTGTGAGAGCCATCTGGGGACTGCAGCGGGAAGGAAGGTCAGCAAGAAGGGTGCCAGAAGTCCTAGCAGCAGATGCAACACGATGATCTTTAAGGCCAGAGGGCTGTGCACATATTTGTAATGACTGTATTTTTCTTCCACTGCTATGAAGTGCTTCAGATAACCGTGACTGGTATTTCTCACCAGACAGCGTCTCACCAGCATGTTTCCATCTTAGACAGCAAAGCTCCTTGGAGTGAAACTTTATTAAAAATATATACATTTTAAATTCCCCATCATATATTTCTCCAAATAAGAAACCATCACGAGTGCTGTGCATCTCACATGGGAGTGGCAGGAAAGGTACTTTGCACATTTGGTTGTTTACAGCATTAAAAAAAGCATTGGTAACATTACGGATTTATGATTGTGTCCATCACAGTCAGTTTTAGCAGACAGTGTTTTTCTTTGTTTGACCAAGAAAAACCGAATATTGTAACAAGGATTGACCCTGTCAGCACTGCTCAAGGCAGTTAAACATAAGATGTTATCATTGGAAACAAATAGCTAGCCCTTTATTTTTATGGATGGTAGAAGCAGCTTGTTACCATGGCAATGTTGCATTTTCGTATTTCGAGGCTACAGTTGAAAGGGGCAGGCAACCTCTAAACTTTGCCAGTGATGTTGTGGGGCAAAACAGAAAGCAAAAATATTAGCCTTTTTGTTGAAACATATTTGTAGTTTGGGGGGAAAATGCTTAGTGCATCATGTACACGATTCCCCTGTTGTGTGACCTCACGCTTACAGGAACACAGTTCATCTTGGTGTTGATTAAATAGAAATTTCATCGCTGCTCACATCACCTGTCTTCGTTATCGCAATGCTAAGTAGACATGGGTCAGAAAATTAACAATTTTAATTTATTATTGTGAATTAATTAGCAGAGTTTTTTACATTTATTTAAATAATGATATTTAGAATCAACACCAGTTTTGCTTCCCTCTGGGAGAGAGGAAAACATTCTTCAATGGAATTGCATTTCAAGATCTAAAAAAATCAGTATGCATGTATACATATTGAGCATGCACACGAGAACTCATCAGCTTCACAGTCATTTAAGCACCAGGTGAAGCATCTTCCTCTATGAAGGCTCATTTGCTCAATTATGAAAAAGGCCAGAATAAGATAAGGGAAGCACCATCAAGTGTGTCAGGAGAACCTTTCTAACCAGACAGCTGCCACAAGTCAGTGCAAGTGCTTTTACCAAAAGGCTCCTCACCAACCTGCTGCTTTCATTGCTTGCTAGAAGCTAACAGAAGCCAGAAGAAAATAGAAGGGCAGCCACCTCGCAACACTAACGCATAACTCATTGTATAGCAAGCGTGGATTAACACTTGAGCGTTCTCTCATGAGCAATGTGTTTGAAACTTGTTCAGGGCAAGCAGACTCAGTTTGTCCCAAATGGAAAGAACACATTACTTTGATTTAGGTGTCTGCATTTGGGCATCTGAGCTGGACAAGGGGCACAGATGGAAGGAGGAGAGGAAGGAAAGCAGCAAGGAGCACGCAAGGAGAAGCTCTCTCACTATGGTCTGGTAATGAGCTTATACCACAAAACCTTACATTTCTTTCCAAGCTGTTTCAAATACATATTTTAAAATTTATTAACACTCCAGCCATTTTCCTGACTCTTACTAAATTTCTAGCTAGGATGACATCTTGTGGCAATGGCTTCCGTTTCTTAGTACACATTTTATGATAAACAAACAAACAAAACCCATTCCCATCCAACCTTTAGTTGCCTCCTTTCAGTTTACCCAGAGATTCCTTTGATTTCTCACTCGCTTAAGGAGGGAAAAATAATCCTCAGGCAGCTTTTTAATTTGGTTCCTCTCTCCACATTCTATCCAAAAGAAATAAAAACTTTCTGATACAAAAGGTTAAGCTTTTCTCTTTTTAAAGAAAGCCAGTCCAAGGCAAATAGGACTGCTTGAAATGTCAGCCATGAAAACCTCTTACATAGTGAATTACCCATCTGCAGGCTTGGAACGGGGACAATGCAGACCTCGTATTTGGACTGATGTTACCATTTAATGCTCTTTCCAACAAACCATTCATAGAATTCATGGCTACAGCTGATCCCAGTTACTCTGCTCCTTTTTTTGCATATTTGTCTTGGAAAGCCTAATCCACATCTCTACAAAGCTGGGCGCAGAAGAGTAGTGTTTGACCTACACCAAGCTAAAGGTCCAACGCTCTGGTCAGCAGCTATCATGCAGCAGTGGTCAATTAGCCAGTTCTACGATCACTGACAGTGCATTTGTTGATTTTCCGTTTCTCTCCATTTCCCAAACATGCATCCTCAGAAAACAGACAACTCTGTAGGTTCATTATGCGTTCTTGTCCCTTTGCAGGAAGTGGGAACCATGCCACTGATTTCAGTGAGTAGAGAGATGGAACCAAATGCATAATTGGATGAACCTAAACTGCCACATTTCTGTGATCTCTAATTTCTAGCTATTCCCCCATCATTACTTGTCCCCTTGCCCGTCCCCCCACCTTTTTTTGCTTTCTAGATGCATGATAACTGGGGTTTTGACAAAAGGATCTAATAAAAGCAAGGCTGGGCTCATTAGGATTTTAAACAACAGATTGTTTCTTTTTTGATGGAGAACGTCCTGCTAATGGCTGTTTCTCTTCACCACCAAGTAAACTGAAGCTGATGCCTCTCAGTAATATGCTTGTATTCAAAATAGGGTACGTCAGGGACAAAGTAGGAAGATGCTTGAATGGCTTCAGGAAAGGATAGCCCATCACTTCCTAGATGCACCTCAGTGTGCCCATGACACTGCAAAGTCATTTTAAATGAGATAATCCCCCTGTGGATGCACAGGGAGCTTAAGTAGTACCGGGTAAGCTGTCATCTTTCTGATGACTCCAGGCAGGGCACGTTAGTACGAAGACACATTATGTCTCTCAAATTTAATTGCTCTTGGGATAGTCATCGATAGATCTTTACTGAAGAGAACTAGAAGACCAGAAGTCACACCTGATAACACACAGCATTCATATAAGGCAGCAGCTGCACTCTCAGTAAAGGGTATCCCTGGCCTTCCCGCTGGTTTCACTGCAGTAGATAACAGCTTAGACAAAAACTTCACACTTTGCACACCAATTAGTCTGATGCAAAAGAACGTGCCATTGAAGTCAAGTTGGCAGAGAATTTAATTTCTAAGCTTTCCTTTGAGCCTGAAATAAACTGGTTGTACGATGGACGTAGAAGGAGAAATGGGAGATGAGAAGAACGTGTTGGTAGCATTGTTTGATTCACTTCTGAAGAGACAGTTTTGCCACATGTCTGCTGCAGAGAGAAAAAGACAAAGGGTGTTCTCATAAATAAAGCGCTGGAGGCTATTCCAATGTCCTCCTACACAGTACACCTGCTTTGCATCACATATCCCATCAGATAGTTCTCATGGCTTAGCCTGCTTTGCATTTCCATATGTCTTCAGAATACTTTCCTACTACTTAAAAAACAAACAACAGCCGTAACAAAGCCATCAGGAGCTTTGCTGCTTACCATGCTCTACACATCTCAAAAAATAAAAGGCTCAGACTCTTTCTTCTCTACTCAGAGCACAGCAGATTAATTTAGTTTGCCTTTATGTCTGCAGAAGAGCATTTCCATGATGAAAATTTGGATGTCAGGGAGAATTCAGTACTGTATTAGGAAATGAGACATCTGTTATGGCAAGCTTTGGCAAGGAGTGATGTTCTGTAATTGAAATGCCCAACCTCTGGTGGGTATCTAACTCAATAAACATCCTCAGTGTTGGTGAAATTTTTACAGACAGAAGCTTCTTAGCTAGTGAAACCAGCAACAAGCCTTGTTTCTTTGTACAGAGGAAAAATTTGGCCCTCATACATATGGTTCATAGGATGTGAGCAATGAGGGAGGCAAAGACAACTGTATTTATTCCGAGAGAATAGATGAACCTCATTCCCCTCCTGAAAGCACTTTTCAGAAGGTGTTCATTCCAAATGTGGATATTGGCTGAGTGGCTAGATCAAACGCATGCTGTAACATCTGTTTTGCAGTTATGCACAGCTGCTTGAGCTTTATAAAACTGTCATGTTTTGTTTTCCATCATGACTATAGCATCTTTCGGTTGCCGATCTAATCCTCAGCAGTAATATTCTTTAAATCTCTTCAAATTTGAAAAAAAAGTTTTTCCTCTAAAGTTCTGGTCCACAACTGCTATGTTTGATACGTTATCAATGGAAAAGCTTCATCTGATTCAAGTAGCTAGTAGTAAAATGTCTCCTGTTGGCTCCACTGAAATTTCTATGGAAGCTTTTTTTTTTTTTTCTTTTTTGCCTACATTATAGTTTATTTCAAATAAAGAAGACACCTGTCCTATTCTTTCTTTTATGGTAAGCACAGCGTCATGCCAAATAAAATGTTATTTAAGAACAACCTGGAGTCAATAACTCACCATGGAAAACTAAAAATCAGAGAAATATTGAATCTCTCATCCAGAAGCAAACACGCACGGAAGCTCCAGTACGTGAGAAGTCGCATGAAGCAAGCTGTATCATAAACAAGGGCAAATGGTAGGGGGCACAGGAACAGCAAAGATGGAAAAAAAGAATCTCAGTGATCTATGACAAAACTACAAAATTGCTCCAGGTACATGAAGATTTACACTTGCAGTTCCCTGAGGAAAAGACAACAATAACAACAACAAAAAATATCAGGAAGCATCAGTTCAGGAATCTGATCCCTGAGCATCCTGGGTTAATTCTGAAAGTCACGTAGCAGATCTAAGGGAGGCAAAGGCTTGCTCTTTGGCAGAGATCACATATCCATCTTCATCTCTGGATAGCTTTCTGTGGTCATTTTCTAGAGCTTGAATGAAGCAGAATAAATATTAACTAACATCAGCAGTTTAGTTCTGATTCATTCAATTCACCACTAAAAGGAGGCAACAACAGTGGAAGAAGTTATTGTCCATACTACGCTTTAAGAAGGGAGAGGAACCCAAAAGGTCAAGTCACTTTACATACAAATTCAGTTTTTCCACCCCACTTAGAGCCCAACAGCAGAATCAGATCACACTTTATCATCACTGACACTTCAATATCCCTTTATTTATCTCTGATTTCTTTTCCAGTCATGTTCATCTCAAGCAGACAGACAAGAAGGGAAATCTGCTACTACATTCTGAGTGTGTAAAGATTCTGCTTCCCTTACAAGTGAAGAACTGCTTTTTGAGTCTAAGCATCTACGGATGCATTTAATTTACTACCGCATTCCTGTTGAGGGTAAGGGGTTGCAGTGGGACCTGGCTTACAACAGAAGGAAAAAGCACAGAAATACCTTTAACTGAAGTTATCTCACATGCAACTTCACTAGCAGTTCACACCAATTTTCAGATGTTAGATTTCAATACCTAGATGCATTCTTCTGATTTAACTTAAAGGAATATACAAGGGGATGGCTACGCTTCCAACGCACTGGCTGCACAAAAGGCCTTGTTTTACATGTTTTATATGTATTTACATATAAAATAAAATAATAATGTTTACATATTATGTTATTAAATGTAAATACTAGCATAAATAATATTTACATATCAGTTATATGTATTATATCATAGCAGTATTATATCATAGTAGTTGAAGGCCCCTCACCTCGGCTGCTGTGACAACCTAAAAGACCATGAAAGTTCTAGAGTCTGAACTTCCTTCTACTTTGCAAAAGCCTCTGACAACCCAGGGGAGGGATTCAAAATCAGGAAGAAAGAAGTATCACATTAATGCATGGAATCAAGTACTTTAAAACACTATTTTAGAGTACGAACAGGGACACTGAACTAAGGCATTTTGGACAAATTAGATCTTGACTTTGTGATCTTTAAGTCCTTCCAACAACACCTTTTTAATTATTTTCAATGTAAGAGATCACACTGGACACAGAAATTCTCCAAGTTGTCATATCCCGTGACTTGGGGGCAGTAATAAGGAATATAATTTCAAAGCAAAAGAACAACAAACTGGTGTTTCTTGGCCTGCGGAAATCCTTCACTTAAGGATAAGCTTGCTCTCCTGCTTATTTTTTCATCTTATTCATTGGTTTTAACTATTTACCATGAGGAAATGAGACAAGACTACACGTAACTACGTGCTATCTGTAAAACGCTATTATCTGCTATTCTACAAGACTACATACCTCCCTTTCTATTGCTTGTCTCCAGGTGAAATAAGCCCTGCAAGGAAGTTGGCACAAACTGCTCCCCTCCAGCCTAGGCTCAAGTGCCCTCTGTCTTCTTATGCTTGCTTCCTACCGCACCCTGAACTCACTGCAGTGATTCTCCGTGCGCTGGTCACCGCAGCCACGACTGCTAGCTTTTGGGAAGTTGCTGTGCCTGGACTGCAGGGCTCTCCCAGCCATTTCCCTCTTTCAAGGTTTCCTAATTACATACCAAACTTTTACTGGACTGGTCTGATTTCCGAGAAAACCAAGCATTTTAGCTAACCTTCTGTAAACATGTTATTACATTTGTGGTGCTACAGTTGGCCACCCCTAAATAACTTTGTATAAATCTATAGCCAGGTATGTAGTAATTATTTTAATACATAGGCACACATAGGGAAGAACAGCTGCAAAGAGTGGTTAAAATAAAAGGTTTGCTTGGAGGTGAGTACAGTGAACTGTAGGATCTAGACAACATGAATATAAAACGTAAGCACAGGGATAATAGAAAAAAATATCCAGACCTACAGAGACGTCTTTGTAAATGTCAGTACAGAACTTGACCTTTTGGTATCTATCATACATTCACCTGTCTTTGTTTGGGACCAGTATCTCCAATGTCATTTTGCATTGCCTTGCAAATCCGATGGTGTCTATGCAGAAACAGTGCACTGGGAGGACCCAAGAAATAAGGCAGACAACTACAGAGACCAGAGGGACAACTCCCCTCCCCTGGACCCCCAGCTCTCCCCCCCCCCTTATTTTATTTTTTTTAGATACACATTAGCAATACACCATGAGGGAAAAATGGACTGATGCTCATCTCAGGGCAAACATGGGCACTGAATCAATTTTTCAGGAAACAATCCAAGACAACAACTTAGTAGACCATACTTTATGAGGGAGAGATTTTTCTCAAATCACCCTATGACCACACCATCAGAAGCAATACCATGGGTACAAATGTTATTTAAAAATATATAGATTGTGGCTGTTTACATGATTAATGTAAACAATATAATCAATCATAAGTATTAGTAACAGATTGATTACAGATGCTTAAATTTTCGGTAAGCTTTCTCATGAAAGAGAGAATAAAGCGTGTCACCTGAGGTTATATCACCTATAGCTGTGCAGAAAGGTTAAAAATCTCTTGAGTGGAAGAAATACATTGCAGATTCTCTCTCGAAACCCATTGCATAATAATGCTCAAACTCATGGCCTCACTGATTTGCACACTGCTAAAAAAAGTGAGTAGTGGGCTACCTTGCAGCATGCTCCAGCTGGGACAGGCTCAAAGGAATTTGGAGGTTGAAATCCCAATCCTGCTCAGAAGAAGCTATCCATAAAAATCTGCAGGGGTAGGATTTTATTCTCCCCAAATGGGTAGGTAGCAGAGCATATCCTGCATTCCTCACGTCAAAGCTTGCAGCGGGGACTGCGCATCAGTCACTGCAATAGGAGCACGTATCGCGGGTGCTGAAGTTCTCTGGAAAGCAATAGAGGGCTGCAGTTCAGCTGCGCTTCTGGACTGAAATCTTTCGTTTGGCATTGGAGTTTATATGGGCGTACTGGATTGTGTAATAAAGCACAGAACAGTAGACGTTTCATAAAGTAGACTTTTAGTTATTAACAGGTTTTTTTTGTTTTGGTAAGACATACAATAATTCCTTCTGCCGCTGTTACACACAGACAGGAACATGACCTCCTGACAGCGATGACGAGAGCAGCCCGCATGAAGACACCGATCATCCCAGCCCCAGCAGATCCTGCCTACATGGAGAGTAACGTTGCCAGAGAAACAAACATCCATTTCTCCGAGGCATAAACACACACTCTTGTTGTTTATTGCTCAGAAGGTGCAGGAAGGTGTAAGGGAGACAGAAGCTGCTAAAGATATGATCAACTGGAGCTAATCTCCTTCTTTTTTAGGATAAAAACCTTCCTCTACATACATTGATAGTACCAATGCAGTGGTAATTTAATAACATGTTGTATGGAACTAGATACTCACTGCAAGAAGTACATATCTGTAGTATTATTTTAGCACGCTTGTATTTTGCGGATTTGTGTTCGTGTCACAGCACAACTGGTAATTCATTCCAGTATAAATATTTGGAGTTGGTTTTGATTTATTTATTTTCCCTCCCTCCAAACAAGATTTTCCTCCTGGAAGTTGTTTATGTGAAAAGCAGAAATCTTTCCTCTTTTCCAAATAACTTGTTAATTCAGATTAATACTAACAATTTGAATGTTTCATTCGATTAATATTATCAAATAAAGAGACATCAAGAAAAAACAGCGATAGTAAATTATAGCATCCCAATAACAAAAACAATACCAAAAAACCCACATCATTTTTTTTATTTTAGCAAATCCCATGCACGCTTTTCTTTTCGAAACGAAGCCACCCGCCCCTCACAACCCCCAGGTTCAAAGACCAGCAGACGCAGCAACTGCGGAGGGAGCGCGGCTGCGGCCAGAGCGCATTCCCTGGACGGTTCCGTCCGCCCAGCGCCCGCAGCACCTATCCCGCCTGGTTCCCCCAACTTATCCCGCCTGGTTCCCCCGATCTCTGCCCAGCCTGCGGTCCAGCCGCTCACGCAGCCCTGTCGCTGCAGCCCGGACACCCTGTACGTGCCCTTGCCCTTCCCCGCAGGCGATTCCCACAAGCTGCGGCTCAAGAGCCGTGGATGGCTGGCAGCGTTACCCTCGGGATCAAGGTTACCGATTTATTTACTGCTGAAAGATTGAATAAAACAACCACCCACCGTATTCTAAAACTTTGAAAAATAGATCTGGACAGCACATTTTCGGGAACCAGGGGCTGCCCGAGGAAAGGGGGGAGGGAGATGACCAAGCATGCTGGCTAACTTATTAGCAGCGAAGAATTTTGATCAAATCCAGTGGCGATATCTGCTTATGAGAACCGTATTTTGACCAATAACTTCTCCCATTTCCTGCAACAATCCGGTTGCAATCAATAGACAACCTGACAGCGGATACTCCTGGGATGCGCTGGTCAATGCACACGCGGAGAGACACTTCTCTTTCTGAGCTAACGGTGAATAAATTTCTGCTGCCTGCATCCACCAGTGCACCCTTCAGCACCTATTCTTCACTCAGAGCTGCTAGGCCTGGCTATTTGGGGAGAGCTATCTATAAAACACTCGCACACCAGTCCTCCACCCCCAAAAACAGCCCCTGTGTGGGCCTGGTCTGATAAGCAAACAATTTGGAGACCACAAAAAGTCCATTCAGGGAGATTTAGGCTGTTTTCCTACGTGTAGGAACACCTGCGGGACGTGTTCAGCCTGAGATTATTCACATTTAGGAAAGAATGCACCCCTCTCTGCAGAGGGAAGGAACTGGTCGCTGGATACGAATACTCGGATTCCCCTGTCACTGATAGCTTTCCATCTACCTGACCGCACAAACAAAACCTGGTGGGCCTGACCCTTCTCCGCCTGCACACCTGCCCGCCCTAGGGCTCTGCCAGGAGGCCCCCTCTCCCCCCGCGGGGCGTCGCGCACAGGGTGGCAGCTCTGCAGGGATGTTCCTTAACAGCACTGCAAACTCCTCTTTGAAGCAAACAATGTCAAAATGTTTTAGCTGGAACTTACAGAAGAGTAGTACAGAAAGAGCAAGTTCTGACATCCCCCCGCCCCAACTTTCTACTGAATCTGAGTAAATAAATACAGATTGTTGTTGGTCTTGTTTTCCTCCCCTAGTTCTAAGCAAGTCCATCAGGAAAGACTTTACATCACAATATATACACACACACATTTGTAGCATTATTTATGTGATCCATCATAAGAACTCCAGATGCACTTGCATAAATATATCCTTTTGTATATATACTTTTACATTTACATGGGAACAACCTTGCCAGAAGCAGACCAGAGTCAGAAACTGCAGGATGAACTATGTACCGTTGCCTGGTTGATAATTATATGGCGTTATGCTCCGCTCCCTACCCATTTTGTTTTGTTCTGTAGGTCCATAGTTCTCCATAGGTTTAACTGGCACCCATTCTCCCAGGCCAGGTGCTCTAATCAAAGCTTGACCTCTTTTGGGTGCACATGAGCCACACCAAAGGTTACCTTATCTCAGCTTACGCTGTGTCTCAATACGGGCACATTCTCTCAGAAACCCAGGCTCTAGGGATATAATGAAGTGCCACAGCTGTCACAGTACTTTTCTCTGATGGTGGCTTCCTTTGACCCAAGTTAATCTTCCTGTTAGGATGCAAGATCTGTATCAGCACCTTTCCATCATAGCTTCGCATGGACTTCTCGGATGGACAGACGGGTCTAAGGATGTTTGAATAAATTTCTCTGTTAAGTAACTGTTGCTTCAACAAACTAACTGTTTGAGCTTTCCTCTTGTTTCAGCCCGTATCTCCCGCGTTCCTACAAGCACAGACCGCCTTTGGTTACTGGTTTCCAGGACGTGTGGTTCTACACCCTCCCGGATGACAAAACTCAGCAGTTGTCATAAAATAAGCGCTTTCTAAGGTTATAAATAGAAAGGCAGAAGCAGCCACAACAAATCGTCTCAGGAATTTAAGTCCGTGCCCCAGCTGAAACCTGAATAGCCCGGGCAAACGGGCACGGAAGACATGGATGCTCCCACGCACACCACCCCGACCGCTTTAAATCGGTAAGTTTAGCCGCCGCAGGTCTCCCAGCCCGCCACGCCGACACCCACAGCTTTGTCCTACGCCACCTTTGCAGGGTCAGAGGCCCCAGCAGGGAAGACAACGCTCAAGTCGAACGAGCACGTCCCTGCTTCGCGGCACCTAGCCCCGGCCCCCCTCCTGCAGAGGCAGGGGGTGTCCTGGCGCGCTCTGCACAGACCCTTGCACCTGCTTTCCCCCGGCCCCTCGCTCCGCACGCTGCGAGGCGGAGGACGGCATCTGCCTCCAGCGCGGCGCGGGCCCGAACAGAAGCCCCATTCTTGCCTTGCTGGCAGGGCAGCGGGGTTAGGGGCTTCGCAGCGCATCGCGCCCGGGGGGCGAGGAGCCAGCCCCCTGCCGACGTGTGCCATTTGCGCGCCCTTCTCAGACCAGTATCAACATAAAGTAAAAACAATTTATCACCAACACAATTTATTGCCTATTTGCATTCGGGGATCTTAAAAATAGAGCAGGCAAAGCATAATGCACGATGCCCCCAGTGATTTCTGTTCCCTAATTACGCTGATAACTTGCTTGATTAGTGCGATGCTTTGTACAACAGGACTAGCTGGAACAGAGACAGTCTTTATTTACTTCAGAAGGCTCTGGATGTGATTAGCAGGAGTGCATAAATGTACATTAGTGCACATTAATGCAGCAGCTAATCTAGATGGTGGACAGAAAAATACATATTGTATTTTTCCACCCAGTATGTTTCTATTTGAAATTTCCTTCCACAACAAGCGCCTCTGAGGTACTCACTTTAATTTTCCTGTTGCAGTTTGTAATTACTTTAGATTGATATGTCTGCTATTCTAAATAAATTGCTTTGTTGGCAAAAATATGCCTTCTTTGTAAGATTATAATTACTGCCACACAGCACACACTTGACTTCTTTCTCATTGGGAAGGGAGGGTCTGAACTCCTTGCTGGGAGGTTTCTTTTTTAAATCTATTTTTTAGGAAATTAAAGATGTTTTCTGTACAGAAGCACAGCTGCCCTGTAAATGGCGTGGATGGTTCTGTCAACTGCCTTCTTACTGATGATATCTGTATTTTACAGACATCCACTAGGTTCTTTGCATCAGCGACAAGCAGCTTTCCTACACAAAAACTAGGGTCCCAGAAAAGATGGTTTTTACCTATGTTTTCTAGAATGAGGGTATTTAGTAAAGCCTTTGGTATGACTTACATGACAGCTACTCAACTATTTCTTATATAATCTAGGAAAAAAAAAATCATACTTTCCATACAACGGCAAAGTCCTTAAGTCCCAAGAACTGAAGAGGAAGGCCACCCCACTCACCCGGGGGCAAACCCGAGGGGGCCACAAGAACGGCAGAGCCAGGACAGCGGTGGGACAGCCCGGCTTGCTGCGAAGGGCAGGGGTGCCGGGGGGACGTAGGCTGCTTTGGGAATGATTTTGGGAATGCTCTGCTCAGCGGCAGCTGAAAGTCAGGTCTTTGGAAGAAATGCCCTCTTCCCCCAGTTCCGTTCACCATTATCCATTTTTGATGGAAGAGTCGTTAGTTGCTTTTAAGTGATTTAATTTTTAATGCAAAACCCTGCAAGTGTTTCCATATTTGTTCTACTGTGCAGAAAGCTCTCAGCTATGCTATCATGACATTGAGTGATCGGTGTTTAACATTGCAATCATCCCCAATAGAGTTTTTTGATACAAAGATACAGGGTTGAACAATCTTCTGTGCAAAAAAACAAGAAAACAAACAAAAAAGAAATACCTCCCC
>VXAA01006133.1:2575796-2740108 GCA_013399115.1 Anseranas semipalmata
TTGCTGTCTATACAAACCAGATGGACAAGTTCTCTTCTTTGTGTGCCTCAGAAGCAATACGCTTACCTTCCTCACACGTACACGCAAGCACACACTTTGTGACAGCACTCGCATTCCTCCTAATTTGGCCACAGTGCAACACGCTGCACCGCAACTTCCCGGGTACGTGCTGCTCGTCTCTTGCTGATCAGGCTTCATTGCTGGCAGCCTAATAGATGATGCCCAGATTTCATGAGATTTGGGGCATTGCAAATTCCCATGCTGCTGGGCATCTGACCAGGTCAATATGCTCTCTTGCTTACACTTAGCTGAGTAATTTCACAAGGTTAAATGCCAATACAAATCACTAGAAGGATTACAAAGGCTATGCTTCATATGCGCATTGTGAATCACTGAGCTAAAGCAATACAAAGAAAGCATTGTCAAAACAGTTGAAGGAAGAAGGACAATGCAGAATGAAATTGTCTTTAAAGCCGCGTGGCTGATCATCCCCGTGCTTTGGAGGCCGGACACGCTCCAGATGAGCCTACAGCTCAGCATGCAAAGAGCAAATTGGAGGAAGAAATGCTTGGCGCTTTGTTTAACTGCAGCCAGACAAAAGTGTCTCACCTTCTGCCTTCAGAACGGGGTGGTTAGATTAGAGACTATGAAATTGCATAGCCTTTCTGATGGGAAGCTACTCTGCAGTATCTATCGTTTAGCTTTCAATTTCTTACCAAGAGTTATGGGTCAATGGCTAGAGTCAAGTACAACCACTTCCTCGTGCTTATGGTAATTACTAACTCCCACTTTATCACAGTGCCTTTTATCTGAAGTATCCCAAAGCATTTTACAAATTCAGCAACGCATCTATGTTGGACCTGATCCAGAGCACATTAGGGTCAATGAAGTTAATATACAACGTATTATATGCATGTAAACACTGGATAAATTGCTTGCAATTGCATAATTACAGTTGAGGGCATCCAAACAGCCTTAACTCTGCCCTATAGTGATGGAAACAATAGAAAGAGAACAGTTGGACAAGTCTTCCAAAAACAAACCAAAAAACCACACAGCTAATCCAAACGGAGACCATATTAGAATACTTAATCATAATCATATAAATAACACTTACTGCTGGCAAAGAACTGGTTTAGGTTGCGTATGTGCCTTAGTTGAAGATTCCCATTCTCGAGATTTCTACGGTTTAATCATCAGCCAGAATTTCCTGGATTAAATGCAGTTTATCTATTTTGAAAGAAATTATTAGGGTAGAAGAGATGACAAACACCAGGTCTATTTTAACACAGTATTTATCTGTAACCAGTGATCAAAATGGGCCGTCAGTATGCCATGTTGGCTCTTTCCAGAGCACTGAAAATGCATACTGCCCAATGAAGTCCTTAAGTTAGAGATATACCAGGAAAAGGGCCATCTTCTGCTTCTCACCATTTTTAATGCTCTTTACTTAAGTATCCTCAAGCAGCTGCTGTTAGAAATGAGACACGAACTGGCTGGACTTTTCAGCTGACCTAGTGCCACAATAGTGCTTTTCATTTTGCAATATGAGCCTTGGGCATTATGCTAAGACTTTTAAAGTGTTCAAACTGGCAAATCTATAGACCCATTTCAGCCATTGTACGACTTCATATATCCTGATAAAGGCTAACACTGAAGAACTAAGCTTAGAAAAAAAACACCTCATTTCTACCACAGATTGGGGCTGGTATTTTAAAGGTGGACACCAATATTTTATAGTTGCAATAAAAAGCAACTCTAATTTTTGTCATCAAAACAGCCCAAAGTCCATCATGATGAACACTTACATGTTGTCTTGAATTTGGCTCTCCTTTTGTCAGTGACATTGCTGGACGCACTGAGTAAACGACCCACCAAGTATTTTCCTGTGCGGGTTTCTGCACTAGAAGGTAGGGGAGATTGTGAAGAACGGAAGACACAGCTGGGGGACAGATGGAGTTTAACAAACGAAACAGAGCACCCCTTTAAGCCTCCCAGGGGAGGCAAAGGGCCGGCGCTTCCCAGCAGAGCGGCGCGTTATGCGCAGTGCAGGCAGCATCCCCCGCACTCGGTACCTGCTCCTAAAGTGCTTCCGCAAGAACCACGCGATTCCCATCATTCTTCCCGGTAATTCGCGGAGAGCGCGCCTCAATCCACAGGGGAGGGATTAGAGCAAAACTGCAGCGCTTGTGAGGTACGCTGGGCTGGCAGCCTCGGACGCCAACGCAGCAGACTACTCAGCAGGGACTCTCCGAACAGGTATAAAGCAATACGAGCGGATGTCATTTCCTCTGCTGGAAGAGCTCCGCTCTGGAAAAGCTCTCTCTGTGCCTTGGATCAGGCTCCCCAGGGACGGCACCGCTTTTCTGCCAGCTGAAGCACAAACCGATGTTGTCTGGCCCAGCAAGCTTTTTGTGATAAGCAGAGCTGGAGCATCCGCCCGCCGCACAGGAACAACCGTGTTCAGCAGGAACAACCTCCGGCCATTCAGGCGTCTGACCTGAAGGTACGCAACACCGAGAGGTAGTATTTCATCTGTATGAAAACTCCCCGAACTTCAAACACTTGCAGACATTCTTAAGAGACTGCAGGAAGGAGAACAGGAGGGGAGGAACCTTTCCACCACGAAGGTGGTGGAGGAGAAGCAGAGGAGCGGGGAGCAGACAGCCCGTGCAGTCTCCCCACTGGGAAGTTTTCCAGCCTGACTGGTTAAAGCCTCATCTTGTAACTAACACTGCCCAGAGGAGGTTGGCACAGAGGTCCCTTTGAACCCGAATTCTGCCATGACCCCGTGAAAGTAATTGTCTGTTAACAGATGTTACTCGAGTCCTGAAGGGATCGGGTTTGATGTAATCCAATAACAAAGCACACATAACTAGGAAAAGCTCGCGCAAGTCTGAACGGGGCACGAGGATTATTTTGGCAGTAAAATGAAGAGGTGAGTAGGTGAACCGGTGTCAGTCCAGCAACCTGGTGAACTGGCCACAAGACAGGATAACGCGTTTAACACGGTCATACGAAAAGAATGGCTCTAACTATGAAACGAGAACATTGCTAAGGCAGAGAGCATTTAGGGAAGGGCGTTTGGTCACTCCAAAGGAATTCTTTGCTAGCATTAAGTTAGTAGAGCTAACGTCACTGAGTTGCATACCAAGGGAAAGACATTTCTAAGTATGGCATCCCAGTTCAGGAACCCATATTTTAGGAAGAATATGAAAACAGTAATAATAGCAAGTCAAAAAATAAGAATTAAAAACAAACAAACAAAAACATTCAGTGGCCAAAAAATAATGACTGTGATATTTTGCTTACATTGCCCGGTCTATTTAATTCATCCACTGTCAATTTTAGAGGTAAAATTTTAGGGTTTTGATGTTTACTGTTCCCAAAAGCCACAAAGAAAGATCTCTCAAAGCATACCACAGAGTAAGACAACGAAATAACAGGAGCCAGTGACCAGCTAAGCAGCTGCTTCAATTCCTAGGAACCACATTTCACCACAGCAAAATAAGCTACAACAAAAACCTCCAAGCCCCCAGAACACTCCACAACCAAACACAATAAACAAGAGCCAGCTGGCTGTCATTTCACATTGATGCTCATTCAGAAATAATGTTCCAAGAGGCAACGGGTGCCATTCTGGATGCAGACACCAGCAGCGTGCATTTTTAGGATTCATCCACAGTGGTGTATCCACTACTGAATGAACCACCAACTTTTATATTAAAGTGATACAGATATCATTAGTCTTCAACTGGCTGACAAGCTCTACTCTACCTTCCTCCCCTTAGCCTCTATCATCGTGTATTTGGGATTCTAAATATCTAAAAAATTCAGGAGCTATACCCTCCTTTTAAGTTGCCACCCTTACTCCAACGGGGCCGTGGACATACAGCACATAGGCTATAAGTGTTAGGGGCGAGCATCTAATTGCCTTTGCCAAAGGCAGAAAAATTTGGATCGCCTTGAATACTTGGCATTGTGAGAGCACACAAACCTGAAAGAGAATAATTAAGATGAACGTTGGCCTGTTAGGTCTTCTTTAAATGGTGCTAGTCATGAAGGGAAAAAAAGAACCTTAGAAGAAAAAAGTGATTAGAGGCGTTAAATCTGGTTGCTTGGCTTCAGTCCCATCCTGAGTCACACTCTCGTAGGAAATAGACACTCGATCTCTCTTCCCTCCTCTGTCCTTTCCTTTCCCAGTGAACTAAATGTTATGACACCCTATGTCACCCTTCCTGTTGTGCCACTTTCATACAGACCTGCTTTTTCTACTCTCATTCTGTCGTTATCCTCATTTTAGATCGTACCATCACGCCTACCAAAAAAATTTCTACTGACCAAAGGGTTTGTCCTTTGTGTAAGCATTTTGAGTAGATGATCCACCTTCTTTGCTTCATTATAACTTAACAACACAGCTAGGGAGCACGCCTCTTATTTTTGATTAATTAGAGCAACTAGGTGTAAAACAGTTTTAGGAAGTGACTAATATGCAGATGTATTTATTTATTTTTAAGATGGAACTGTTCTTTGGCAGTATTCTCATAGACTTTACAAAATAAAGCCTTTCTTTGAAAGTACTTTCAGGGCATTGCTAACGATCCAAGCTCCATATACAGGAACAGGGGAGAAGTCCCAGACTTGCCTGCATTTATAAAGCATTAACATGCCTGCAAACGACCAATAAACAGATCAGATCCTCTTTCTCCAAGTTAGTCTTGTCTGAATAGGAGTCTGCTTTTAGAAGCTCATCTGCTCTACAGCGCATCCTTCGATTTTCAGTAGTACCACCGACAAGAAAATGCAACCTGCACCTAGCTGCTTCGCTAAACGGCTACCAGAAGTCTCCACAGAACAGAATGCAGCATGATAGTTTGGTATCGCAGGAGAGGGAGAGAACCTGGTCAGCAACAGCGGGGTCAAAACACCCCCTCCACCAGGCCACTGCTCGATTGCAATGGTTGTCCCATACGCATCTCCCACTCCTACAGCAACTGAAAGCTCCACACTTACAACGAGACTGAAGAAGGCAAGCTTCCAGAAAATGCTGCGGGAAGAGCCCGTTCAAGCCGCCATTTGGCAGCTCTTTATGAGGAGTAAGATCACACTGGCATGCGAGACCAGTGGTACGGGTCCATCTTTGCAGACCGCCGTGTGACCTGGCCTTGCCTGTCCTGGCGTTCCCGAGGAGGAAGATGCATCTTGCCATTTCCAGGTGTAACGCAGACCGAGCGGCTCAGCAGGTGCTTTTGTTCACATTAAATGCTTGCAAATGGTGCTGCTAATTGAATTACAAATTAACTCATTATCAGATACAGTAAGTAATTTCTTTAAATTAAGTGGAGATTAATTAGAATAGCTGGGCAGAATAACTGAAGCAAAATGGTCCCACCCTCCTCATCAACATCTAAACCTGTCAAATTATTCTAATCCGACAGAAATTGATTTGGGGTTATCAGGTACATCTGTCAAACTAGCACTGATGTCTTCAAAACCTCAGCATTTTTCCTACTATTAAAATTTAGGTATCCAATATCTACAACACTTCACAATATCCTTAAAAACAGGGAGTTATTTAGCTATTTTTCTTGAAAGAGGATTCAATTGTGCATTTAAGTGCTTAGAAAGGGCACACTTGTTAGTTTAGCAAATTAAAAAACAAACAAACAATAGAAAACAGCCCCTATTATCCTTTGTAACTTTATTATTTATGAAATTGTTATGAGTATCAGGGTAATATCTCCTGACAGCTAACAATTACATTGAGGTTTCCACAGGTTATACAAATATATTCACTGCCACCAGTGACACGGGAGCAATCAAGGTTATCCCTCATATCATGACACCGTGCTACCCACAGAACAAAACAAGACAATAAACATGCATTTTGGGGGGAAAAAAAGATTGTAATACAGCAATTTTAAAAATCCGTTCCTAGAGGAGGAGAAAATGGTCAAACATTATAAATCATTATTAGCAACTGCAACATTAAGGACAAAGACAATATAGAAACAATCCATCAACTGATCAAGAATTTTCTTTCTCCTCTCTTGTATAAAGGCAGCACCATACAAAATCACCCACCAAAACCTTACAAATGGTATTTTCAATGCTGAAAAATAACACATTAAAGTCTTCTGATGTGATTCACAATAAAGTGCATCATGACAAACTATATTTTAATTGGAGTCTATGAAAAGGAAATTAATTTCACCAACCGTATGCGATAAGGAAAGATGCAGGTATTTAATGCCAGCATGGTCCTGTAAACAATTCTGTAACATTTCCAAAGAAAACAGATTCAGAATGCCATCTTTTTAATCCCAGAAAGGAGATAGGTAGGGAGGGCCTGAGAAACATGTTTTAAGCATGTAAAATATTAATTAACATCTCAAAATACAACCTCTTCAGCAATGATCAATAGCCCAAAGGACTAGGAGGGACAAGAGGGCTATAAGAGGCAACCACTGAATTTTCTGTTCAGTGGTCAATACACAGCTGACAACAAAATTTATGATGGACGCTGCCAGATAATTATTGGAAAAATTGCATACAGAGACATCATGGATAGATACATTTTTTGTATGTGGATGCTTGAGAAAGAATGGTGATAGATCCAGATTTTATCTATTAGAGTAGATAACACTAGAAGAAGTAAAAAAAAAAAAACTATTTTAAACTGACTACTTGGAAAAAAAAACTCAACAGTTCATTCTTCAAAGTTTTTCTTTTCTTTCAGTGGTCATACGTAAATGCAACAGTCATGACTTCTGGCTGGGGCTAAGGAACCCACACAGCACACCTATGCCAAGAGCCGAATGAAAGCCAGCGAAGGGCTGAATACGCCATTCCCTCTTCTTTAAAACTTGAAACAGAGCAAGGTTAAAACAAAGCAGTGCTGGTTAAACAATCGTCAAAAAAGAGCAAAGCCGGTTTATTTCCATCTTTTTCCCTTAATGCAAATTAAAACAGTATGAAAGCCTGACAAACTGCCACGTATATGTGGACAAGGCCACATATCCTGGCAAGTCTTCTGTGGTCTCCTTCTCACGATGGTGCTGGAGACATCCGAGGAGGGAATACATTTGCTGTTACTCTCTGGCAAACCCATTTATTCCCACCCACATCTACACAGTGCGTGTGTTGCAATACACAGGTGAGGACAACGCGGATACATGAGGGCTGCACAGCTCAAGACCTGTCTTCTGGAAAGGAGAGAACAGAGAGGGGGATAGAGGAGTTAAAAATGCTAACTCTAAAGCAATTAAAATCCTCTATAAAACCATCGGTGGTACCATATTAGAAAGCAGCCCATTTCCACAGCCACTAAAAAAGGTGCTGTAAATTAACCAAATGACACACTAAAAAGCTTAAACTTAAAGTCTGCTAATCCCTTTAGACTCAGTCTCTAACAATTTTGCAAGAGGAACTGCAGCTCCTTTTGACAGAAACGATAAATCATCCCCTCAAGCAGGATATCTTGCTGCAAATAGGTATGTAAGAAACTAAATCTGTCCCAGTCGGTTCAGAATGGTGTTTTAGAGCAGCTTATGATTATGTTTTAGAAGAACTTTTTCTCATTTAAAAATTCCATCAGTTTTAAAGTTAAATCCAGAGATAAATTGGGCACTTAAACATATTAGAGGCTTTTTCAATAGATGTGCTGGACATTGTACTACCTTTCATGTTATTCCAGAGGCTAGTTAAGCTCATTGTTTGAAGTCCAAAAGCTTTTGGAAATTGATGTCTAGGGCTAAACTTAAATCTTTAAACACTGCTCAAAAGGAAGATCCGTTCTGAGAGCCAAACAGTCTTAGCAGTCGGCCTTTTCAGCAGGACCTATTTGCCAAGGCAGATCTAAAAATGAGTTACTTCATCTGGCTGCACCAATGAAAACCATTTTGAGAAAGGAATTCCTAATGCATCAGTCTGTTGTATCCACAGAAAGGAGCAGCTTCTAATTTGTCCTTCATGCAACTGAAAGTGAAACCAAGATCTGAAACTCTTTACCCTGGGGAGTGGGAGAGGTACAGTGAAAAAGGGGAATGTAGACACGACATACTGAGCTCCTTTCTTTGGACAGCGGATGAGACAACGGAGATATATTTATTGATTAGCTGCTATACTAATTAACATACTGCTTTCAGCCTCAGCTTTCACCAGAAGATTGAGCTGTTTCAGACAGTCTTAGAAAGTTGCTTCTCAGAGCGATGCTACCTTAAAACAGCAAAAGCGCTATAATTTCTGTCTTTAACTGGTAATGCACAAGCCAATTTTACAAGCGCTCCGGTCCACATGTTCTGACATGCAGAGCGGTGCACAGCAATGTAAAAGGCAAAACAAAAACAACATGTTGTGTACTTGCCTGTAGCGGTAAATACGCTGGAACAGGGTACTAGCGTGGAAAAAAGTCCCCATGGTAAATATGGAGACTTCGGGTCTATGGACTTCATCAGACATCTCGCTCCCCCTGCTGCGATGCACCCCTTTGTGGCCAGTAGGTTACAAACACCATGCCGAGGCACGGGAGAGGCTCTGGCACCGCCGTCCCGTCCCAGCGCTCACCCACGGCGGAGGGCTCGCCCTTACAGACGCAGCTCCAGAGGCAGGGCGCAGGGGACGGGGACATAAAGAGAGCGCTTTAATTCCCTCCCGCCATGTTCCAAAGGAATAAAGAAAGAGGTGTATGCGATCTGAGGGCCAAACGCATACGGAGGTTTCCAAATTAGACACGTCGCTAAAGCAAATGCATCACGGCTCTCAGACATAGAGGCATGGGACCATTTCTGAAGCCTGAGAAGTCCCGGAGCTCACAGACTGCTGCATAGGCCCCACATGGACAAACACTCCTGCATTTTGCCTTTTTTCTTTTTTTTTCCTTTTAATTTTTTACTATTTCCCCCTCTGCCACCGAGCATTTCTGGCAACTGATAGAACTAACGTTTTGGGACATGAGCAGACAATCTCATACTTTGAGAGGTAAGTGTCAAACTGCTATTCATATCCAATGCACCTCAAATAAACTGTACAAGATAATGTTTTTTTTTTTTCCTGATGCATTTTAATCATATCCTCAGTATATTTACGTCAAAATGACACCATTTCCTTACGTGCTGAGAAGCCTGTTTGTTAAGAGCTTTTATGTTGGTCTTTCTACTTACATTTATACAGTTCCTGAGAGCAAAACACATGAAATTAAAAATAAAAATAAAATTCTTAACCTTTTCACTGAAAGGAGCAATACGCTGGCATTGTGACAAGATGGACAATAATGGCGTTTAATAAACCTGTGAGCTCCTTTAGAGCAACCGCGTGACAACATTTTAAGATGGAAATAAAGCAAAAAGACACATGGCAGGGAAAAAAAAAAAGCTTGGGGAGGAAACAAACCAGTCGTTGGCACACACTGGGATGCCACAGCAACCTCGAGCAGAGCGTCCACACGAGAAGCCCTCCCCAAAGCGGTCGGTACCGCTGCCCTCCATTTAAGCGTGGGTGCCTCAGCTCGCTTGCGTCGAGCACTGACGTCCAGGCTCGCTTCACGCCACAACGTCCCGGCGAGGGATTTCTCCCCCGGCCCGCCGGAGCTGCCCCAGGAGCTGCAGGGAGCCAAGACAACGTGGACCGAAGCCACCCCTCGGCTGCGTGCCGTCACGCCTGCGCAGCGCTGCACAGGAGGCAGGCATGACACGAGCTGCGATGTGCCCTGCTGGTGCCGATGCACGGCAAGAGACACCCAGCCTGAGCCCCAGCCCTGGCTGAACGCACAAGGCTGCCAGGTAGGAAAACAAAAACGGCTTTTTGCTACCAAACTGAGTGCGTCTGATCTGAAAAAAAATTACTAAGGCACAATAAATATGGAACCCCGCAAAGAAATTTTATTTTTTTTACAGTCAATATTCAGAGGAGAGCTGCAATTTTTGTAATGAACATGCATTAAACCCTCAATAAAAAAAGTTAATTAAGGAAATGAGATTTTTTTAGAAAGCTCAAAACAAGTATTCTGCTGTTGAAAAATACATTATGTACAGTAAATAGGGTTTGGCAGGAAAGGTTTGTTGCAGGTCTCTGTTAGTATGGATAACAGATTTCTGTTCCAGTGGAACTTAAAACAAATTCAGACACTCCATACAGGGAAATGAAATATGAAAAGAAGCAGCACATGAAACACCACAAGATCACAAAAAGGCAGAGAATGCAGATGTGCAGAAACAGCACAAAATCCATAGGAAAAAAGAAAGGTCAGATATATGCTATTAAAATAAATAACTAAAGCGTATTCTTTCCCCCATCTCACAGTGCAGCAAATTGTAGTAGAAGCTAAGTATCACACAGTTTGATCTATCAGTAATTAAAAACATGCCTCCGTAAAGAACAGAAGGCTTTTTGGTCACACCGAGTAAGGGAGAGATTTTGAAACCACAGTCAAACATCCTGTATTGATAGTTTCCAAATTTTGTCTTTGACTCATCCAAGAAAGAAACAGCAAGTGTCCCAAACCAGGAGGCTGTAAATAAGGATGTCAGAGAGGCGACAAAGAAAAACACCGAAGAAGGTTCAGAGAACAGCATATGTGTGTGGTGTGACATAGGCACAACCTATATGGAAGGAAAGCTACAGATTAAAAGACTCTGTTAGTCACAAGCAGGGAAACATGAAAGGAGGAAGAAATCAAAGAGAAAGGTCTACTTGTATCATTAAGTGAGGAGAAATACAGAGTAAACCTTACAAATGAAAAAAATCCTAACCTTTACTGTGGCTCATAATTGTAAGAAAAGAAAGGGTAAGTTCTGCCAAAGCAAACAGAAAGCTAGCAGGGTTCCTCAGCCTTGACACCTAAAGAAATGTTAGGCTCATATTTGAGGAGAACTCAATACTTCCCCTGTGAGCAGCACACGCTTCCTCGCTAGCCGTGTGGATCACAAGAAGTCGTTGCTTCGTGGGCGCTCAGCTTTGGTCTCCCCGTGCCAGACCGAGACCAGATAAGCGGAGCACGGCCCACCAGCCAGGTTCCCGCTCACCAGCAGGGGCTGGGAGCTGACCCAGAAACCCCTCACATGTGGGCAATCGGCGCTCGTGCCCTGTGGCACGAGAAACAGGATTCTTGGAAATAGGGTGGCTTTGGTATTTATTACAGCCCCCTTACCAACACCTCATTCCCCAGCTGTAAATAAAGCTGACCAAGACCTGCGGCCTACCCAACAGGTTTCCCTTGGCTGTAGCAGACAAAAAACCCATGACATCCTCACCTGCAGCTCAAGGAGCACCCAGAACAGCAAAGGTTTGGAGGTACACACTGTAACAAACACCAGCCTGCTACCGGAGACCACATGCTGTATATGCAGAAGCCAGCATCTCAGAGGACCTTTGGGAACAGGCCCGAGCACACCGCTCTGACATGGCTCAGAGTAATCCCCTTTCCTTCAAAGCGCATTCCCTACACTGAAAGCACCATCTTTTTCATCAAAAAACCTCTCTTACAGGCAGCACAAAGCTACCCACTGGCACCTCTTCCCTTAGCATAGCCATGTAGTGCTCCTGCAAAGGACCAGGAGATACAGCATCTTAGCTAACGCTAGGAGAGGACACGCTCCCCACCACGCAGGAAATACTAACATTGCTTGCTTTGCCTGTATCAATTCATCACGCACAAAGCTTCCTACCTGCTTGCTGGAGGAGAAGAAGGAGCCCTTTCTTGCTCTTGTTTGATGTCCCTTTCTTGCGGAGAGGAGAGCCTGAACCTGCTGGCCCAGAGCTGCTGGCAGACCCCAGCCACCCACCTGTGGCTCGTTTATAGCCTCGGCCGCAGCACAAAGCCGGGGGCAATTCAGCTCCGAGGGGAGGCTGTGCGGGCAGAAACTCAGCGCTCGTTTCCNTCGGACTCTAGTAGCAGGAGTTTAAGCTGATAAATTAAGCCCTGTATCCAAGAGCTGTTGGTGTTGTATCAGGGAGTATTCTTGCAACTGTCTCCTGCAAGCTGCTTGCTAGGATGAGCATTTCCTCATGAGCTGACCGGCAAAACTTCTCATCCGTGTGCTCCTGGGGCACAAATCACGGCAGTTATTGCTGCATTGGTGCAGAAGTCCGACCCAGCCCCATCTCAGCCTTGCTCTGTTATTAGGTGCTTTGGAGCACAAGCATGGGAATAAGCACTTATGAATTGCCTTTCCCTATTCAGAGGCTGCGATCCTTACCCGTTAGAAACTGCCTAATTCCAAGTCGATATCTGTCCAGTGACTGATGGCTCCAGGTCCAGCTCTGCATTGTTTGGTGCCCAAATAATCTCCCTGTGGTAATTACAGAACATGTTCCACGGTGTTGGTTTCTCACAGAGGTATTTAAGGATGTTTGTGGGAGCCTGTGAATGACTGGGTTTCTTCAGATATGCATTTATTTGAGTTTTTACATATGTTAAGGTCCTAAAAGAACTGTCTCTGCAAACCATATATTCCTTACGCAAATTTTCACATAAAGTTGTAAATAATGTAATTTTGAATGAAAAAAATCTTGTGTTTTGGTATTTTTGCATGCTGTTGCTTTGTAAACGCAGGCTGTTTCACTGCTCTGCAGAGAGGTGGTTCAGAGCTGATGCATCAGTGTTGACTCATTTTGAGTACTTAATTAACAGAAAAATCTTGGGCTGGTTTTCAAACAGGTGAGCTCGGTGCACAGACTGGATGCAGGTAAAGCCTTCCTACCAGGCTCTTCCACTCTCACACATGCCTGAGCCTAAGGATGGGTGCATTTTAATTCTCAAGTCCTCTCACACATCCTCCTTCTCATTACCAAGATGGTGATTATACTGGATATTGTCTTGTTGAGTCTATTACAATGCATATTGCATTACAAAAAGACCTTCAGCATCCAGAAGTATCAGTCTGGCACATTTCAGCTCCCACTGACGCTAGCGGGAGTCTCCCACACGTGGCTAGCCAAACATCCGAGCAGGAATCTGTGGCATGGATCTGAGAGCAGAATATTGCCTTTCATCATTGCTAGCAAGCAAGTAGAGAAATATTTTTCTACAGTCTGTTCTTCAGTATTGTGACGATAAAGCATCTTTACTCTCTTCAAGAAACTCACCATGTGCTGCACAGGAAAAAAAAAGTCAGGAGTAATTAAAGATGACATCTACTGTCCAAAGAAGCATCTTTGATAAATAATTCATCTTCAAAAACTTGAGAGGTATGAATGAGATGGCAAATGAGGTGCTCCTCTTCAGCATGCAGGCCTTCCTGGCTGACCTCCTATGGCACAAGCAGCTCATAATATCCTGGAGGGGGGGACAAAGAGAAAATAGCTTTAACAAATCTGTCAATGAAACTGTCAAGTACACGCACGTGCTGTAACCAAGTGCTTGCACGCTTCATGGCAGACACTACAATGCCATTCCTGAAGTATCAGCTAGCTTCCCACAACGAATTCAGGGAAGAACAGGGACATCAGACTGAACTCACCTCCCACAGCCGCACAGTAATGCAACACGCTAATAAGGGTTCGCACAGCGCCCGTCCTTCATGCAGGATTGCGGTGACAAACATCCATGCAGTTACAAACTACATGACATTACATTGTTTAGACCCCAGGGAGCATCCTGCCAATTTTCTGTCTATCCTTTATTTTTAGATCTGGTGGCGTATACATTTTGAGTGCTCTCAGCAGAAGGTCACAGACAGTGAAGTTTCAGCACCAAAACATTTCCCATTGTCAGTTTTGAATAGCATGATTTTAAATATTTTGTTGTGAGTCTTCCAGCAATGGGATGTGTTTGCTTTCTCCACCAGTCACTCTTACACACACCTACTGAAACATCTGCAGCAAAAATTTTGCTCTTTTTAACCTTACATCATTCTTCCTGGAGCTCTCCCGCTCCCTGTGCCAGAGGGTGCCTGTCACAAACATGTACAAACAAAGACTTTATCCCTTCTCCCAGGTTTGACAAGCAACAACGAGGCTTTTTCTTTCTGGAAAATAATACAAATAAAATTTTAGCAGAACCAATCTTTGTAAATGAGGTCTCTTCACTGAAGGGCAATTCTGGATAAGAAAATTTAGACCAAATGTGTATATACTATACATATAAATTACATATAGATTTACTGCTTAGGAGTAGATTAGCCTATATGAAAATTCTTTATATGAGAAGATTGAAAAGGAGCATTTCTGTGTTGAGTGTACTTGAGCTGATTTCAAGTAAAAACGTATCTGAAAGGGGTATTGTTATGTGACAGGCAATGCACTAATGGGGAAGGGAAAAGTGCTCCGTGCCAAGGAGGGGCTCCCACATGGTTTGAATTGACAAATTCAAAACAGCAGTAGGATGCTTCAGCAGGAAAGGTGAGACAAAGATAAAGACAAACATTTTAGCATGGCCCACAGCAAGCTACTCCTTTTTTGCCCCCTAAAAAACTTGTCACCGTTTTGCTTATCCACTTGTGCATTATATGGATCAATTACATTTAACTTTGGACATTTCCCCATCTACTTGCCAACCATCATTTACTTAACATAAATATCGATTTTTTTTTTGTCTGGGTTAATCAGAGCTCATCTGACAGACTCTTACCCTGCCAAAGGAGAGCTCCATGCAGATTGCCATTACTTTACTGAGGGGGTCTGGATTACCAAACTGGCTTAAAACAAAGGGAGAAAGGAAAAATAAAAGTAAAAAAATTACTCAGTTCTGCACAGAAGATGTTATATACATGTGTGTGCCATACTAAAATCTCTAAAGGCTTTTTTGATTGGGAACTTGGTGGTGCTTAACAGATTTTATAAAGATTTTTTATTAAAAAAACTATATAGAAGCATAAAAAGACATTTTCTTGCTTCATGTGCTGCAGAAGTTTTTAATACTTAACACATTGCTAGGGGGGCAATTCTGATAGAAGACTGCAATCCAATTTCAATTTGCTTTCATTTATTGGCTGGCCTGGCCCATCACTAAGGTCGCATTTACAGAAAGGTCGAAGCCTATTGTGCCCCCTGCTAGCTAGCGAGGGGATTGCACACTGCCAGTGATCAAAATTAACATTAAGGAAAAATTCAAGGTTATTAACAAAGAGGTCAGAAATATAAGAAGCCTCTTACTGAACACCTTCTAATATTTTGAAAATTTTTTGTATGTCACCATCAAACCAAACATCAGGACACAGCACTCTTACTGGGAACCATTTAAATCTTGTCATTTTGCTGACACTTGGCCTTTGAAGAAATGATGGCTAAATTTGGTTACATAAAATGCAAGTGGACTCAATTTTTTGTTTACAAGTCAGTCCACAGAAGACCTGAAAAAAATAAATAAATAAATAAAAATTTAAAGAATGGCATGTCACAGCTACACTTCCACAAAAATGACTTCTGCAATTTGTGTTCTCCCAGTCCTACACCGTGTCTATGATTCATGCTGGAAGAAGTCTAATTTATTTGAATGTCCCTGTCTGGAAATAACAATTTTGAAAAGAACCAGGAAATATATTTTCCCAAAATAAATTAAATGAGAAAAGTCCACTTTTCTTATGATCATGATGAGACTGCTTTTATGCACATTTGTATAGTTTTCATGTTTAGTGAAAGAGGATATTCTAAATTAAAATACAATTATTTTACTAAGAAACATACCCTCCTGCCCTCACAAGGTGAAGAGCTGAATGTTGTGGGCATTATTGAGCCCCATAAGCTGAAGAGCTGAATGTTGTGGACATTATTGAACAAGTAATTGCTTCCTCCAGTGAATGTTATGTTATGACTCCTATACAATGCAATGCAATTTATTTTATAATGCATTTTCACAGAAATACCTCGCTATTCGCAGAGGCGATGTAATACCGCAGCATTCTATTGTGGCGTGTTTTAATGAAAGGGAAGCGGTGCAGAAGGAGGCGGGCGACCAAGTGAGCTGCCAAAGCTTGTATGCCAGCACTGAGGGTACTGGCCTCCAGGCGGGAGCTGGCAATGGACAGAAACCTGCCTACTGCAGGCAGCACAAACTTTCCCAAAGGATCATTAAAGTGATGTGAAGGGAGGCAGAGAAGGCCTGAGACTGGCGGGGTCAGAAGGGGAATGCCTGCAAACAGCTGAGGACCACAGGAGGAGTTCTGTACGGGAGAGGCGGCAATGCCGGCCCGGCGGGAGGCTGCCATCAGGAGGCTAACAACGAGACAGGGAGAAAGCAGAGCGCCATACGGGATGCGAAAGGTCTTGAAGACCGGGAGGATGTTTGATGCAAGAGGAACTCAGAATGCAGATAAATGGGTGCATCTCACAGGACCACGGCTATGTGGCCCTGTGTGCAGTGTTAGTATTAAAGATTTCCTTACAGTCCAAATGTCCTGTGAGAAAATGAAAGTTTGCAGGATCCTCCTTTGCTGGCTGTTGAATGCTCAGTGAACCCGGGGACAATGGGAGCATAGAAAGTTACAAAAACATGAATTCCACCAAGCACCTGCAATGGTAATTGCAAAGACACTTCTGGTTCCTGGGCAAAACTGCTTTGGGACCTGGGGTGAACTACTACTTTTCTTTTTGGTTTTTTTTTGAAAAGACTTGACTCTTTCTTCTGAACCGAAACAAACAACATTTTCTTAAAAAAAAACTGAAGCTCTGACTTTTGGCCAGCTCCAGAGGCAGAGTTAAGGCTCAAGACTCAATTGCAGGAGCTAAGGCAGGGGATAATGTATGAACAACTCGCAGGAGCGGGACGCGTAGCTTTACGGCTGATCTCGAACCATGGGACACCCATTGATTCTCCAAAATTGTCCTCAAGACAAATGAACTGTAATAGTACATCTTGCCATGACTGCGTGTTGATGCCATTTCCTGCAGCGATGTGATGACACCGTGGTAGGACCATTAACCCATCTGTCACTTCCTGCATTTGTCTCAATCAAATTGACAACGGGATCGTGTAAATGTGGCTTTGGGCAACGCAAACGCAGCATTACAGACCTGACATATGAAAGAGGCAACTGGTATTGAACAGAGGGACTGATATGACACAGACATATATTTGAAAGTAGGATCCTTGCAAGACGACATTTAAATAAAAGATTTGTCACTGCTCTCAAGCAACTTGAGATTATTGCTAAGGCACTCCAAAGTTCCCTGTGATTCTTTGACAGTCGCCCTGCACATATTGCACAGAGCATCATGCCCAGCATCAGAAGAAACAAATTCCTCCAATGCCTCATCATTCAAAAACAGAGACACCCACTGATCATTAGGCACATCTGAAAATACTTCCTGTGCAGGTATAGTTTTAGAAAGACTGCTCAGGACTGTTAGGAACAATGTTTTGATAATAGTGTTGCCTCTGTCTCAGCCGAAATTTCCATTTCCATCAACTTAAATTCTGGTGGAGGAAGGAGATGAAATGCAGACAGCTGCCTTGCCACAGCTGAAGGAGCAGCATGGAGCAGGAGCAAGCCGGTGAAGTAGGAGCAAGTGGAAGGAGACGGGCAGAAGGAAGCTCAAGCTAGCACTGCCACCAAAAACCGTCCCTCGCATGGGACCTTTGGCGTTTCTGCTCTCTAAAGTGCGATCAGAGCAGAAAGAACAAATTGAGGTGGGCTTGTGAAAGCTTGCCTGTTTTTCCTACAATATCAGTTGTCTAAAAAAAAAGTTATTACCTCCCCCTGAAGCCTTGTCTAACAAATAATATGTTCCATCTGCCAAGTTTTCTTTTTTTTCTATTTTTTTTTACCGACTCAATCATCCAGGGATAAAGGAACAGCAACTGTATTTATTTTATTTCCCTAAGTGTAATCTCTCTCCGCAGCAGATGTGACAATTTACTGCCAAAGTAAGTTCATCACACAATTAGCGGTGTGAAAGGAAAGCCTATTGTGTACCATAATGGTTTTTCTCGCTATTAGCAGTTAATAATTACCGACACCCGCTCCGGGGGCAGGCTGAGCCCCCCTCCCCAGGCCTGGGCTCTGCATATCCATTTCTCCGCTGCTCTGAGAGCTGTTCTGCCATCGCCTTCGCTGCGGGGCCAGGCTGCTGTGCTGCAAGGACAAGATGCTTTGCAACGAATTGTGATAAAAACCATCATTTGCTTTCTCTCAGACTCACAGAGCCCCATTTGCTCAGGTGGTGTGCACAGCCGTGCCTGGATTAGCATCGGTACCCTGAAGTCACTTGCCCTGTCTGATGCAGATTGATTACTTTTCCATTGGTGGTATTTTGGATGTGCTGTTGCTTTATAGTTACAGTAATGACTTTCCTATAAACTTTTATTGTATTTTCTAATACCATTTCATAATACAGGGTAAGTTCAACATTTTATATAAAAACCCATAAAGTAATACTTTGTCAAAACCGGACCTTTAAACTACATAACGTATTTTCATCAAGTCACATTCTAGTAACTGACCCTACCTTGCTTTTCTGGTGCTATCAGCATTTCCTATGACAGTGCACTGGGTTCCCTGTGAACGCCTGCCTCTGCTACCACTGCTGACTTTTTTGTGTAGTGATGTTTTGAATAAAGTCTATTTTGGGGCTGCTTGTTTTTTTGGAATGGGGGGAAGCATTGTTTTTTTTCACTGAGAAATCACACTGATTGTTGTTTTCTGGTAAAACTACAACAAAGAACTAAAATAAAGCCAACAAAATTCCCAACAGATTCAATCCATCAGAAATTTATGAAGAGCCAACTAAGAGCGTAAAGCTAACAAGCATCTATCAAGGCCTGTTAAACCACCATCTACACGCTTCTCTGTACTTCACTTCTACTGGGAGCAAGGCAACCTTCAAACTACATTAACCTAAGAGTACTTTACCCCAAACAAGGCCATCCGCACCGTAGTCTGACAGGCTTTTATTTATGCCCGTTAACTTGAGCTGTTTGCACGGTCCTGCTCCTCTCCAGGCATGCCAAAGTGACAGTCTCCCCGCTGCCCCGCACCAACCTCCATCCAAAGCAGCAGTCTTGCTTCTCCATCCAGAGGACCACAGCTATCCCTAAGCCCTCATCACCAAGGCACTCTGCCAGTCCGTCACGGCTCGCGACAGGGGACACCTACTGCAAAAAGGGCCCTATTCTCTATTTCGCTGTGCAATGGACTCTCTCTTCCCATTAGCTGTAGTGAGAAATACCTAGTTTTGATACCTAATTCGGATACGTAGAGTGGGCACACAAACAGCACGTCCTGTCTCTTGGGACGTGCTGGGGAACCAAGAGAAGAAGCAAGCAATGACATGTTGAGAAGGGGTGAGTGCCCTGGCTGATGTTCCAGGATAGCTGATAGGAACTCTCTATTACCCAGGTTAGAAATACGTATTCAGGTGGCATTACTAGCATAACAGGAAGCTGTTTCTGTAGGCAGATCAGGAAACAGAAAGTAGCTTTTTAATGCTTAAAAATACACGAGCAGTGCAAACCAGATGCTGGATACAAAGCGATCTGAATTCGCAACGAGCAGCTTGTCACAACCATGTAGCTGGTAAATCTCTGGGCAGCTTCCACTCCCAGCACAGCGAGAGCATCGTCTCTCAGGTCGCACTCCGCTCCCCTGCCTTCCTACGTGAACTTCTCTGCTGGTTCTCCTGCTGCCCTCCCACACCTCTGTGCTGCCCTGGGGCCTCTGCTCCTCGCTGGTCTCTCGGGTCCCCTCCCCTTAGAAGTGCTGCTGCAGCGCTCGTTTCTGACTCTTTTCGCTTGCACCTGCCACGGACCAGCACACCCACCAAGCACATCTGGCGCGTTTACCTGGCTGCCATACCTCCGCCTGGTCCCTGCTGAGACCTTGGGCTGCCTTACACGTGGGGAGAGACAACCTGTAAGCAACATGTTCCAAAAATGCACGTGCATTTATGCATGCCCCAAGCCTAAACCCTCACGGCCAGCAAGCCTTCCCTTTGAGAACGTTTCAGGGGCTGCCAAGAGAGATCGCAGAGAAAGTTCATCAGAATTGCTGTCTTTGCTGTCATTACAATTGTTTGATTGCGTGATACACAGGTGACTAACATTTTTGCCCAGACACAGACACTGCACTGTTGAGTGGATGCCAGAAAAGAGCCACCTAAATTCTGTCCCCCTTTTTTCCAGCTCCTGGTCTCCTTCTGTGTGCTCCAACGGGGGAGTACAGCCGGTGAGAACAGAATGGTTTATCCCCTCACTGTGTAATGGCTCAGACAAATCCACCCTTTTGCCCCATATCACTTCTATGAGAAGCTGCAACCACAACATAGTTGCCTTCACCAGCTGTCTCACTCGTCCCCATGCGCTGTCTGCCAAACTGATAATACAGCGTGTTCATAGGGAAGGCTGGAAGTCATGGAGCAGGACTGAGAAACAGCGCTTCATCGACAAGATTCATTCATAGTAGGCTATTTAGGATCTCAGATTGGCATCAGCTATTCCTCAAAAGATAGATCACAGAGCTGCAGGAAATGGGGTGAAAAGAAATTTGAGAGGTCGCCTAATACACCCCATCTCAAAAGGGCCACCTGTGGCACATCTGTCCAGCTGTTCTCGAAAGCCTTCAAAGAGGAAAAGCCTGTGCTCCCTCTCTCCGGGAGTTTTGCGAGACAGTCCCCAGGACGTGGGAACAGCCATCTCCAGCTCCCTGCGGCAAGCAGCGCCCGCTCGTGCTTCCACGTGCTGGAAGCGCTATCTGACAGCACGGCAAAGCTGGCTGCTGCATCTCTGAACGCCGGTTTGCACGAAGTGGTAGCAGCAAAGAATCCCCCCCCCTTCAGAGCAAATCCTTCCTCACACACAAGCCCTGGGAAGACTTTTTCTGGCTCACAAGAGACTCGCTGCTGAGCCTGGAGCATATTGCATCACATAGCAGGATTTCGCCCCGTTCTAAGCTTCCTCATAATTTCTGTGTCTATTTAAATACATCACACTAGGCATTTCTAGAAAAGCTAGAAGAAAGAAATGATTTTCAAAAGCACCGATCTGTACTTTCCGGAGTTACTGGCCAAGAGCTATGCATTAGGTATCATCCTTTTCAAATGTTATCTACCAGATTCATTTTGCAGGTTCTTCCTCCCTTGCACCAAACCACTGATGGCTGTGCCAGGAGGCTTCCCTGCTTTTCCCAACCTTTGCACGTTGCGTTAGTATCTGCACATTGGGGAACGGGTATGTAAGAACAAGGCAGCAGCCACTTTCAGATGGCCTCTCTGCAAAAACCAAATTGCTTCCAAAAATTTTCAGCCTCCTCGCTCGCCAGTGCATCAGCCGATGACCTGGCTGCATTTTGCTGCCCCAAGCACTAACCTGGGGTGTCACTCAGAACGAAGTTCCGTAATACGTCTGCCATGCTGGGTTTCTCAGCAAGCTGACTTAGCTCATCCATGGTGATTCGTTTCCTTGCCAATGATGGGGGTTAAAAAGAAATCGCAATGTGATACCACGCCACTTGGCAATGGCAAACCAAGAGCAGCTATGTTCTTCTGAACATGGGCATCAGCAGAACTGAGGAACAGAAGCATTCTTCCCCTTCCTTACTTTGCCTCAGGTTTTTATTACTTTTCAGTATAATAGGCTTCTCTGTTCCCTTCCTGCATGGCTTGTTCACTGTTAAAGCACAGAATGAACCTCCTTGCAGACTCTCCACTGTTAATTGTTCATAATGCATCTATCCGAAGGAAACACTTACAGTGAAATCCCAGCAAACATTTCATATTACTTATAGCAGTAAGTGCTCTAGGAAGTTTGTATGAGCTGTTCCCTCATGGTTGAAATAAGCCTACTTCATACTTTTCAATACAGTATTGCCTTGGGACTTAGTGCAGTAGGCACACATTTTAAAGTTACATAAAATTAATTTTTTATGCCATTGAAGCGAATTGGCTTTGTAATTAAATTTATTTTCCGTTGTTTTTTCTTTTTTCTTTTTTTTTTTTTTTTAAATCCAGAATGCTACATAACTTACATTCACATTTAGAAGCTGAAGTACTGAAGGACGTTTTAACATAGTATGTGAGATCTATGTTAAAATTTACTAAGAAAATAAAATTCTTATAATATATTGGTAATTATGTAAAATGTTTTATAATCAAGAGAATTTGAGAGGAGGAATCCCTTGTCTCCCGAATTTTTATCTGTTGACAGAAAAAGAATTCATTAACATAGAAATAATATCCATAAGTAAAGAATAGATATGTCTCTATCTCTTCTGAGTGCAAGCATTGAATATCATATGAATTCAGTAATATTAAAAGAACAGAAGATGTGATGGCTACATTATGCATGAACCTGGTGTAGTTTGCTCCTTCAGACTGTGTCAGCTTACTTGTGCTTTTTCATTCCTTTTACAGCAGAGATCAGAATGGGAAAGATTCCCTTGGCAGGGGAGCTAAATAGGATAATAATGTATTAAGGGTAATAGGAAGGGGGAAGGGAAGAGGGAGGGTTTCACTCAGCAGTCTTCAGAGATCATTAGTGGAAAGTTAACACTGAAATAGCAGTGGGTTCGTGTTTCTGTAAATTCCAGTTTGCCTTCACGATTTTTTAACTTTTTTTTTTTTTTAAATCTATCAACGGAGTAAACAACAGAAAAAACATCTCTGGGGTCAATGAACTGATTTCCCTGCCAGCCTCGTATTATCCCCAAGAAAATGTTTACTACTATCCTATTTTGTTACCTTTAAATGTTCCAAGAAATGCTTTTCTTGAAATGGCAAAAATCCTGTTCCAAACAAATGAAATGTAGCTTTTTTAATACTTACATCTTCCCAAGTAATTCCTTTCCTACATCACGGAGATGATGCTAGATACTTAGACTGCTACCAGTTCCTTTGCTTTTCAAGTCAGGAAAGAATTCTTATTCAAAGTAGCTCTTAAATAAATGTTTAAGTGCCTTTTTGAATCAGAACCAAAATTGTCACTCTCTAGGTGATATATATATATATATATGCCTATTTTAAACTGTACCATTTTTCCTTCCACTCTTCCATTTTTATTTTATTTTTTCTCTTGAGACGTCTCCAGTTTTTTATTATCAGCTTTCTGGTGAATGCATTCCCAGAACCAAATGAATTGTGGTCATCACTCTCATATCCAACCCCTTTATTAAAAAAGTTGGAGCTATTTAATTTTGCACTGTTATCTGCTTCATTACAGGAACATTCCCGCATGCAGCTGGACCAGCTCTCTCAGCAGGCACTGCTGGTATCGGTGCAGCCCATGCCAGCTCCTCCTCCTGCTCCATCAGGTGAACCACGATGAAAAGGAGAAGAGCACAGGACCATCAGAAACATGACCCAGGTGCCCACGTAAGTGGTGAAGGAGACTTTAGAGACTTTGGTGTGAGAATAAAAAGAGGATGTCCTCTTGCTTACGAAAAGCACAAAGCAGAGTGACAAAACATCCACCAGCTCTCCCTGCTATCATACACATTATGTGAGGCTGAATTTTATTCACAGAACAAAGTCAAACACATTCACTTCTACCACACAGCTTACACGAATGGAAAACTTGGTCTTTTGTCACCTCTTGCTCCGTCTCTAATCCATCACTGGATTCTGCCCTCCAGCTTCAAATGTCCATTTTGCATTTGAATCGGGAACACGTGGATAACACCTGTTTGCACACACTTGTATTTGCATAAGAGCTGAAGAAGCTTTTTACCCGAGCGGGACTACCACAACCCTTATCCCATAATTCTGTTTTCTAATGATATTCGGCTACTTGGTTTGCAAGGCACACAGCGCTTGCAGAGTTGGCTTAAAATGAGTGTGAGAAGGTGGAGCAGGCCTTTAGTCCTATGACTCACCGCTTTATGATTATTTAAGAGTTCTTGAGTTACCATATACATTGATATGCAATGCCAAACCCCTGAAAAATTAAAATTTTAAAGGGGGATGATTTAACATTTTATTATTGCTTAATGAAATGACAGAAACTTCAAACCCAATTAGTTAGCTTCTTGCCTTTAGCCAAAAATCAGGCCGATGTGAGAAACAGCATGACTTTGAAACATCGCTTATTGACATATTTCACCCTCTAAAACTACACAAATCAGATGAACAAGAATCTCTCTTCTCCAAGAGAGAGCTGAAGCAAGAACTTTTACAATCATCTTTTATGGGCATTTAGAGCTCTGAAATTGTGACTTCCAGCATCCAGACACTCTTTCCCAAGCACGTTCCTTGGCAGGAGAAAGAATCTCAAAAGTGCCCAGCATTCAAAAGATATAATTTACAAAGATACAGCGTTAGATGCTCAGGAGGAGGAATTCCCTAGCAGACTTCACTGTTCAGTAAACCCATCTCAAGCCGTGTGCCTAACAGACTCATAGTGCACCATTCATTGTCATCCTGGAACCAGGCTCTGTGTCTGTCATTACCTGACACGTTTTCCTGAGCGCAGCGTTACAATGCTGTAATTATAGTGCACATACGTCTTCAATAACATGGATTATTCACTGACCTCCAACACATAGTTTCCACAAACAGTATATGGAAATTGTTAAGGATTATCTATAAAGACACTGATTACTAAAAATGCCTGCTGAAGTCTTACGACAACCCCTTGGTTGCAATCACTCAGAAATAAGGTTTTAGAAAAGTTTCTCTTTCTCATTACGTACAGGCTTCTACTAGTGGCAGCTGGATTTTACACAAAAGCATCAGTCCTTGCTGATAAAGGAGATGAGGATTCTGTGTTGACCTCATGACTGCTGCTCCTAGTGCTGAACAGGAGGTTTGCAGCAACAAACCCAAAGTTATCTATCCAACGGTGAATCAAAGTCAAATGTGACACAGCATACAAAAATAACCCCAACTATCACTTCGGAAATAATGCCTTTGAGATGAGAAGTGGACACTTCAAATCAATTTGGCCTGCATGAATAAGTATCTTTCTAGGTAGTAACAGGGTGTTTAGACTCATTTCCTCTATGGAAGTTCTGGAGATCAGTGAGTTCATAAATCTATAACATGCATGCAGACTGCAATCAGTTTCATGGGAAAAAAAAGGAAAATTGACTTGTGGGTTGGGCTTTTTTTTTTAAAAAAAAAAAAAAAAAAGCCAAAGCATACATCTGCTATACATTTTTTTCCTAACTAGGGACAGCTTGTCATCATATACCAGCTTGTTATCTGGTATACTTCTTATAAGGCATTTAATTCTCTATGCAATAAAAAGCTTCATATGTAGTATTTTTAGGGAGGAACTCACCATTTTCAATCATGTTTCTGGTCACCTTAAGAATCAAGAAGCATTTTGGAGTCAGCTTTGGAGTTCAGACCCTGAATACCCAGGGTAACATTAATTGTGCATGTGGCTGGTGTAATGGGTCATTCTGGAGATTTGATGTGATTATGGGTTAAGTGATCAAAATGATGAAAAAGTTTTTGTTCTTGCAATCTGAAGTACAGAGTCTGTGCCTCTGTCTCACCTCCTGCTCTGAGAGTCTCAGACACAGCCTCACGTTACACCTGTACATCAACCTGACACTCTTGAGTCTTACGTATCACTCATATAGAGCAATCACACATCAGCCTCCGAGGAGAGAAAGGTACACAGCCTTAAAGCGTGTGTGGCCTCTGGTTTACTGGGATGGGCAATAGTTACCAGTAAACAATTCAATAACTATCTCAGGAAATCACACTTTTGTTTACCCACACATGGTGTCTGGGAATTAAAAGTCAGTCTTACTGGTTTTGTAAATTCTGAAAAATGGGATTAAGAGACAACTGTTATACATAAATGAAGGGGTTTATTTTCAATGTTTAGAGATCCTTGTCTTTTCAGATTTTAAACTATCTGAAGACGATGGTCATGATTTTCATAAATGTACTTAGCAAGTGACTTGCAAGTTACCTGTCTCATTATCGATGGGTCTGCTGATCAAAAAATATCTACTTGTATCTCTATTTCCTACATTCATTAATTAAATTGGAGATCCATGAAAATCTGGATAGATTTTCACTAGAAAAATAAGTGGACTTTTAATATGAGATCACAAATTTCGTTTTCTAAATATCAAATAGGAGCAAAATACAGAACTAATTCTGCCACCTACCCAGAGGTGGAAACTGCCTTACACAACTGAGGGCAATAAAGGGCAAAACTTCCTGCAACTACCCTAGAATAGCACTAGCTCAAGACTAGCATTTTCCATTCAGGCCTTTTTTTTTTTCTTTCCTTACTTTCTTTTTTTCTTTTCTCCCCTGATATCTTGCTATTATTCAAACCACTTTGAACGAAAGCATGCCTACCAGCAAGTTTGTTTGGCATGAACGGAGGTCGGCCTGACAGCAGAGAGATATGGGAGATCGCAGGAATTCCTTGCTGAAAAGCTGCACGAGTTCTGGAAATGTATAAATAAAGCCCATTTGCGGGTTTGTATAATGTGAATTTTATGGGCCCAGAAAAATAGGAAATAATCTGAAATAAAGGAAATAAACTGAAAAAGAGGAATAATCACAAAGAATTGTGTGTTTATATTTTTAATATTAGTACTGATGCTGAAATGCACACAAAGACTATCTATATATACTCCCAAACACGCATGTGTGTTAGCAATCTACCTGCAAAGACAAAGGGGAAAACTGAATGTAGAAGTACATGTATACCCGAATATAGGTTCGAATATACTTTGTTTATGATTTTAAAGCCGCCTTTGGCGGGTTTCTGAGCGGTGCGGGCTCACAGGGGCACAAGTGAACCAGGCTGCAACCCCCGTCCCAGGGCCAGTCCCCACGGAGAGCGAAGCGCTCTGCCGCCCGCGGGTCCCAGCACGGGTGGGACACACCGGCCCCCGGTGGCATCGCGCCCTTCTGGCTCCGTTATCACACCGGCCGGGAGCAGCGGGCTGCCGAGCCCTTGGCAACGCGCTCCGGTAGGTTTACAGCTGCAGCGGAGCAGGAGTCGGAACATCCTGCCTTTACTCCTTGCGTTAGGCGACAGGCTGTGGTTTAAATCTTAATAACAAGTGAGAAGATGAACTTTTAGGAGGGGCTGCCCAATAAATTGCTTGCAGGGTAAGTGAAAAAAAGAAGGCAGCATGAGCAATTTGCTATGTCTGAGTAAAGACTGGGGCTCAGAGTAGGTTCCTTTCATAATGAACAAGAACTGTAACATTTTCAGTGTTTCTGATGGGAAGCTTTGTTAAAATAGTGGTACACAATTCTTAATTAGCATGATTATACAGAATAGTGTAATAAATCCTTTTAGACAAAAAAAATTCAGGGTGTTCTGTTTTTAAAATCCAATTTAGTCAAGAGAATGGGAGAAGTTATCTTTTGTTTTTAACAACTGGGGGAAAATAAACCAAATTTTAATTAGGCAAGAGAGGTATGACAAAATTAAAGGTAAAGGAAGAACAATGCCTTAACAAAGACGAGCTGAAGAGTGTTCCTTAAGAAAAAAAAGTTTCCATTTGTTTTCCTTTTATGGTAAATTCAATTAAGGAGCCCACAGTTATTACGTAAGAGTGATAATTACAGAAGAAATGTCCAGCTGGAGCAGTGCCGTGGAGTCGGCTGGGATATATTATGCCAGTTTTCATTTTTTCCGCAGAAAGCATGTCCCGCTGCCCGCAGCGGTTATGAGAGGTGGGGTGGGCAGCCCCGCAGCGAGGGGCCCGCGTGGCACGGCAGGTCCGAGCAGAACGAGGCACTGGCTGGCATTTGGCTAAGAGCTTCAGCAAGAGGAGATGAAAGGGAGGAAAGCCATTATGAGCGCCCGACCAGGAGCGCAGGCTGATAAGGAGAGCGGCAGCAGAGACAGATGAGGCAAAAAAGAACGGGGAACAGATTTCTCGTTAGAAAGAAAATGGAAAACTCCTTTTCTGAGATGCATTTCCTCCACTTCTGTGTTATCTCTTCCCCTAGCACCACAAAAATTGTGGAGCGCAGTTATTTTCCAGCTGGCCATCAGACTTCCTCGGTTTGGATTCTTATTTCATCAGCCACAAAAGCAGGTTCTCTAACGGCTTAATTCACAAGCCCTTTAACCAGGCAGGCATAAGGAGAGAAGGAAGGCAGGGAGGCCACCTCCTTGTGCTTACCAGGCTGGGGGGCAGACTGCGCACCCATCCTTTCCCAGTCCTGTGCTCCTCTCCCTTCTGATAGACTTTGTATGCTTTGTGAAGGAAATAAGGAAATCAGGGGAATAAATACCTCTCCAAAGAGATGCTAAGCACAGCACCTTCAGCAGGCACCAACTGGTAGGTATTCAGGCTCTAAGCATAACTATTTGCCCCTCTGTCACGGCACCTTACGCACATTTACAAAGGCAGGGGACGGGCTCCTGTTTCATTAAACAGCGTGTCCTTCCCTCTCTCGCACCACTCTCTCCAGACTGTATTGATTTACACAACACATAATTAGTGCTGACTCAGATTAAATACAGCCTCAAAAAGCACTTGCGTCTTTCGTCTCATGCCACAAAGGCAAACTGAAGACCCTCACAATTTGTACGTCAGTGACATCAAAGTAGAAAAAAAATCTGCAAGTATTTATGGAAACCTTAAAGTTTTACAGGAATCATATATGAACCTGAAGGAAAGCCCTTACTCATTTGGGCATCTGATAATGTCTATATGCGTTTTCAGAAACACATATTAGCTCAGAAATAATGGATTTAGATAGTTTTAGAGAAGGGTCCTTGGAGCAAGGACCATTTACCTTCAGAGCTTCAAAACTGCTTAATCAGAAAATCAAATGGAAGCAAAAATCACATTTAAACTCTACAACCAGCAACTAAAAATACATTGTGAGTTACATTTTCTTACGTGTTTTGATTTCTTTGGGGGGGAATAAAACCCAGAGCTAAAAGTACCTTTTGTCCTCTTTGCATGGATGGAGGCTCCATACCTATGGATTTGCTGACTTTTATATTTTACCATGAACGCCTATTGACGAGTAATAATTTTTTCTGGGGGCCCAGTCCCATGATCTGCTTTTCTATTGCCATATTGACAGGATTATATTTGCCCTTTAGCTGTCTTTTTGCTAAAATGTAAAGACTTCATAAAAGCAGGGCTGCTCCGAAAACAGCAGTTGCTGTCAGCTGTAACATTCTTGCATGGATGATTTCTGCCAAACACAAACACTGGCAAGGCAAGGCAAGGCAAGGCAAGGCAAGGCAAGGCAAGGCAAGGCAAGGCAAGGCAAGGCAAGGAAAGAAAAACCGAAGGCTAGCCACAAAAAATGCCACCTTCTAGCAGCAATGACACATACTTAGCACAGCATCCTGCACAGCCTGGCCTGCCAAGCTGCTGGTGCAAGGAGCTCTGCTAGCAGTCTTTGTCTGCGGTACCAGTATGGGCATTTCTGCCCTCAGGATTTCATCGTTTCTCAAGCTGCAGCGTACAAATGGTTTTCTGTTTCTCCTTCTCTCCGTTCCAAGTCAGTCTGTTTTAATTTGCACAATTCTGGTAATATTTTCCAGTGGCATGTCATCACATCGTTCTCAGTACACGTGACAAATATTAATGAAACACACAAATGTGCTAATTTATGAAAATAATAAATGTGACTTAGAAGGAAGGGAGTATATTTTTGCTGGTGGCGATGCAGTGAACATAACCAGCAGCGTTAGGATGTCTCTTCAAGTGAGCACATGTAGCCTTCGGCTTGCCAAGTATCAGCCACCATCCTACCTGCCAGCCCACCCAAGCTGTGCTCTCTCGGGGTGCAAAAAGAATGGAAGATTCACCGTCAGATTCAATAAAACACATGTGAAGATCCATTTTCTACCTCTTCTAATGGGCCTTTCCCAATTTAACTTCTTGCTCAGGCATTCAGTAAGAAGCATTCGTGCAAACTCCCACACCCTGCACAGGGCGTGCTGGCCTGGAGCAGTGAGTTGCCACTGGGAGTACTGTGCCACACCAGCAGAGCTCACCTTCCACCAAAAATGCTGCACTTCTTGCTCTCCAGCTGATCAATGTAAATGGGTTGGACACGAGCTGAACATTTATGCATGGCCCATTGATGCAATGCAAGCCTTTGCCATACATCCCATGATGATAGCAAGAGCAAGGCATGCTCCAGTATCCCAACAGCAGAGCCAATGGTGCTAAATGGAGAACGTTAACGCATCTGTGCGTGGTGATAATTAAGCACGGTTCTTGCTCAATTATAGCTCAATGTTAACAGCAACAACAAATCACTAAGGAGAAAAGAAGGGTTCTAACTGCTCCAGCAGGGTAAGAGCTGGGAAGAAGAGAGCCTCTACAAGGTCACACAGGGAGAGTGGCTGCCTGTTTACTGACTCCTCCTGTCAGTATTTTGAGGTATGATCTATGGAATATCCCCATTCCTGTAAGAAGGACTCAAACCCCTTATTTGCGCTATTAGGTGGCACAGAAGAACCTGCGGCTGGGGTTCTAGACATGAAACGATTCTTTCACGTTTCTGTATTCCTCAAGAGACGATTTAAAAATAAAGGCCTGCGGCTCCCCGGAGCACAGATCCGATCTGTCTGTGACACCACCACGCTGCTGGCCCTCTCCGTGCCACACCTCCGCACACATCCACTGCCAGAAGCCAAGCTGTTACGAATAGCAGGTCTACACAGCTGAGCCAAGGTCTTTTAACTGGACCTCAAAATTCAACTGCAACCTCAAGTACACAGACTAATTCATTACTAGTGTTAAAATCAGAATAGCACTAACGAATTGAGCAGAACAACTTGCATTGCAACAAATTAAAATTTTTACAATTTTGAGGACAGAAGGAACTTATATGTAGGTCTAGTCTTACCTCTTCCACAGCACAGATAGCTGGATTTCCCCCGAAAATCCCTTCGCCAGAAATGAAAAGAATCTGGCAGAATTTGTTTGAAAAATTACTCTGTGAAAGTTAAACCATCCTGAGCCAACCCTGATCAAATCAAACCCTGCCCAAATGGCAACTGCTTTCACACAGACCTGTCTTTTTCTGAAAGCCAGCACAGAACCTTGAGATGTGGCGGAATTTGCTACAATAGCGAAGCATGCATGATGACTGAAGGCAGTATGGAGCCGCTGGACCATTGGATTTCTCTAACACATATTGATGCAACACATCAATAGGTTATTTTGCACTTTTCCTAATAAAATATTTAGCACACAAGCAATACAGAAAACTTTTCAACTAGACTATAAACTGAGCTGCCAAAAGAAAAACACAGGACATACTGTATAATTGGCTGCACGAACCTTGCTGCAGTGGTTCACAGCAAATGGAGTCCCACTACCTGAACACAGCAATCCTCCCTCCTCCATCAGTAATTTAGAGCTAAGACCTTTCTCTCCCCAAAGATTTTTTATTCAAAAGCCACTGCAACCAAATACAATGGAGAAAATTAAGGCAAAGACTGCAAAAGGGAACCTCCTCCACTGAGGTCCAAGCACGGGCTGTGGGAGCAGGAGGCTGCCTTATGGCCTCTCACAAAGAAATCCTCCTCCTTCTCTTCCCTCCCATCACACCTACGCTCATTTCAGAGTTTTTTACCTTCTTATTGTCCTGCTCCATTCTCTTTAAGATTATCACTCATCTCTGACCCTTCTTGTTTTAAGGACAAATCCTCACATCTGATGTAAATCTGTACAACTTTACCAAAATTGGAGGGCCTTAATCAGTTTAATCAGGTGAGGAACAAATGCGTTCTGCCTGCTGCTTCTTCCTTTCTTCTCTCATCCTTCTTCTGAAGGAGCTTCTAAGCATTTCTGCTTCACTGGTAATTTTTATCTACTTCAAAATCGCTTCTCCTCTACATCCTCTACCGTTCTACTAATTCACCACCAAAAACATTCTGAATTATGTGACAAAATTATCTAATTTATTATTTCACTGAATCTCTATCATTACATAAATGACTTGTAAGAATTATACATAGAAAAGCTGCCTTTTAAACAAGATACACTAATGGGATACAGTCCCATACAGATTTTTTCCTCTTATATTCTAAGTAAAGAAGATGTATCAGGAATAGAACCAGACTTTGTCCATCCTTAATGTGGGCAATAAAACTAAGAGAAAATGAAAGCTTCACCAATCTGGAAGAAAAAATTGTTCACAATCCTGAATAAATGCACTTACTACCAGCAGTTATTTTTACCTATCCCACCATTTTATGGCTAAGAGAGGCTAACACAATCTACTGAGAATTTTGGTTTTGGGAGACAGTGGCTTCACAGTATGTTTTAATGTGCTGCATTCTACATAACTGGCCATATAACACAGATTATAGCCTCTTCTGCAGCACCATCGCAGCTAGAATGCCGACATCTCAGATCTGCATGTTGCAGAACACTTTTACAACCATGAGTAAATTTAGCTGCATACGCAGCTTAGTTTTACATCTGTAGACATGCCCCAGAAGTTCGTGCTGGGCACTGGTTCAGAAGTACTTTTAGAAGCACTTTCTGGCAATACTGTTGTTCCGGTAAATAGCATGAATCGGGCACCGTTATTAACTAAAACACAGGGAATTGTGCCGTTTTAAATTCTGGAGCTTAAGCTGGCACAACTACTTTACCCAAAGACGCTGTTTTTAAGGATGGGTTTGTTTACCTAAATGATTCACAAGGCACCGTGAGCTTTTTGCTGTAATGAAAGGTCTCGGTATATGGGTCTACATACCCACAAACAATAAAATAAGCTAGGTTACTTTATTACACTGTGCTCTTCAGATGATGCCAAGCATTCATAAACTATGGATTTAACCAGAAAAGCTAGCAGAGGTCAACATTTTTGTTCATACAGCCGTAGTGACCAGTGACTGGCACAGCAAGGCAATTTAGGCAGGGATAAGGATAAAAAGCAGTTCTCTCTCGTCTCTACCTGCCTGGAGGGAGTGAAGACACCTACTTTTGCAGCTCCAATGATGAAATCTTTTTTGCTTTCATGTGGTAACCATGAATGTTCTCTGGAGTATTAAATGAGAGGAAGGCATTATAGTTTTTAACTTTGATGCCCCATTAAGATGAATATGCACCTAATGAGCTGAGAAATTACCATTGCTGCTTTTTTTTGTACTACTGTACAAGAGCAGCTAATCAGGACGGGGGCATGCTCTTTGTGTTCTTAACCCAACAGCTATGAACGTTAAAGGATCGCATTCAAACATGTGTTTAATGCAGCAACAATAAAGGCAATAATAGATCCTACTATGAAAGAAGGACTGAAAAGGCATTTCCTCCTTTTTTTTTTTTTTTTTTAAGAGCTGTAGTAACTATCCCTTGCAGTTCAGATGGAGTTTGGCATAAAACTTAACAGATATTACTTATAAGCCAGATGTCACTATCAAAACTGTCAGCATTTTAATGTCTTCAGACAAACAGCAACAAAAATCAACACCACCATCGAAACCACCGATTACTTTGAAAAATAAGTGGTTTTACTTTAATAGCTACATTTGAACTCTATCAAAGCCCCTCAGTGCAGTGCCTTAAGCCTGCTGGAATTTGAAATACTTCCTTGTTTCTCAGGTCAGGCTCTATAAGAATGAAGCTGTGTCTAGTGACACAACATGAGAAGCTAAAGCCAATTAAATTCCAGTGTTATTTGCTAATATTCCCCACCTGCCAACTGGAGTGTGGCAAGTCTCATTCACACTGTGATATGTGAGCACGGATATGAAACTCGGTTTTCCCCTAAGGGAAATCTTGCAACAAACAGTTGACAGAGCAACACACAACTTTGGAAGTAACAAATTAAAAATCTAATAAATATGATGCAAATTAAGAACCTGGGAATTTAGGCATTTTTATGCCTAAAACAAAACACAACTTTGCTTTCCTTTCAAAGATATCTTGGTGGAAAGGTGTTATTTAAGTAATGAAGAATGCACCACCGTGCTGATGCCTTGCCAAGGTTCATGTCTTGGAAGGTGTCAGCCCCCCCTGCTAGTCCCACACACAATTTATCACCTAAATCTACTCAGGTGGTGAAATGTTTGTGGGCCTGAGCCCAGTAGCAGCTCTGATGTCCTTGCACAGTTGGAAAACAGCACTTTATGAAAAGCGGAGTAATTGGAACACCTTTGGTAGTTACGATAGGCGAGGAGCTCTCTTAACCAAACCTACGTAAGGTTACACTACCTTCTTGTAAATGAGACCATAGGGAAGAAAGCACACCTCAACAGGCAAATGCTCCCCCGGCTCCTGCAAGCATTCATTTCCAGTATTTAAGAAGGGAGTTTTTTTGTATATTTTAGTCAGGAAGATGTTGCTTTTCTTGTGTACCACATTTAGCCTATAGCAGAGGTGACAAAAGAAAACATTTCCTAGAATTTCCCTTAAAAAAATCATCAAAATCCCAGAAGACTTACTACCATTCTGAAGAAAATAACAGTAGGGATGATAGGTATTGCTTTTTTCCTCCAAAAGATGCACTTCAGCATTTCACAAGAGCATTTTCCATTTGATAAGAATATTGCCACAAAACATGGCTTGAAGATTTGCACTGGTTCTTCTCTTTTACCTTTTTACTCTTTTTCGTTTCTTTTCTCTTTATGCTTGCCCTACAGTCGCTCTTTGAATCTTGGCCAGCCTCAGTAAAGGCCTCTGGCCACAGGGCTCCTCCATAGGAGGCCACAGCACAGCGTCGCGGTGGGGCTGCTTGGGGAGGCTCATTCAAAGCGCCTGGATCATTGTGCTAACTCCTGCTGCGATGCCAGCAATCAGAAGGAATCCTGCGAGGGAATCTAAACAGAGGAAAGAGAAGGGTTTTCTAGACAGAAAATGTCACACAGCAGGAAGGGGAGAGGAGGAAGTGACGTCTGCAGTGCCGTACTTTAGCTGGGATTCCTCTTGGAAGATCAGACCTGGAAAAATCTCACTTCCACACAAGTAATTCGCATCCCGCATCACATCAACTGGCTGAGCTGGAGGAATTAAGCATGATTATTGCTTAACTATCAAGAGATCTGTGCAGTCAGAGGTGAGCAATAATCCCACCTGACGCATCAACATTGCTGGCAGAGACTAAATTAAAGGATCATGAGCGATTTTAAGGGGAAAATTAAAAAAAAAAAAATTAAAGAAAAATGCATTTCAGATAGCTAAAATATCTACTGATTTTCTGCAGTTTTCTCACCTCTCTTCCTTTTCCCAGTTAATGGCAAAGTAGAAAGAGGGAGAAAAATAATGGAAAAAGGAAAGAGAATTTGAAGTTTGGGATTCTTCAGTATGCATTTAAAAGCAGCAAGTTTCAAGTGAAAAACACGAGAATTTTCACAGAAAATCATTTTTCATCTAAACATATTATTTTAACTGTAACATTTCAGCGAGCATAAATTTAAGCGCTGAAGAGTGTGCCACAAGCACGGCTGTGATCTGTTTCAGAGCTGTTACTGCTTTGCTACAGGTGACATACAGAATAAAAAAGAGCAAAACTCTATTTTATCCCAATTTACCGGACTACCATGGAGAAGGAGAGCAGGAAAAGGGGCACTTAATTCAGAAAACGAGCAGAATGAGGGTAAGAGTCACAAGGTAGGTAGAGAAGTTATACAGCCCACGACAACCATTTCCAAAACCATTCTTTTAAGTTACGGGATGTTTTATAAATCAGCTTAACATGTATTAAAGTCATTCAAGAGTGTGAAAGAAACAACAGGCTTTGAAGAAAATTAAATTATTTTAAGCTGCCAGTGTTATGGACTTTAAAAGGCTAGTTTGTTGCTAGGGATTCAAGAAAACCTCCTTTGTAGTCATCAGCATAGAGACATGCAGCAAACACAATTTAATAAACAAATCCAGCGGAACATGATTATTTTACTATCCTGCTACAACACGGTGAGTCAGAAGGCGTAATTCCCTTGCACCACCTTATAATGGACGTTAGATCGAAAGTGCTGCTGCACGCATCTGTGTTAACACGCAGTGATGCTGCTAAGTACCTTTGCAAGAGGAGCCCTGGATGGCCACGAGCACTCTTCTCTCCCCAGTGGCTCACTACAAATCATCTCGTACACCGCAGCACAAGGCTAGAAGCTAAAAAAAATGAATACACCAGTAATTTCTTTTTGACAGTGATTTGACACCCAGCTGATGGAAGGAGCTAACCATGTAACCTCTCCACCATAAGGCCTGCTAACGGAGGTTCTCTCAAAACACCCATGGGGTTATGGATTCCTGCTAATAGTAGCAATAGGATGGATGATAAAATTATGGCAGTGTAGAAATGCTCTCTCAATTAATTTCCCATCATGTTAAGGCCATTATCATTGGATGTCATCGAGCGAAATGGAAAAGAGAAAAAAACAAACCCAGATGCCTTCAATACCTTTGAAAGTTTCACTCACTTAGCACATGATATAATTGCAGGGTAGAGCAGGCCAGCCTCTTGAAAGAGTTTACCTTCAAATAGAGCTTTAATGGTATTGATTTAAAAGCACGGACAGGCAGATTTGCTTCAAAAACATAAGCACAGAAGGAGGGAGAAAAAAGAAACAAGTACATAGGCCAGGAGGAAAGGGGACAGAGATTCAACCCCCCCAGTGGGTTCAATCAAAATTTCTAGATGTCAACAAGAGCTTTTCTCAGCCAACTTTCAACACAAAGCTCACAGATCCTTGTGTTACAGGTCTTTATGTTATATCGCCTGTATAATGCCACTGCTTCTAACCATGGCTACTCTCAGCTATTGTCTGCAGTTGCTCTGTGTTGGAAGAAGAGAAAGTTTAGGCAGTTATGGACAAGAAGCAACACACAACGTAAAGTCCATGGGAGGACTGTCTCTCATATATATATATACACACACACATATACGTATGTACCCATATACCTATGACAGTGTGCGGAGGCGCGTGACGGAGGGGCAGTGCTGGGGACGGCTGAGCCACGCACAGAAGAGGAGATCACCGATGTGTGGAAGGTTCCTTCTGCGTGTCAATCTGGAGGCATGATTTCCCCGACTATAATTAAGGTACAAGACATATGATTAAGAATTAAAACCCAGCCTAAGAGAAAGCGTGTGCCAGGAAGAAGTGAGTGGAAGAACATTTACAGTAAGGCAGGCACCAAAAAGTGATGAGCCGAAGCCAGCTGGAGGGGTTAAAGACTCTAACACAGTCAAAGAAAAATCTACGTCTGTAAATGAGGAAGGGAGCAGAATCCTCTGGCAATATTTTTGTCTTCCCTAGCTTTAAAGACGTACGGGATCCGAGACATATTTGCATTTACAATGCAATTGTAACAGCCTTCCCAAGATGCATGTGCAACAACCCATTGATGCACTAAGCATCCAAGGCAATCCTTACCATAAAGGCCAAAATTCCTCTTAGCTGTGTTGGAAACTGGTATGAGCCCTATCCTTTGGGGAAAAACCGGGAGGCTGATACATATGAAAATGTCACACAAGGTGCCTCAGACTACGGTCCCGTGGCTTAATTTCAGCTGAATAACGCCCAGATGACGACCTCTAGCTACCCACCACCACCTCAGCAGAGTTTACAGCCCACCACGTTTGTTACCGCTCTCCTTCCCTTTCCATTCTGTCACAACAGTCTGGGTGGCATTAATACTTAAACGAGGAGCTTTTCCTAGCCCAGAGTATTTTGACATTTGAGCCAAATTCTACCTCAAATTACAAATAATTTCATGTAGATTTGAACTTGATTCACCTCTTTTTTTTTTTTTTTTAATTTTTTTTTTTTACAAGCATTAGAAGAAACAGCTCTAAGGACGGCTGGCAGCTCAAGAAACCTTCGGTAGAGAAAAGCATTGCTGTTTGTACAGACTGTCAAAAAACTTTCAAACTAGGAAAACTACCCTATATTTTGGAAACATCTGCTTCTCAGCTTGCCTGGGCAGCAATTGTTGCCGTTATGACAGCTCAGCAATGTAGGAGATGATTTGCTCTTTTACATCCTCTCCACTCCCCAAAATGAGACAATTGACAAAGGTCCGTGACTGACAGCCCCAAGAACCAGGCTCCTCTCGCCCAGCGCAGCCGTGGCCTTGCACACCACTGCGGTTGTCTCTTTCCAGCGTTTGCCTGCCTGCAGGGATCATTGTATGGCAGGACAAATAGAGCTCAGCCTTATTCCTTGGGCAGCTTCTTTATTTCAGCTGCCAGCACCCATAGTATCGCTGCATTTGGTAATATCTGTTCTCATTTACACGGGCTGCTTCACGCAGCAAAATGGAGAATGGAGACTTTATGCCTACATCACGATCCTCTTCAGCTTTGGAGACTGTGCAAGTCTTCTGAGCATCTCTGGATGTCAGCCATCTGAAACTGTAAGTTACCATCCAGGGCACGTTAATAGTTTCATTAAAAAAAAAAAAGCAAACCTAGCAGAAAGAGCACCTTTCTTCCACAGATGAAACTACAAGAGCAAAGGCAGTCACATGTAAATACAGCAAGGAATCTCTGATGGCATGGGGTGGGGAACCCCACACTTCCACCCTCAAAACCCCCTCTAGCCTTTATGTCATGCAGAAAGACACAGGGATATTTTCCCAACAGCAGTGGATCACCGCTTTGTTTCCTGCTATTGCACTTGATGTTTAATTCCAGCTTTTCGAAAGTTAGCCACCAAAAATGCCTGCAGCTGCTCTGTATCTGCTTCACTGCAATACCTATCTGCATTGGAAATCTGCCTTTGTAGCTAGTTATCTAACTTCTTTTTAATCCTAATTAAAAAGTACGTACCACTGAAACCCCCGCAAATGACCCGCACATCCCTTTGTTTTGTCTGGCAATTTCAACCCCCTTTGGTAGCCTCAATTTTGACTCGCGCTCTACCTCCGAATATCTACATTCTGTAAAGAAAGTGGTGGCGCTGAATTTTCAGCTCGAGGATCTCGAGAAGGTGGCCCCATGCTGCTACTACAATGAAGCACTGTGAAATTTCTATTCTGCTTAAACTGGAGGGTTGTGGCGTTTCATCCCAGTTCAGAATGGGCATGGTTTCTGACAACTCAAAATATTAATGGAGACAGGATTTGGTGTCCAAGCCAATACACATAGCAGCATTTAAAGTTAGCCTTCACTGACTGGTCAAGAACATTCAAAACAGAAGAAACAGACAAAAATACAGTAATACTTTAATATTTATTACAGAGTAGACTGCAGCCCACTAACCTCCCTGCTGTGGAGCTGGCAGGTTTGTTACAACTTCATGAGATAGGTTAGGTACAGTATAATACAAACTCCTTATAGGGTTTGACAAGTCCATTACACCTTTGATGTCTCTAACCTTGTGATAGTTTATTGTACTGAACTTCCGTCAAAGCAAATATTCAAGAATAATTGTCTGATAACGTCTGACTGCTGGGGCAATGTTACAGTGCCATACTATTCCTCCAGCTTGCAGATGACAGTGTTTTGCCCAGCCGCAAGCAGGAGATCCAGGAGACAAATTAAGTGAAAGCTGATGCTGACATTTTCTCCAAACTAAACAGAACAATTCTTTTAATGACTAATAGCTGAAATCACTTCTGTTCTGCACATTTTTAATTATGTCTTGTTTCTGTATTCCAGTCCTGGTGGGGAATGGAAACAACGAGAACAAATACTAGGATATAGGACACACTGCCTGTATTTCTGCTTTCATTAGAGACAGAAATTTCTGGAATTTCCCAGAGACCATTTTCTAATGCTTCTCTTTCAGCTTTCTGTATGAAAGGCATCTGAGTTGTTTCCATACGGGCCCAATAAGCAACAGCACATTTATAAGCTCTGGATTGCCAAAAGAAACTCAGTGAGTGCCTCAAGCTCACAAAGGCACGTGGAAGAAAAGAGTGACTAAGAATCGTGTTGCCAATTTCTTCTAACTCGCCACAACAAAAAAAGGTGTTTCATTTGTGGAGCAGCTGTATTCAATTTCTGTACATTGCCTTTCACCGTGTCCAGATTTTGGTGTTTAGATCTGCTTGGATGACATTCCTGTCATAAACACAACAAGAGTACGATAATAATAACAAAGTCCCCAAATAAGTAAAGAGTAGCAGTAGATGGTGTGATGTTTGATAAGAGCCACCAGAAAGCGCATCTATGGGAGGGCTGCTTAAAAAGCGAGAGGCATAGGCAGGTAGTTGTAAAGTGAGCCGTCTGCTACCACAGATGAATCCTAATCATCTGAAGTCATGGCCATGCACTGCAGATTGCTTTTTAAGTTAAAAAGGAGAATTACTCACACTCTACTACTCTCTAATTTCTTTAATTAGCAGCAGGCTAGCCAGAAGATACTGAACTTGAGTGCCCAGCACACCAAACTTGAGTGCTCGTGGTATCTTGAACTTTTCTCCCTAACATCCAGGATAATCAAAATAGGATGATCCAATCCATAAGCCTGCATACACACTGTGTATAGTATATACAAATAGTATATATATATATATATATATACACATATAGTATATATAAAATAGTATACTCAATACACAAATAAAGTGTTATACTTTATGTCACAAACATCCATGGTACTTAAAATACTATAAGACAATGAAAATTTCTCTGAAAAAGACAAATCCAATAAGAATTTGTACCAAATGGAGTGTCTTATTTGAAGGAAGGCAATGAAATTAAAGAGAGGTGACTGAATATTGCACCCCTAGGTATTTGTTAAGATCTCGGTCAACTGTTTTATATTGATACTGTCATTCTCAAAGACCTCTGTGCACTGGTTAACTGTAGAAACACAGGATTGGAAAGACCTGCATACAGGAGAGTCCTCCTGAATCCCAGTCCTCTGTTCTAATTTCTAACACATATATCTCTGTTCTCCAGCAATGATTTACTGTCTTTTCAGCCTTAATTTAAAAATAAATAAATAAAAATCACTAAACCATTCCTCCCCTATCTATGCACATTACATCTAACAATACATCAAGACAGAACATGGCTTTTTTATGTTATCTGAACATGCAGTGGTGCTTTCATAACTCTCAGATTGAGCCACTGCTGAATTCAACTTTCTATATAAAAATCAGAGCCAAAGGCAAGCTCCTGGAACTGCACCTACAAGTCTTGGATCTCGAAAACCTTAAATAATTTACCTGACAATGCTGAAATGTTTATTAAAAGGATTAAGTGCAGCAATAAAATATGAAATAAACATCTGTATTCAAACTTCAAGTGCTTTGAGTTGCCATACATGTTCCTAGTTTCTAAAAACACCCCCTGCCAAAGACCATTCTGATTAACAGCCTGGAGTCCTCTTCCATGGCACCAGGGGGAAGGGAGTGGGTGTACTAATCTGTTATTCATCTGTATCGGGATTATCTAATACAACACTTATTTTATCAGGAAAGATTCATCACCACTGACACCATAATAATCACAGCTCAAATTGCATACCAACGAACTTCTAATGCCAGCACTAACTGAATCTGGTAACTAGAGTCTAATCAGATTTCTTTATCAAAGGCTAATTGGGAAATTTCTAATTCTTTCCTAAACAAAACAACTTTATTATAAATTCATATAGGAGTTAAACAGTTAGATTATAAATACCCCATTAAATAATCTTTCTATCATGCAACGGTGCACAATAAATGCAAACAGACAATTTATTCATTCTCAAAAAACCAACACACTTTTATAATCTAACCGCATGGCTAGGTTTTGTAAGACATGACTGTAAGCTTAGTCCTGCTTACTGAGCTGGATGGGTACAGGGTCAGACCTTCCACCTGCCACAAGTCCAATGGGAGCCGATGTAAGAGTATAATAATTAGAACCAGGCGTACACCTTAGGGACCTGCTAGGGTTTGAGTGGGAACGAGCCAAACTCAAACTTTGGGAAGTGTTAGGCTGTACAAAAGACTCCAAAAATATCTTTTTTTTTTTTTTTAAAGGAGAACAAGAGAGCAAAGGGGAAGGACTAACATTTATAAAGTAAAACCTTGGAAAAAGTGAAGGCAGTTCAATTTCCTACTCGGACATTGCCCTAGTGGCCAGACATTCCCCCTCAATAAGATTGCAAACGGCAAGTGGGAACACGGTTCTGTTGATGAGGGGCAAAGATGATGATCAACCTGGGGAAAAGATGGCAGCAGAGTTAAGTGTGAGAACAGAGGAAGCGCATTATGGAAACTTAACTGCAATTTTTCCTCATACTTCAAGCATTTTATTTTAAAGAAAAGGCATACGAATATTTAGAAGAATACTTGTGCCATAACCAGTTTCTGCTGCTGCAGGAACATATCTGTTCATGTTCAAGTCATGCATAATTGGCAGCTTTTGACCATTTTTTCCAAGAAAAATTCCCCTCATACACACATGGGCTAGGGAGAAAATATCCCATCTGCTGACTGGCTCTGTTGGCATCTGGTGAATATTGTCTTTTCCTGTGCTTAATTAGCTGGAGAAGCTGGCATAGCCAGCAGGATGAAAAACATTAGTGCTCTAAGAAATCCTCCTATTGTTCTTCCCCAATCACTTTCAACCTAGGCAGCGTTAGCATATTTGTCCTGGGGCTTCAGGAGGCTTCCACCTAGCTAGAGTATCTTATCTAGAAGTTCAGTATGGGAAAGAAGGACATAATATCTGACTTAATTCAGACATACATTGGAAGTACTATGATATAGCAGCCCGTTAAGATTTGCATGGTAGATCATGTTCTTTCTGATCTGCTCGAGGTTTCAATAATTCAGTCTTCTCTTTGAGTACTGCTGTCACCGATGAAGGTTTCAACATGATATTCTTTGGATGGAGCTCCACATTACACTGATCTTCAAGATCAAACACAAGCAGGCACACTGTTGCATTGTGCATTTGAGAAAAAGCACGTATAACTTGCATTTCAGGAGCTGAACTTGGTTCCTAGAGTTTGTTCGCAATGTCATGCAGCCTAATTGGTGTGCACTAACAGACTGTCAGAAGTCCTATGCACAGTTCTGCATTTGGGAGCAGCAGGTGCAGTGAATTAACCTCCCACTGAAATAAGAGGTCTAGCTTCAAAAGAAAAAAGATTTGCTTGAGTCTGGAATGAGTCGTCTTTGTCCACTAAAATCAGATATCAGCTGCTGAGAAAGTGAACACTAATACCAGTTGCTGTAAAAAAGTAGTAATTTTTATCGGGTTCTTATTATGTGAAGCTGAACGATGTTTTTAGGTGGGATCTCAGGCTTGAGGAGAAGTGCTTTAAAGCTTCATCAGATAATCTATTAGTTAAAAAATACATGATCATATCGTTGATGTTTTGACAAATTTTAGATATTCTAAAGATACCCTTCAGATTCTGGGAAACACTCAATGCTCTGGAGACGAGCCAATGAAATAAAGTGATCTAATCAATAAGTAGTCAGAAAACATCTCAGCGCGGTATTAGCAAAGAAGCTTCCAGCACCAGCTATGTCTGGGATTACCAGTGGGCCAGAAATACCCAGATGTCAAGCTGCTTCAGCAGGACTAGATACATCCATGGCCACCAGACATTCAAGTCTTGAATATGCTGTGTGGACAGAAACCACTGCATGAACCGTGGGACAGTGAGGGATGGAGAGGTGAGAGAGACTTTGCTCTAGAAGTAGATTTCAGGTTCGTAGTAACATTCCACTCTAAAATGCACCAAAATTTGGATCACGAATTACTATGCACTGCAGCTGTTCTGATAATTTTTACTTTCTTCTGGACCACTAAATTAACATTAATATTGTATATAAATGCAAGTGACTTTATGCCCCAAATGGAACTATTGGCACAATTCTGATGCCTTTGTCTATAGATATATGTATTTGCAGTACAGCAATTAAGTCATTATGTCAAATTATGTCATACTGAGAACAAATAATAGGATCTGAATCAGCAGAATTTTCACCTGTTTTGCTGCACTAATGGATAAAGAGACTTCTTTCTGCTGTGAAAAAACACCCCAAAAACAACCAACAGTCACCCAAGTGACAAGTCGTAGGTTTAAATTCCTCTTTTTTCCAGGGTGGACCAAAGACTTGAACCTGCTCCTCCATTAATCTAGTAAGTGCTGCAGCCACAAAGCTACCCTGTCTCTGCTTTTGAATACTAGCTTTAACCTCAAGCTAAGAAGAAACACCGAATTCTCAAAAACCTCCCATGGTTGGTTAGGTGAACCATTTCCCATCCCATTCTCTTTTTTGAGGCAATGGCAGGATGCCACCACCAAGTTACCTGCAGCGCTACATTTCGGTTTCACTAATGGTGACTTAATTAAAAAAATAAAAAATAATTGCAGGTAACTTATCTATCAGACTGAAAGTTATAAGTAAGACACATTAGTTTTGGGTAATATCCAGTGTATACTAATAAATTAACTATTTAAATTAACAAAAAGTCTTTCCCTTACCTGCACACCTTCCTTTGCCTATTACAGCTCCAATAGTCAAGCACAGGTGTTAACTGTTACTTCTCATTACATCTCCAGCTGTAACCTAAAAAAGCTAGTGTTATATTTCCCATGTAGGGTATGGTGTAGATGCTCACCTCCAGTCTGTTTTTATAAGACTAAATAAGAAAGTTTTAGGTAAGTAATTGTAGCAATTAGAGACTATTTGATTTCTTTCTGCTACAGGGGCTGCCAAGTCTAGTCCTTTCCAGCTGAGAAAACATCTTCTGCATCCATACAGTATATGAAGAGCAGTGTTCTCATAGAGATTTTTTAAAAAAATCTATGGATAGCCTCTGTGTGGTTTATAATCTCGCAACTCATATTAGTCACCTGGGCCTAAACTAGCATTCTGCAGTGTTTTAACATCAAGTCCAAGACAAAATTGTCAACGGGACAGTTGGAATACATCCCCCTTTTCCTGAAGTCACATCACACTTGATTTTTAGTGTTACAGCAGTACAGTGTCACGTTTGCTTGATACAGGGATCGTACAAGTTCACACTGAACATAGCAATAACATCTACCTAGAACAACATCATCTGATGTGAGAATGTCATTATTGTGTTAAAGGGACATAGCAAATGCCCGGAAAAGAAAAGAAAAGTGGACATTCATCACTCATGAAACATTTATCAGTAACTGTAGATACTGATGCGTACAGGGAGGCTGCTGAGACATCATTTTCCTTTTTGGACACACTTCTCACAAAACAGCACAGTTCAACAAAGACTTGGAAGCAGACCTGAAGCCCTCCAATTCAGGGGTGCAATCCCAACCACCAGCAGCAAGAGGCAGGATGCTGCCAGTGGGCTCCTCCTACCCTCCCAAATCCTTTTGCTGCACCCCCTGGGGATGGATGAAGGGTGGAGAGTTTCCCTTCTCGCCCAACAGTTCTAGAAACACCCCAGGAAGTAGGCAAAGACTTTGAATGCTTTTTGTTTTTCCCTCCATTAACCGTTCTGTTCAGCTGACAAATGCTGTAACACTAATTACACAGCACATTCTTTAGGTCTGCAGAATTAGGAAGGCTTTTCGTGCCCTAGCGCTCTCCTGCTGGTCTCAGCACATGCAGCCCAGTGGAAGTCGCCTTTGCCAAACGTCCTTCTCGCCCAGCTCTCCCCAAACCCAGCACACCCAGCTACATCTGCTAGCTGCACTGCTCTTGATCTCTTGCGAAACACTGTGCAAGGATGACGCACCAAGCTGTCTATTTTCATCAGAAACCTTACATTCATCCTCACTCTCTGGAGCAGCTCAAGCGTCTTGGAACACTTCTCCCTGCACCATCATCCTTTGGTGAGGGAGGGAAAGGACGTCCTGTAGAGGACGGTCTGTCACCAGCCACCACCTGCCCTCTTGCAGAGCTGGGAACCTCTGGGAAGAACTAGGTATGTTTAACCTGAATAGAATTAAGGGCCTCTCTTCTGCCTTGGACAGCATTTTCACATCAAGAAGATACAGCAAAATACATTCTATCGGGGAAAGATTTAATCAAAGTGGAAAAAATATAAATTACTTGCTATTTTAGAAGACAGTCCTTGAAAGCTGTCAAATCTAAATTGGTTTTACTTGGCTTTTGACCTTTCCTGCAACAAAGCGCTCGAATTCAGAGGCCAGTTCGGTGCCTGTGTACGAGTGGAAAAGTTAACACATGTACTCTCTGAGCACTTTACAATCAACTCTTTGCATCTTCAGAGAAAGGAATAGGCACAAGACACAGGTTACAACACCAGCAAGAAAACCCCAAACAGAATTAAGGTCTTAACACCTGCAAACCTTTTTTGAGGATATAAAGAGGACTGTGATGCACTGAGGATTTCAGTGCAGATTGACAGATTTTCAAAGCACAGGCCACAACTCCAATTCTTCTGAGATTGAGGCATGGCAAGGCAGAACCCCTCCCAACACACACTATGGTGTAATTCTGATGCTACAAGACACTCTGCACTCAGAACATTACATATTCGGCAGTTTCAATAATTCAGAACACTACATCATTTTTACAGGGTGATTTAAGTCTACATTTGATTAATGATAGAAGGCTGTTATAAATACAGTTATTTTAATTAAAACCTTTGGCTATACCTCAGAAGCTTGAGTCTGACCTCATTACAGCTGTGAAAATGGTAAATTTAAACACATATCTATGCGTACATATATATGCGTATATTTATATATCTATATCCTAAATACTTTAGTTCCTAATCTCCCTATATTTGCTTGGGAATAAAATATCTTGGAATACCACAGGTTCCACAAATTTGTCTATATTCAGATACATTTATTAAAAATTTCTTTTTGAAACAGAAAAAAATAACTCATTTTACTGCCAAGTGCAGATGCAGAGTAAGATCCTCTAAGCATAAATCAGCGTAACTCTACTGACGATGGTGTTAATGGAAAGAGTGATTTATGCCAGCTGGGGCCCTACCCCATACCATTTAGAACTGTATGTAAAGACTTAGAGTGCCAAACACAGTCTACATTACTCGCTCAAGCAGTCCTGCTAATTTTAATTGAATCAAGTCTTTAAGATGAGCAGGGTTTAGCCTGCCTTCTTCTTGTATGACTTACACATGATGACATTGCACTGGAAATATATCAAATAACAGAATAAATACTGATCAATTAGAGCAAAAACATGTATTTAACTTCGAAGCCAGGTAGTTTGCAGTTTATATGATAGCACTTCTGTTTACACAAACTTCTGTTAATGTCTAAGAGAGTAATTGTGGTGATTTAGGAAAGAGACTATTTAAAAATAGAAACATCCACACCTTGTCTTCATTCCTAAATGTTTTCTTCCAAAATGATTTATCCTTCTTTTTCTAAATCTATTTAGCTTATGCCCATCTCTTTAGGAGCATTGAGTTTCTACAGCTATGTTGCTTCTGAAGCTTGACATTCTTATTTCAGAAAAAGGCTCATTAGCCACACTGAAATAAAAACTTACTACTCAGAGACAGACTGCTTCACAGCAGCATCCACAGTTACAGGGTGATAGTTTGAATCATCTTTTAAATACACACCACTTCTGTCTCTCAGCTCCTTTCAATTTTGAATTGTGTTACGCATTTTTATTTTAGGGATGTTAACCTTGAAATGTATGCATGAAACAAAACAGGAACACATAGAGGATGCTTCTTACTTTTCTTTAGACTTGCTTTTGACATATTTTATAAGAAATTAGAATTTAGTTACCAGCTTTAAGCAGCACAGAGAGCAGAATCTACACACCTTGCCTGAACACATTTAGATGTGGCTTTCACAACTCCACCAAGCAAAACTCAGGTACTTCCCCAACACCAGTGTTCCCTCCCAAACATCCAGAATTCTTCATAAATTTGGCAGAGTTATCTTCTGAACCAATAAACCCCAGAAGATCAAAAGATTTGGATCGATTCTGTCATGTCAAGTTTGGAGGGCCATAAGAAAGTCACTCAAGATCACAAACCCTGTTGCTTCTCTGAAATGCAGACGCCTATCTTCAAGAGGAAGACCTGGCACTGCTTCCAAGGCCCTGCATTTCCAGCACCTTTCCTCTAAGGCATGATGCAATGAAGAGATCAAGTTTTAACTTCAATAGGAACTTGATTTTTTTTTTTTTTTTTAATATACTGTTGCAATAAGAGCATGCAAAATTGCAGGTAATTAAAAAGCAGCACAGTGCTCTGCAGCACTTAAACCAAAAAAACCAACTTCTGCACAATAACTTCCAGGTGACATACGAGCAATCTCATTAAAGTTTTTTCACAATTGTAGCTAGATTTTCTTAATGTTGTTTTCCACATTTATTCTACGTACAAAGCCCAACTCTCACTTTATGTAGCAAACGATGGAAAATGATTACTCTATTATAAAGTGGGAGGGCCTGAACTGACTGCTGGAGCTGATGGAAAATGTTTTAAGCACATTATATTTTATCATGTTAATGTCTTGATTACCTCCTGGAATTGAGATTTTAAGTGAGTACATTAGGAGTAGGTGGAGATTTTTAATAAGAAAATATGCTTACAGCTAGAGAGATGCCTTCAACTGTTCCAAAAATTAAGATTTGTCGCAAAAGTTAGAGCAAGTTAATAAATCCAAATTGACACCTCAATACTATTATTATTCGTTCAACATAACAATAAAACAGACTGAGTGAAACTCATATACAAACGAAACCAATAGAAGACAGACAAGCCGGCAACAGGCATATTTACACACGCATGGGGATTTACTTTCAAAATCAATTTTTAAAAGAGTCCCCCAAAGCCTTTTCTTCAGTGCATCACCGTTAGCCTCAATCTCCTTTCCTACCTATTAGGACTGGAGTGGAGACCAAATGAAATACTCTATTCAATCACTCCGCCATCTCTTCCGGGGAGCATTCAGATCTACACACGATGCTGGTTGCAACCACGACCCTCAAGAGCAATATATTCTCTTTGTTAAATTCTTACTTCTGGCCTTCACCGTCAGTCCTTTGGAGCCGGAGCATCTCCAGCAGCTGTTATTGTCAGCACAAGCGGTGGAGTGATAGCTCCTTATTCCCTTAAAGAGAAAATACCCTTTAAAAGGTCTAAGACTAACTGCACAACTGCTGTATATGATATGCCGAATTTCTTTTCAGCATAACATTATTTTAACTTCACTGATATTCTTGATTTATACACATTATATTAGCAGAAAACAATGCCCTCCATTCCTATCATTGAGCAATTAAATAGCAAGGTGGAGCCTGGATTAGGAAGGTGTTCTGTCCTCAGTGCTGCAGCCGACCCTTCTGGGGACCTGAGCAGGGTCACGTCACTGCTGTCATCTCTTCCCTCCTCCTGCTTTTTGTCTGTCTGTCAGCACTTACGGTAAGGTCCTTGTGACAGGGCATGTCTCTTACTATGCAGTTATACCGCGCCTATCACACCGCTGTCTCTCTTTCACTGGCTGTAAAAAAACAGTGAGGCCGTTAAGTGGAAAAGGTACAGAGCTGGCCTTTTCTTTGCTTCATCTCATTTGTGTACAGCACTCTAGACCTACACTATTGTGATTCAGTCATGTGCATTAGTCTTACAATAAAATATTCCAATTTCATACATGCAAGACCAATGGGTTCAGAAATAGCATATTGATCAGGTCGTATTGTAAATACGATACGACACAGAGTGCAGATCAATATCCTGCTGGGTCTGCTACTACAATGTGGAGTGCAATCAAACCATTATTTTTAGCTCCTAATAACGACGGGAGTTTAATTTCACCATTTTAAAGGTGAGGAAAAGCGTTTGCAAAACAATCTCATTAGGAGCCACCGCGCAAGCCCATGTCCGTGCGCGGATGCTGGGGGCAGGCAGCGATGTGCGGGCACCCCGCGAGCCCACGGCTGCGGCGTGGGAGCGATGCTGTGCCCCCCGTGCTGCTCCGAGCGCCTCTCCTTCCGAACCTGAGAAGCCTCAGCTACGCTGAATGGGACTCGCCGAGCTCTATTTCCTCTATCAAGGGCAATCAGTCAAGGGGCTGAACGAAACCACACTTTATGCAGTGGAGAAAAGTCATCCCGGCATCCAGACCGCGATAAAGCTCCCTGCACCGTGTGGCCAGAGCTATGGAACAGGCAGGGCATTTCTTAGGCGGTGCTTTGTATTTTTCCTGTTTTAGTTCTCAAATGTTTAGAAGACAAACAAAAATTCACAGATGCAGAAACAATCATCAGTAAATGTCCTCTCTGATGTGGAAGCCACTGCTTTTATTTAGTTAAAACTGGCCTCGAGTAATTGTCTTTTCTGTTTTCCTAAACATTCATTTCTAATGTTTGAACTTCATTTCCAATGTTCTAACTTCAGTAATTGCCGCTTTAATCTTTTGCAGCTTCACATGTTCTTGGTAATGGAGAATAATAAATGTAAATGTAACATTTAGGCCATCGGTAATTTATCCGGGGAGAGCAGTTCAAAGGGAGCATCAGCTTGAAACTATTGGTTCGTTTGTGAAGTTTGAGGCAGGAGCCCCCCCAGCTGTCATCTGACTTCAAGGAGCCTTTGTATGGGACTAATTATAAAACAAAGCCACCGGACTGGTACTGATTAGTTATTTATATTTTTGATGAAGTTATCTGAAGTTAGTTTTTGATCTCTAATTAAAGGTGACCTCTAAAGCAGGGTTTTGCTTCATTTTCCAGAAGAGCAGCTCAGGAATCATTCAATCACTCACTTAAAATAAATGCCACGGTGATCTTAACACTCCCCAGAGCTGATTCTTAGTTAACAAGAGAAGAAAAACATCTGATTAAGTTCACAGAGCTGGCTCTCCGAGTGACTGAGGGCTTTTCTTAAATATGTCACACAGATGGAAAATGTTTTCTAGTAGTATCTACATCAATTCATGACGCTCTCTTTTAAATCCTTCATAATTTGTGACATAGAATTAGCAGCTGTTTTTAAAGTAAAATACAACCCATGGGGAATGGGAGGAGAGGACAAATTCTGACTCTTCGCTTTCTGACATTCTCAGACCAGGAAAGGAAAGGTTCCATTTTAGTCATTTAAATGCTAATATAATTTCATGACCACCTGTCACTCCATAAAATGTTTTCCATTGCCTTAATCACATTCTGCTCTCCTCAGCAGAAAATTAGCTGATGCTAAAATACCAAAAGGTTATTAGGAAAGTTTTATTTTCCATGTATAGATCATTTGGTATCAGAAGAGTGATAGAGTGATCTACTTAGGGCAATATCTTAATCAAATGCTGATGTATGCAGCAGTCACTTTCAAATACTAGGGATGAGAAAACAGCCCGATATGTTAAAACAGCTGCATTTAAAGTGTACATATATCTATCCCTGACTTCTGATACTTTCAGCACTAAATGCCAAGTCCATAGTATAGAACAATATTCCTTCAACCGCAATGTATCAGGTGACTGCAGCTCAGAGAAGCCGTGCAAGATGCAGAGAAGCTTTCCTATATTTTAGGAAAGCCATAGATATCTGTCTGTTTCTTCTCGTTACAGGTACACTGAACTTTCAAAAGCGTTGACCAGACATTCTTCTCAGTAGTTAAGTAGAAAGAAATTAGGATGCTCAACAATATCTTTAACAAAAAGAGGAAATGGCAAATACATCGAAACACACCTGGAAAGAAGCAAGTGATAAGAACCTGAAGTAGTAGTCCAGCAGAGAGGGAAGAGATCTGCTTTTGTAGCGAAGCAGAAACATTTTATCTAGTAATTGCTGATGGATAGTTTCTTCCATGGAGGTTAGCCAATTAAAGCAAAAATACTGTGCTATGTCTTATCATTTGCCTGAACTCTTCCCACATGACGGCCTTATTCAGAGAAATATTTGCCACAGAGTCTTGGTTTACGGTAACTATTAGTAAAATTGCCCAGCAACGTACTTTTTGGGAACTGTAGACTGTTCTGTATATTACTTCTCACTCTTCTTATGTGAGGATATAAAGTAGGAAAGTACCTTTACCTGAATCATCTTAGAAGACAACATGTAGTTCTTAGTACTGTAGAAAAAAAAAAGATAAATACTATCCATATTCTTAGCAAAAATAATGATAAATGCAGCCTTAGATTGATAACATAACAAAATCATATTCTTCCAGCAAGCTCATTAACTAGACAGGCCAAATATAATAAAATGCATTAAATAAATGCTGTTAAACTTATTTTAGTGTTGGGACTGACCATATCATGATAACATGGTTAACTTCAATCCATTAATACATATTAAGTGTTGCTTTCCTAAGATATACTAAAAACAAAGTCGCATTTAACCTCATGTGTGAGTTAGTATCATCTAAGATGATGCTCTTTCCTGGCATAGAGAGACCCAAAGACAGAAAAACTGGTTTCCAGAATCTCATCCTCCCCAAATATTCTTTCTACAAATCTTAGTTCAGAATGAGCCTTCACTCTTCCAGATGTGTTTTCCTGCAGACACGAGTAGTATTAACCAAGCTTTTCAACCAGCGAGAGCAGACCTCCCCAAACTCCTAACTCTGTCACTATCCTTAAACAACCAGCATGGCTATAGGAGTCAGGACTGCAGTAAGCGCAGGCAAGATTCTACTTTGAGCTTTGATCTGTAAGAATGCAACGATATGGCCTTATTACCAATTCAAAACATTCTAATTCTTTTCAATCTCAAACCTATTTCACTACATTTGAGTCAGTTATTAATTTCTCCTATGAACTAAGAGAATGGCCTTCAGAGGGAATGGATTTTTTCTGAATTCATACTCCAGTGCTTAAAGATGCAAATTGCTCCCAAATATACCTGAACAGCCCTGCAGTTCTAACTATAACTGTTTTTTATGACTGCATAGAAAATCACTTGTAAGTTCGGTTTAGATCTTTACTTTATGTTTTAGAAGAAGCATGCACAGTGCAAAAAGTAAGGTTATTTTCCAGGCCCCCCCTGGATTTTCATTACTATTAAGTTGTCTCAATTGCTATTATAATAAATCTGAATTTTTCAATGGAAACTGCCCTATTAGAGGTGCTAATCAGCTCTAATAAAAAAAATCCTGACTATGCAAGTCTTTTTTTTTTTTTTTGACGTGTTACAAGTGTTAAATCACAGTAAGATTACTAGAAAAAGCATATTGCTCAAACTTTTCAAGCAAAAGTGGACTGTGCTCTTGAACAAAGCTATCTGATTCTCGCAATAGAAGCCACACTGATTCTGGAGTTAATACTTGTTTTGAAGACAACCTGACAGCATTTTGACAGTCCCTTTGACACGCTGTAGTTTCTCATTCTAAGTTCTCAAAACAAAACGTAAGAAACTACTCAGGGCTGCAGGATCTTGCACTTACAGTTTTAAGCAAATGTTGCAGACAGTTTCATCAGTGTTTTTCACACTGCTGGGAAACAAGCAAAGGCTCACAGTATCTTTTTCATCCTTTGTTAAAGAAAGCATAAGTTAGGTTTCATGAGTCTAGGAGAACTTTGGGTCCTTTGGCAAAGATTCTGCAAACGTAAGCACGTTATGATACTGTAGTTGTATCACAACAAATTTTCCTCAAGTGATAACAGAGTGCTTTTCACAACGTGTAACATGACACGTTTGTTCTACTTTGTTATTTACCTCGCTGTAGTGCTTCCCATCCTTAGGATAAAGTGGTACCAACAGAACACGAACATGGGGTGACACAGTGGTAGATATTAAAGAGTCAAGGTTTGCCACAGCACTGGAATAGTTACCTCCAATTTATAAAATGCCGGTGCCACTCTTCTCCCCTATTTGACTGCTGCAGCGTAACCTCTGGCAACTCTGCTGTATAACTGTAATTGTGAATTTTCAACAATTTCTGCAGTATACTTTGAACAGGTATTTGTTATGCAGACCACACATACTCATGCTTATATATGTGATGGTGTTGTACATAAAGTATTCAACTCTGTGAGTGTTTGATGGCTGTAATATGAAGAGGCACTCTGTTATATTCACTTTGTGTGTTATATGGGAGAAAACAACATGACCTATCCCATAATAATCTAAAATAGCTTTTCCTTCCCTAAAAAGGAAGCTAGAGGACACACTCCAGCTTTTAATACTAGGAGCTAGAGCCTGATTGCACCAAGAAGGCTGCCAACTCCCTTTTCTGAGGTGGCAAGCAGAAAAACCATGTCAAAATGGGCTTGGACTGAATATCTGATTGGAGGCAAACTGCAGCCTCATTTTTCACATAACAAAATGGCAATCTGAGGACAGCACAGTTTTAGTATTTGCATACTAAACAGATGTTGGTATTAATTATTCGGTGAGTCCTGAGAGGGGTCGGCAGCATACAAAGAAATCAACATACTTCCTCTGTCAGAACCAACTCTGAAAGAAAAGACAGTAAATACAGATGAAATTAATCTGAGAGGTCCATCCAGCATAATCAAATACAACATGTAATTTGAATGGGAATGCCAAAGTGACCTGTATTAAGCACTTTTTTTTTTTATAGGAGTATCACATATATCCAAGTTTGCAGTTACAAAAACTAAAGCTGCTGCCATCTATGGCATTAGCCCAGGAGAATGGGACGCAACCACCTGAGATAATGAATCTGGGGTTAGTTTAACTAAGCTATGTTGCTCAGGTTAAATCTTTTGCTGAACCTGTGCTGGAAGGTCCAGCAGATTTCTAATTGAGGCTATGAGACATTTTTTCTTGGTGTGGCAATTAAAATGAAATTAATTAAAGCAGAGCTAAAGTTTGAATGATAATGAAACTATAGGGAAAGAAGAAAGAAATGGGTATTTGTTCCACATAATCACCAGTAAGGCTTCCCAGTGAAGACAGGGGTATCTTTTTATCGATTTGACTGACCATCAGAGAAGTAGGCAAAACTGGAAACTGTGAGCAAAGCATGCTCTAAAATACGGAAAAACCCAAGGACAGCTAAAATGGATCAGATCAAAGGTCCAGCTAGCCCATTCTACTCCATCTTTGACAGTATCTAAAAGTGGATGCCAAGGGAAAACTAAAGTGCACAGTAACACCTTTCCTCTGATATTCCTCCAGCATCCAAACGTTTCCTGTTCAGGGGCTTCCTTGGCCAAGTATAGTTTCTAGGTATTAAGTAATTCTCAATGGGTTTCTCTTCCCTGAACTTTCTCTTAAAAGTGCAACCTCTAGCACTCCTGGGTATCCTTCAGCAATGACTTCCTAAACTCAGCTGCTTTCTACAAGTATCACTTTCGTTTGTTCTGAACATGCCCCCTCCCAGGTTCACTGGATGGCTCCATTTCTGTATCGGAAGCAGGAGCTGTCCTGCTTCACCAAACTGCTCATGGCTTTATATAAGCTCTCGTTTCCCCAGCTGTTTCTTTCCCAGACTGAAAAACTTGTCTAATCAGTCCTTCTTTAGCAGGCAGACATGCTGTCCCAGTATACCTGACTCATACTTTTGATGTGCAAAGGAAGATCAGAGGACAGATTGCCTCTTTTAAATTCCTCTGAAAAAACTACTTTGAGTCATTACACCCTAAGCTGCTCGTCTCCTGTGAGGCACCCACCCAACTGCCTAATTCTTCTACATGAATCAAAGCACACAGTCCTGACACCTGGGCCACGCTACCCTACTGAAACCACCAAGAGAGCCACTTCAAGTGTAACTCCCAAAACCGCTAATAAATAGTTTGTACTGGCAGAAATGATTTGCAAACTGCTCTTGTTTGCTGTATTACCAAGCCGTGACAAATATATTTGCTACTGCATTGCAGAGTGTATTTCTGTATTCCGCAGAGCCGAATGTTTCCGCACAAAGATCTTCAGTCAATGGTGTACCACCATCAGCCCATTACAGACCTGTGGCTTGTGCTCTCCCAAATGCACGTGCTCCTTACCTTTGCTTCTGTCCACGACCCCACCGGAGGCTTGAGCAGTGGGGCTGTGCTTTGCTCCGCTGTTGGGGCTAGCATGTATGGTCATGGACGCGGAGGGGGAATTAATTACACCGGACCCAAGGGTTTTCGCTCAAAAGCATTGCTACAAGGTTCATATGCCCTGTCTCTGGCTACTGCCCTTCCCGGTCACATGAACCGATATATGGGGCCTTTGGAACAAGTCTACATATTGATTATAAATATTCCACATGTGTATATATGACAACTTGACTTGATTTTGCTCAAGTTCCCAATTTCTTGTTCTGAACTCAAAGAAGCTATACAGCATCTGCAACAAGAAGCTATATATTAAAAAAATAGCATCCCCTGAAGAATACGTTCAATTCATTAGAGTATCTGTATGGGGTGCTATTAATGCATCACTTTCCTCACACGCTGAATTCAGTGGTTCCAGCTGTTAGCTTAAATTGAGAATACGGTGATTTAACTATCTTCACATAACTGACTCATACTTTTAGTGTGCAAAGAAAGATCAGAGGACAGATTGCCTACTCTAAATTCCTTTGAAAAACTAATTCAAATCATAATATCCCAGACTGCTTCTCTCCTGTGAGGCACTCACTTAACAATCTATTCTTTTACATAAGTCAAAGAGCAATCCAATTCTAAAATCACAGACCTTGAAATTTTACAACTAGCCCAATTATCATTTTAAAAACTCATGATTTAACCATTAAATTATTCCTAATTAGAAATGTCACATGTGCCTAATTTATATAAATGCTACTTAAATTACAATGAAATTGGTTAGTTTTCAAGACAATTATATGTAAAATATAACTTAATCATTTCAAATACTGAACTTTATCCCCATAACTTTCCCTGTTTACTCTCCTTTCCTGGGTTGAAGTGCAAGATGCCCATAATCTTTTCCACCAATGACAGGATTGGAGTGCAGTATTTTGTGATTAATGAAGATCAGAAAATTTCTGTAATATGGAAATAGGAGGATGTTCTGCTTCCTACGCTCCAAAGCATATCTGTCCTGAAGGACAGACGTTCCCCATCACCATACTCAACAATAACACCAATATTGTTTTTAATATGAAAAAAGAGGGTAAAGATATATCATTTCAAAGAGAAACCGTGAAAAGTCTGTGAACATTAATTTTCATTTAATAGTAGAAGATGCTGCCTGCCTTTTGCTCTGCACAAGTAGATGACAACTCATTACACTGATAGCTTCAGTTTTGGAGATACTGTTGAATGCTAAAACATATTACATTACTTTCTGCCTTCAGAATAGTATTTATTACAGATAACACTGAAAAACATTTAACATTTTCACATACAAAAATGTTAGGATCCCTGTACAATTACTGTATAATAAAATAGCATTTCTTCTGCTTTGGGTGATGACTTTCTTCTTTCATCTAATAATGTGTCACGATTTTCTTTATTACTTTTTTTTTTTTTTTTTTACTGATCAGTAAATTGCAATCTATTAGATACCTAGGTTAGCTTGTACCCAGAGCAGTATTTGATATGCAAAATGTATCTTATTAGTTTTCAATTTGCCACTAGCTTAGTTAGGAGATGTAGTTAAAACTCCTCAGCAGCAGGTAGTCCTTCTGCATTATAAAATTGTGTTGTAATGTAAATGATGTATGAAGTAAAATCATGATGCAAACCGAGCTTCACCAGGTTTTACCAAGCTTGCAGAATGCATCACTCATGAAAGGCAATAGAAAGAGGAATGCATTTACTGACAACCCAGCCGTCAAACTGAAAAAACAAGGATAGTATTTTTGTCAGTACATTTAATTTGTCCCAAGGAGTGGGGTGGGAGCCAGCAAGGAGGTGAGTTTCTGGTACATTAGTCCATGGTACATTAGTCCTTTTTCCTGTGGAAGTGATCAAGAAGGAGAAGATGAGGATGACTACTAAGACTGTGGTTGAGGCAACAACATGAAGATTCAGAACCTAAGGAATGTTCGCTGCCCTTGGCTGGATATATTACAGAAACTGTTTACTTACGCAGCATCAGATAAAATTCCTGGGAATGAAAATCAGACAGGGGTTCAAAGGTCTAATTTGAGAAACGGTCCAGAAGGCTCAAGACCGCAAATGCATACAAAACAAAGAACAAAGCAGACCTCTAGGTGAAGAAAGTAAGCCAGAGCAGTATGGGGCAAAAAAAGGTCAAGGCAGAGGAAGAGATCTTCCAGTCGTTGCACAAGTTTGCAGTACTGCAGAATAATAAGGGGGAATGAAGTTAAGCATTTAAAAACTCTGAAAGGAGATTTCTTCTGTAATGTGTGGCTTATCAGTTAGAAGATATGGATTTCTCTTTAGTAAATTATACATAAACGTGATGGCCCTCAAAACAGGCAAATGCACTCCTGAGATTACTCTATCAGGATTTTTGTGATGGATATAGAGGATTATTCATTCTACCGTACTGGATACAAGTTTTCTCTAGAATACTGTGTATGGTTCTTGTCAACCTAGAATAGATGAATTCAAATTGGAAAAAATACAGAACAGTTTCCAGGACAATGGGGGAATGACAAGTCTATTTTATGACAGCAGACTAAAAGAGCTCGCCTTGTTTAGCCAAGCAGAAAGCTGTGAAGGCGACAGTTGCTCTCTATGAATAAATGGGGTAAACACAAGGGAGCAAGAGAAGTTACTGAGTCTAAAAAGGCAATGTTGGTCGGAGAACGATTTGTTAAAACAGGCCAGAAAAAATCATAAGTTAGAAATAAGTGATAAAGGACCACCAATAAAATGAGGTTTTGAAGGAGTATGTCAGCCAAATTGCAGCGGCTGGGGTTCACTGATTCAGAAGATCCTTTCTGGGTTAAGTTCTTACAACTCGTGTTTGAAGGGGAAGACAACTCATCTGAATTTCTGAGCAATTTCTAGAAAGCATGATTTGATTTTCTCAATTATTGACAGTCCAGTAACATCAACCAGATACATTTCAATAATTGCATGCTTTTCTGTCTTCCAGATTAGGAAAATACCACTAAAAGCAACACCAAAACCATCTTTGGGTGTCTTGAAGCTCTTGCTCTCAACAACATCATCAACAGGGAGACAGATTTCCATGCAGACCCAGCAACGTTGCTTGTCTTTGCAGAGGAAAACATTGGTTCCCTCCATGCCCAGAGGCTACCAGAAGAAGCATGATGACATCAGCGTCCCACCATTGATTTTTCAATCACTTGTCTTGAGATCAGTGACTACTCTGGTACACAAAATACTTCCCTAGTCTTTGAGATGATGCATAATACACCTGCTGGTCACAGAAATATCCTCTTATATGTGGTCTACTATATATACAGATATACAGCATGCTTTGCGTTCAAATGATGATACAATAAGCAATGATGATACAATGAAATAATGCCAAATGTTCCATAAAGTCAATAGGCTTGAAAATGGAGAAAATATTACTGGTAGTGAATGACTCTAAGGCACAGTAAATACATTCCTTTTATTAGTTGTTTACAGTTGTGGCAATAACATGGGTGTGCTATAATGTTGTATATGTTTATTTGCTGCATGGAAGATGTATTGCCACAAGCTATTTGCAGCAAAACAACATTTGTAATGTTAAATCCGCATATAAAGGGGCTCATCCTCATTAAGTATGCAACAAGGCATGACAACTCAATAAAATATAGGGATGCTCCCAGCAAATGTCAGATCTGTCTGCCTCCTGACTGATTATCATCTGCACTCTTACATGCTTGTGCACCTGTATGGGGCATTTTCTTGATGGTATCAGCATATAACTCATGCTTTGCAGATGATTTGGCTCAGCAGGATAAAGCCAAGAAGATAGGAAGGGACATACTAAGGACTATTGGCTGACTCTGTTCTACTTCTTCGTTGCCACAGTATGCAACAAAGATATTATTTCCTCCAAAATACTGCATGCATCAGCCATGCACAGAAACTCAAAAAAGTATAACTGAACAACATACATCTTTCCATTATACATTATACTACTTAACAGGTGCCTTTTGAGTTGCTTTATAATACCTAAATTGAGGTGGAGAGTGAAAGATTTGCATGAAGAGATAGCATAAGTCAGTGCCAGAGTCAGAAGGAGAACAAAGCATTCCTAGTTAATAATTCACAATCACCAGACACCACCAATGCAACAGGAACATTTTACAGCGTGTGAAGACAGTGCATCTAAAATCCAAGCGTGCTACAGTGGGAATACTTTGTTAGTCCTTTTCTAATAAAAGGATTCACATATTGGGAATACCGAGGGCAAAAGTTTTCAAGAAAATACTAATTCAGAATTGTCAGTTTTTTCCCTATTAGCAATGCTTCCTTCTTACCTTAGCAAGGACACAACATCTCTAAGAGCTTACAATGGATGTTACATACCAAAATTTTCTACAAAATTAGGCAGCTGGGTAATCGATTTGTGTTACTCTGTTCAAGTATGGAGTATGAAGTATAGAACACATGAATTACACTTTTTTTTTTGATGAAACAATTTCATATTTTTCATTTTTATTGTCATATCTTTCAATTAAAATGGTATCTGTCCATAAGGAATTAGAATGATTATATTTGGCTTGTGGTCTTAATTTCTAAATCTTTTTTTCTGCTTTTCCTATTAGTTGATGTACTGATGAGTGTTACGCTTATAAAATTATATTGCAAGGATCCTACTATTCCATTACTTTGGCAGAACAGAACCTGTGCCAGCCCTGTTTCAGCCAAAAGTAAGAAGAACTGGCTTTCACATTTAATTCATTAAACTGGCGTGACAAGCACCTATTTAACCAAGTATGGTGGCTGACTGTAGTGTAAAAGCCTTTAAAATAGATAAGCTAAATGATTTATGTTTTATACAGTCTGGTGTAAGGCTAAAATTATCTACAATATAAAATTTGGGCAAATGCTACACTCCACATACCAGCACTCATTTAGGAGACCCGTACAGCTAACAATCAAGATTTGTGTCTCTGAATATGCTTGAATACTGATGTACTAAAATGAGATCAGGTTAGGACCATTTTTGCAGAAGGGCTTATAAGGGAGCTTCAAAGAGAGAAGAGAACAACCTTGAGCAGTTCCCATGCCAGTGCTGCTCTCAAACAGCCGCTAGCTGCTGCTCCCACATAAAAAGGACAGACAAGGATCACAAATTAGGACCAAAAGTATTTCAGTCACGCTATCTGGCTTTCAAAATTGCAGTTAAGAAAATGCCAGATCCTGGGATGGCACTTACACGGCTGAGAGCCATATCCAGGCTCTCCTAGCCCTGGGAGGTCAAAACGCACCACCATTCTCTGAACAGTTAGGATACAGGATTCATATGCATTTGCATATGAATGACAGAAATGGACTTAAAAGGATAATCTGCTGCCATGCCAAGCTCCTCATTTTTAGGCTGCACAGAAAATCTGAGATAATCTGTGATAATACAACTATCTGTGGGCTTCACTGTAAACACAAGGTGTGAAATGATACAAGTTTTAGAAACAAACCAAAACATAAAACAAACCTTCAAACCACCCTTTGGCTTTCAACTTTTGCCTGCATGCATCTGCCCCTTCACTGGCTGTCAAATAATTACACACACACACCATTCCCCTGCAGCCTCTGAGGAGTTTTAACCGGAATCAGTAAGCTCCGGGCCTTCACACAAAAGACAATAAGAAAGAAAACAGCTTTCCTTAGCAGAAAGTAACATCTAAAAACCTGCTAGCTGTCTTCTCTCTTATTTTTACTGCAGCTAATTACTTGCATAGTCAATAGTCCTTCCAAGTATGCTAGCTCCCCATTTGTGTGGTAATTAACTGAGGAGAAGAGCGCAGGAGATGGCAAACACCTCTTTTGTAACGGTACATGCCTCAGATACTAGCAAACGATTAGCAATATTCGCAGGGAGATGGTAAGCTGCATACTCGTCATGTCTTCCAGAACAGGCAGCCAGCGCTACAAAGGGACCACAAGAAGCATGTGCCACCAAACTTTAGCTTTGACCTTGATCACACGTGAATTTACTTGAAGTCCTGCTTTCAACACTGATTCTTTTGAGAATCTGAAACATTTGTAATACGCAGAGAAACTCAAGACACAACAATGTAGGTGCATTAGTTATTAAAATACGAACATGCTATATACTGTGTCTTTTAAACTTATGGATTTAACGATTTGATACAGTGGATGAGCATTTTCAGAGAAACAATCTGCATATTTCCTGAAGATCTGGGAAGAGTTCATACTGAAAAATATATCTGTGGTACACTAACTTCCACCGATAGTTTAGAAAGATGCTGAGATCAACAAAACTTCAAGTCATTTTTTATGACTACCCAGTGAGTACTGATGTTCCCAGATGTGCCAGGCACAAGCACCAAATCAAGACAGTCAAAAGTTTATTGTTTTATCTTCAGCTATACAAAAAAGGCAACTTCTGGTATAGAAAATATATGCAACCAGAAAGGTTAGGTGCTAATCTCCTTGATCTTTTCGCCATAAATGGGTATGGCCTGCTGAACACCAATGATTGGAGAACTTTTAGTGCTGACTTTAAGCCATCGCAGTCAGACATCACTAATTCACTTTGCATTTCAAAACCCGTCATGGCTACTGACCTGGTCTGATTGCTTTCCAAGTGCGCGCTGTCCACGCAGGAACCAGGAGTGGAGCACAGCGCCCCGCTATTCTGGGCATCCCCCGTAGACCAGGTCTGTAAGAGAAGAGGAAAGAAAGCCAGGTTACTCAGGAGAAAGAGCTCCATCTGTGACTATCAACAATATTGTGGGGCTGCTTAAAAAGGGAAAAAAAACATCCTGCAGCATAGAGCCCATCGTCTACATGGGTCAAAGGAAATGATACTGAGCTTATTGAAATCTTCCAACACGGGGACACAGTCCTGAGGGACATATAGCAACATTAGAGGAGTCTGATGAAAAAAAACACTAGAAAAGAAAGAGGCGGAAATGAGGAAAAGCTAAACTCCACAGGGAACCGATCAGGGGAATGAAAGAGAAAAACAAAATCTTGGGCTGTTGCACATTGCTGAGAGATCAGAGATGAAGTAAAAAAAGTGAGGTTCAGAGGGTTCAGTGAGATGCAGAAAGAGAGAGTGAAGAAAGCGGAGAAATACACGTGTCAAACAGTTTGTGTGAGAAATGGGGGAAAAATTATAAGAAAAAGAAAGCAAAAATGATGCTCAAAGGATTAAGGATTGTGAAGGCATTGCTAAGACAATGAGATAGGGAATAGCAGGCACAGAGAAATAATGCAGAGCTCTACTGATCATCCAGAAAAAGACGACAGAAGAGGCAGGTGGCAAAAACAAACCGTGCTGGAAAGAAGTGGGATGGCTGTACAGTTTGCTTTGTGACAACTGATAGTTTTTGCTCATACCATTACCCTGTTTGATTTCTCTTCCCTCTTTCTGTTTTAGCAGACTGCAGACCCACTTGAAAATAAACTTTTAAAGTACATATAGTCCTTAAATTGAGGATCATTGCTGTGTTTCAATATGTACACACTCTTTCTCACATAACAGTGCAATGTAATTCTCCCTCCAGCACCCATTCTTTACCTAACCTATGTCTGCCATAGCCTACGTCTGTTGCCAGTAGGGCAACAGATTCTGCTGCCTCTTGTTCTACGTGATCACGCAAGCGGAACCTGGAGATCAAGAAACCTAACTTGAACTGCATGTTCCACTCAGTAATGCAGCACTCTAAGAGGCACTAACACTTTCAATAAATAACTCAAGCTTGGACAAAAAGCTTAGAATACAATTCCCCCCACCTAGAGTTTGACCTAATGCTTGTATAAGGACAGGCAGAAAATGATTTGGCAAAATTTTCTATCAATAAAATAAAAACATTTTGCTTTTCCACCTAAATACTTATACTTGTGCATATGAACGGCGTCTGATTTCCAAGGATATTTTTGCATTTTCATCAGGAAAATTAAATGCTCAACTGTAACGCCATAATGTGTAACATCATAGAGCTGGATGTGCTGTCTTAACTCATGGGCAGAGTGAAATTCATGAGGTTGCAAGTAAGGAACTTATTTTAATTGCATGCCAGTCATTTGCTTCCTATGCAGACAGTTGTGATCTCACAGAAAAAGAGCAGTCCTGCAGCAAAATGCAATGCATGCTGTGTGCTGGATTATCAAAGAAAACTGTTTGGGATCTAGAGATGACATTAACAATACAAAAGTATCAAAACTAAAGGATATTTTAAAAAAATTTCAAGTGGTTGAAGAGTTAAAGTAAATCATGACAGTTCTCTTTTGGTCCCACAAATTCATATGAAAGCTTGTTTTAAAATACTAGGCAAAAGGCAAATACTGTTCCAGTTTTATACTCACCCTTTTATGCAATGTAGTTGTCAGGTATTCTGAAAGCTTCTTGAGCCATTATCATTGTTTTTTTCTTTTTCTTTTCCTTTGTATGATCAACCCTTAGTTCAGGTCATACAAGATTTTGGTTCTACATGTTTACAGCCTCCTCGTAACAAAATATTCTTGAAATTAATCCCAAAAGCTGGGTATCCCAAACAGTAACATTTGAGAATAATTTGAGTGAGATAACCTACAACACAAAGGGCTGTAACATTGCTGGGATCATGGCAAAGACTGACATCGCTTCTCTGGGAATAGGTTTGGGAGGGGAAGCTGGTTTGGAGTTTAAATGAAAACATGGCCACAAGTGCGCAGCTTCATTGTGCTTACTGGTGCGTTGTTAGAGAAGAAGTGGAATTGCAGAGCAGAAGTGGATTACTTCATCTCATACACCAGTGGTATCAGTGGGACCTTTACCACTGACTTTAACAGGAGCAGGACAGAAACACATTTTTAGAAAGGCAGTGTGAGTCTTGGATCAAGCCATTTGTGTGTTAAGTTGAGATAAGTTTTAGCAAAATAGAGGAAACATGAACCTTCTCCCTCCATGTTTTCTCTATTGATTAATCTATCAGTTATAGTAAAGATTGATCACACTATAGTGCTCAAACTCATCCTTCTCATTAATTGAGATCAGGAACTACAGCTGGTATGAGAACTGGGAGAGACAGAGGAAGTTAAAAATAAGGGGGAATGGAGAACTCCAAGAAATATAAAGTCCCCAGAAACACAGCAAGTCACTGAAGGTACAAGCAAGAATTTTATATAAAGACAAACTGAGCTCCTAAAATGAAAGACAAGAAAAAGATACAGGTTTATTTCAATATTGCAGTTTAGGGGCACTGATTTTACTCTTAGCAATCTATACTTAAAAAGATAAGCAAGGACTAAGCCAGTTACCAGATAAAGATTGAACTATTGGTTACAGAAATTTGTAGAATGTTACACTCTATCTTCTGGAAGTTATCTGCTTCATATGAAAAAACAAGAACAAGGAGATTTAATAGATTTGATTATGCTGAGGCAAACATGTCATTTTAAACTGTTTGTGGAATTGCTCATCCAAGGCCAGATGGTAGTGGGGATCAAAGACTCATAACTGAAAAAGATCCCTAGACAGCTTAAACTTATAGAAAGCTATTAGAATGTGAAAAAAACTGAGAATGAAACAGGACCAGATTGTAAATTTTGAAAACTAAACAACAGAATGTAACATTAGACTGGGTTAGCAAAGAACAGAAACATAGGGCTACACAGAGGAAAAAACGAAGTAAAAATATTATGGAGAAATTTGCATAAATCAAACCAGACTGAGTTTGAGGCAAGAAAAATAGCAGTAAAGGAAGATCTAAACTGTGTCTTGCCTTTGGACACTCTCTGTAGCTGCAAGCAGCACATCAGTTTTGCAAAAGCCTACGAGACAAAAGGACCTGTTTAAAAGGAAAGCCATATATGCCTGTTCTGCACGGCGAAGGACTTTTCTCCACCAGCTCTGCAGCCTGCAGTGATATTTCTGCTGCCTGTTCTTCACAGTTTCCAAACCATCAGTTATGGTGCAGATGCACTCCCTTCTCTCTTTTTCCAGCCTGTACTCAGAAGCTGCTCCTGGCTGAGCTTTTCCTTTGCTGCCAGCAGCTGAGCGCTCCCTCCAGAAGGGCTGCACGACCCAGCGCAACAGCCAGAACCAGGCAAGCAGTTGGCTTCCTCCGTGCTGTGCAGACACGTATTTTAAGAACTGTAACAGACTGTAACATGCAGCAGATAGCGAACAAATAGGACATGTGCGCTCTCCATGGAAATAAGTAAAAGAGGAAGAACAAAATGCCCAGTGAATTAATGTATGTTGTGAAGATAATATTGAGTTCCGATATGCGTACAAAACCAGAACAAATGGAAAGCACGAATTATGACTAGTGTCCCATACTGTGCTTTAAAATACAGTTAAAGAAACTTCAATTTCAAGGCCCTCAAAATGGTGCAGATTTGTTTCTATATACCAGAAAAAAAGTTAATTTTGGTTCTGAATTACCACTTCCAAAGTCTATTATTAGAACTTTAGTGGGGAATAAAATTGCTGAACATTTAATTTCAGATATAAAATTTCTATTTGTGAGATATGACATACCAGTGGAGATAAAGGCAGATAACATATCATAATTTGATTGTTAAGAAGGTAAAGGATTAGCAAGAGAGCAAGATTTGAAAGGTTATCTTAAGTCTAGGGTATCCGAGGTGCTTGGGCTGGTGGAAAATAATGGCTAAAAATTGTTGAAACATGCTTTTAAGTATTTGAAGAATCAATGGTAGATCTCTGTTTGACATTACCATAAATGAAGGCATCACTCTCAGAACCTGAGCTGTCAGACATGAAACCATGTTTAATAGAAAGTTTAGAATTTTCTACTCAAGAATCGAGTGTTCTGCTCAACTACATAACCGCTATGGCAAACACAGTGGCCTTGAAAATTCTATAAACACCTCAAGGAAATTTTTTAAAAATATGCATTTTGATGCACCAGCTTTGCAACCATGTGACAACTTTTATATATATATAACTATATATATATAACATATATATACTTATATACAAGCTGCAGAAAACAGCTGTTTCACCCCTCTTTATCAAAGCAGCTTCTATGAAATGATATTTATCAAAGACATGCCTGTAAAAAAGTTTAGAGACTTTCTTTATTCACCGCCTTTTGGGGTGGGGGGAAACTGAGACAGATTCTGAACTTTTAAGATCCCGAACAAAACAGGCGGCTGAAAAGCAAGTACATTGGAAAATATCAAAGGAGCGGAGCAATGTAGGACTAACTGGAAAAGTTTGACAGCTTTTGATACGCATTTGTATTGTCAGCATTTTGATTTTTTTCCCCGTGAGAAGGAGAGAATTGCAAGCCTTTTAAGAAGCCTGCAACGCTCCTTGCACGGTCTAGTTCAAACCAGATGCTATAGATTGGTGTTACCATAAAGGGAGACAGAATTCCCTTTGCTTACACGTTTTTCTTTAAGAGTTTGTTATCCTACTTGTTATATGAAAGACTCCGAGCTCTGCACTCCAATCTCTCGCTAACAGCCACATATTTACAACACGTTTTGAAGAATGGAGGAAGCAGTGCACAACACAGCCAGAGAAGTAACCATACCTTTGTGCAGGACAGTGCTAATAAAACCAGACCTGTCTGAAGGCCAAATAGAAGAGGATAATTTCTTCCTTGAAATACAGCTACTCCTAAATACAACTTCCAAACGCTCAGGGAGACTTGATAACAGCTCTTGTTTTAGTAGCTAAACTTTTGAGTCCCTGTGTCTGATTCTGTACCTCCTCTCCTGATCACCATTGAGTAAATTTCCCTCAGGTTGACAGTCTTGGTCAATTTGGAGGTATAATTTATGTAACCACTACTTGGATTGATGTTTTGGGTGGATTTTTCAGCGTTGCCATAACTAATGACAAGTAGCACTCTGGAAGAGAGAGAAAGCTGCTGTACCAGGATTTTCACTGAGCTCTACCTAGCTAAAGAGATGAGGACGAGGCAGGCTTTGGTTTTGCATCCTTCTGTGATTCATCTGGAGGTATCCGCTGCTAAATGGCAGTGCTTACGGTCACAACTCTCTACAAACGTAACCTTGTCCAAATAAGTGTTCATTCACTGATAAAGGGCAAGAAGCATGATGAAAATGTTTCTTTTTTCTGCCTCAGGTTTTGGGATTATCTGTTCAGCGTGTATACCAAGAAAGCTCATTTTTTATGCTCTTCTTCCTTAATGGAGATATAATTGGGCAGTTTTAATTATAGGTTTTCAAAAATGTTTACATTTATTTTCATATTTCTATTATATATTCCACCCTAGGTGAGCATGGTTTGGCTACACAGTGCAGCAATACTTCTATTTTTTAACTGTTTCCTAATTTTCTGTTCAACAGATCTACAATAGCCTAAAAGGTTTACAGTTCCTTTGTTTTTCTTTCCTAGGACCTTTTCTTCAAGCATTCAAATAGCTCTTGCTTGTTTCAAACTTAGGTTTTCTGCTCCTTCTCTTCCCTACCCTCCCCATTTTTATTTATTTTTTAATATATATATCTATATATTGACAATGAGGAGAACATTCAATTAAGACTTAAAAAGACAGAAAGCATCCAAGTCACTTGACTTACAGAATCACAGAATCATTTAGGTTGGAAAAGACCTCTAAGATCATCAGGTTCAACTGTTAACTTGAACTCATCGAAAGCCTAATTATTTGCTCAAAAATGCTACAGGACACAGGAGATCCTTTGGAAGTAAATCCAGATCTTCTGAACGGTTTCCTCCAACAATTAGCTCTACTCATTCAGTGTTAGTTTTCCATTAGACTCTAATGTAACCTTTTGAAATGTTTAAAATAATTTTAATTTCTCTAAGCGAGTAATTCAAGTGTTTTAAGGAATGTTAGTCAAATCATATGTCTGAAATTCTTAACACTAGAGCTTCTTGATTCAATGAAATGAATCCTAAATGATACATAAATTAAGAGTACTTTCTGAAAGTAAATTAAGAGTAATTTCTGCCATGTTTCCATATGTTACTCTTGCAATATATAAATTCTGGAGAAGGCAGTCCTCAACAATATTATTCCATAAGAAAGACACTTGAAATATGAATCTATAAATCCCCTCTCTCTCTCTCTTTTGTTTTTAAGCTTTAAAGCATTTTAAAATGTCACATTAAGAGCACGTTAACAAACCGAATATTAGCACCCCAACCACCCAGCGCTGCACCCAGCGCAGGTCTCGAATAAAACCTGCTCACATACGCAGTCAGCCAGTGCTTCAACATACGCTACTTCCAACAGCTTGCTACCAACATAGCTGCTTGTCCTATGTCCCAACACCACTCTGAAAACATTCCTAGTATCTGTGATAACCGAGCACTGGGAGAAACGCGGCCCCGGTAAGAGCTTTGTTTCAGAGCCTTCCAGCGGTTGTTTCCCAGCTTCCCTTCCACCATTTGATTGCCACGATTGTCATCGCTGCTGTGAGACACAGCCCTTTTCGAAATAATCTCAGTGACCTCTCTCTACCTCCAATTCTTCAGAACACGACGTATTCATTTCACTTTTTAACATCTTTTCAGTTTTTAGCAAAGTATTCATTTAAAATGTGTGCACTGTCTGGAAGTAAATTACAAGGGTAAAAGGGCATTTCAAGATGACTGAAAATGCATCTCTCAGGCTGTTTCTTTTTTCTATTTCCCAGCTAGTTTTGCTTAAAAAAAAAAAAAAAAGGTGGTTAGGAAATCTTATTTTGAAGTCAAATGCCTTTTTTTTTTTTTTCCTATTTCAGTGTAGTTCTGTCCATCATGTCACACTCAGAGATCTTGATAACATACAGAGCTGCACTTATAAACAGGAAGTCTGGTTGTATGACACACTGAGCTGCAATTAAACAAGCAAGTTTGGTTGTTTTTTGAACTCTCAGAAAAGTCCATCAATAGGATGTCTCTAAATACAGACAAACAAAACCTAAACGTATTGGCACAAATAACATACATTATGACTCAGAAACACACGTAAATGCAGTTCTTCCCCAGCGTATTCTTGAATGTTGAAGAAAGAGGTTGATTTATAACAGCAGCAAAATATTACTTCTTCCCCATCCTGACTTTTCCTGTCTTATTCAACTGTCAGCCCAGGAAAATCATTTCCCTTTTTTTCTTCTTCCCACCTTTTCTGAGGAGGGAGCACTACTCAGCTTAGTTTTCCTACCACATCTCTAGAATTGAAGTAATTTCTTTTCACAAAACTCAAAACTCACAGCTCTGAGGAACAGCAGCCTTTTGTGGATTTTCGCTCCTGGGCTGGTCTCAGACCCGAAGCACCGCTATGCCTGCGTAAGTGTTCCAGCTCACGTCAGGATGATGTCTGAACGCCAGTCTCACGTTCGGTGCCTTGGTTCACACCGCGGGTAGACTCAGAACACCTGAACAGGATTCCTCTGGGAGGAAGCCAAACCAGAAGACGTGCTCCAGCCACTACTGGGTATTCAGTACAAGAAACCAGGCTAGAATTAACCTGACAGCAAGTGGTGTAGGACAACACAGGACCTGTAGAATGGAACTCAGGTACTGAGGATCTAGCATCTGTACAATGTGCATTTCTAAGATTTTTATTCTGGAAAAAGTTACCTTACCTAAACTAGTGGTATCCACGGAGCCTGGCACAAGCACCACATTTGGTTGGAAATCCAAAGCAGCTTGAGTTTCCTAGTAATTTCCTGAGCTGCCTTTACTACACCGTTGCTTTACCTTTAGAAAATAAGAGTTACCCTTCTGAGAGCATGTCAGCATGCAGCTGCTCCCCAAGGGACTTTACCTTGGCATCCAGCTTTATGTGGGAATTTTACTTGCATCTTTGCACTTTCGCAATGCTGTTTAACACAACATTAGCATCAAGGTAGGTTAGGTGCAGAATAGCATTAGATCAATTTCAGTGTAGAAAACAGGACTAAAAGAAGAGATTTAATTTGCCTATAGACATCATATAGCACTATTTCTGCTGCGGTGCTGACGCACTGTGGCTACAAAGCAAGGAGTACTCCCAGGTTACCATTCTATGACGTGTTTGGAATGGTTTTGCTGAAATATCCTATTCCCCCAAAGCCAAAACATTTTCACTTTCATAAACCTCTTTGCAAAAGGCAATATGAATAAGACTTCCTTGACTTTTAGCAACCCAGGATGACACCTTTTGCTCAGGCAGGAATTTCAACATGTCCCAGCACTCGAGTCAATATCTGAGACTCCAGATTATATACACGTATGTACTCCTATTTCTCTTGAGCACCGTTCTTTGCCTGGAAACACTGTCACCTTCCGCAAGCTCTAGAGGTCAGCCAGACCCATCAAGTGGGGACTGACATCTCGAGAATATCCTAATAACAACAAGGTTTTGTATGTTATATTTAAGAGACATTTTTGTATAATCATTTACTAGCTGAGACAATAAGGAATATAATTAATAGTTAAATGGCATGATTTCAGCAATTTGTAATTCCCTAATTGCTATTTTGGATTTCTAACTGAACATCAAAATGTCATAATCTAGTGGCACCAAACACAGAACACTTAAAATGTCAGTGAGCTAAGAAAATTACTTTAAAAAATGGGGTTCAGGAAGTCCAAATCTGTGATGTAAAATGTACAATATCTGATGGCAGGAATTGCATTATGCAGGAACAGTTATTTTTGGTGTTGTATACCAGAGGTTAGAGAGTGCAGAGCATCTATTTCAGAATCACAGCTCTCCACTTCCCCTGCTGAGATGTCAGATAGACTTGGGCTAAATGTGATGGCAAATGTTCCAGGCCCCGTCTGTCAGGTTCTTCCATACTTAATGAATAGCATGCTCTTTGACGAAAATACTGTGTAAACAATGAAACAGCACGTTGAAGAGGTGTAAATGAACTTTCTTCTGCAGTATCTTCGGTCTGAACAGGGTTTAGAACTTTTAAGGCAGCCCTGCAAAACCCTGCTTTGTCCCAAGAACGTAATTGGCTCCTGATACCAACGATGTATCTGAGGCACAGTAAAGCAGTTTAGGAAGGGCTTTCACTAAGCTTTTCACAAATACAACTCATTCATTTTTTATATGAAGTCTGTGGTTCCAGTGGGTGGGCTGTAAGAAACAGTTGCCTGAACCCTTGCTTGTTGTTCTGACCTATAAGTAACACCGCCTCAACTGTAGGTACAGGACTTAACTGTTTCGGCCAAAAGAATACACAAAGATCATCAAATATTCTTTTGTGCATGGATATAGAATCATCTTCCAAATCATCATTCCTAAAAAACACCACTCTAAAGGTTATCTGTAGCCCAAGTGCTCAAAAGCATCAAATAAGGGAACACCACAGCTATTAGAAAGATTATTATGTTCAAGAATGACTAGGGGTTGATCCGCTAGTGGTATGCATGGAAGCATCTCTCCTGGCTTTGGTGACTTAAGGTATCTAACGAGTTGTGGATCTTAAGCTATTTTGCAGCTTTCCATTGGCCAGGTTAGTCCCTGGCTTCCCAGCTAAGGTTACAATTAACACAGAAAATAACAGCAATTTGTGATACAGGCAGTCAGTATTCACTCCTATTTCACCCCATCTTCCCAAAACACCCACCCACACCGCTGTAAAATCACGCTTAGATAGCCCTATTTGCATGAAGTGGCCTCATTTACATTGTTTACTATGCTGAAGTAGGGTTTAATTGACGCTATGATAACACAAGTGATTTTTTTTTTGCTACTCTACCTACTCATATTAGTCTAGGGTAGACACCGCTGAATTTACTGTACGGTATGTATAGTGTAACATGTTGTTTTAATGCTGAAGAGGTTTGCCACACATTTTGGAGAACTCTCCTCTAGATTATTGAAGAATAGGTCAATGCATTGGCCAGATTAATTGTTTAAAAACAGTGTTCAAAAAGAAGCTATAGAAAAATGCATTTGCTTTGGGAAAAAAAAGAGTAAATACCACAGATCTATTTCCAGCTAATATCTTTAGTTAAATTAACAAAACATTAACATCAGAGTCATAGATAAGTAGCAAAAAGATTAAGTTCTGGAATGACAGGCCAGTCGATCAAAATTAAATGAAAAGAAAATAAAATTTTCTCAGGAAATAAACACATCACATTGTGAGAATATGTTACCACTTCAAAGAATACAGATGTTTCTAGCAAGACAATTAGCACAGCTGTTTTTCATAAATATTTCTATTCAAATCACTGTCCTTGTCTACTGCTATATACATTGCAGGTGGGCAGAAGGGAATCCCAGGGAACCTGCTCTGCAGCTATTTCTGCACTGCTCAGTCTCATCCACAGGCAGGAAATTCGGTCTCATCATAGTCCTTCCCTGTCTGAAAGGATCTGCTTTCACTGGGGGAAAAATCTCTCTTGTTGAATAAGAACATCCATCATAGTTTAAACAGAATTTCAGGAATGACAGGTACCTCATTTAGATAAGGTGACACATTACTGCTTCCTTTTTCCTCCTTTTTCTTATACAGTAAGATCTATATGGAGAGTAAATTACTCTATCACACCAACTAAGTATCAAAGTCAAGCTCCATTTTCTGAGTTTCCTATTCCATATCCCCTTGAATTCCTCATCTAGCTGCTTGAAGGACATCTGAAGTGGATTTCTGGTTTCACTGCTCTTAGTATCAAATATTTCTGTTGGCTATGCTGAGTGATAAAGCTTACTGAAATCCTTTCTCCTAGGAGAAGGTTACTGGCAGGAACTGTATTGCTACTGAATTACTGTTACTGGTTGTTAAGAATAGGGACTTCTTAAAAAAAATGAAGCAGCTATAAATATCAGTGATTTAAAATACTTTTTCTATGCATTCCATATTGTTTTAAATTGCTTTCATTATAACTGAAGAAGATTAATGCACTGAATAGAAGTTAAGAAATAAGATTTCTTTGAAGCAGTTGCTGCTGTCTGTATCAGAGAGCGCCAGTCCCCCTGAGGGGCCGACCACCGCGCTGCAAAGCGAAGGGCACGCGCACCGTGAGCACGGGATTTAGCCGCAAGTAGGACAACGCAGCACCAGCTACAGGACTTCCTCCTCTTCAGGTCTAGCAAACATCGATAATTCTTCTGTTTTAATAGATATTGTGCACGTGAACCCCTAAATATGACATAGATGGGCAATTCTGGAAATGACACAACGAAACACTCGCTGATTCCAGTAACACAAACTGTTAAATTGGGTCATGGCATATATCCTTATGTATGGGAAAGCTGGAAATTAAATGGATGCAGGTGGAAAAGACTACCTGACAGGCTCCACAGACACTGCCTTTGAGATTCGCCTTGCAACTTGACCCCTATTTACTATAAGGGGTACTAGTGTGTGACTCAGTATGCTTGAAGATGAAAACAGGATAAGTATGGTAAAATTCACCTTACTAGGAAAATCACGAAAAACAGATTCAGCATCATATGAATTCTAACAATATGAAGAGTTACACTCATTGCCCTGCTACTAAAGCAAAATTATTACTCTATGCAATGAGTGGATTGAAACTGAAATACATCTGTTCCATAAAGCTTTGACGAAAGAATCCCTCAGAGTCCCTGTAGGTAACTTATGGAGGATGGCTAGGGATGGGGAGCAGACTGACAATTAAATACTACTTTAAACAAGGATTTAGCTACCGACTAAGCACGCCTTCTCCGTAAGTGCCATTCCAGCTTAGAGAAGGAGTACCACACTGATGTAAAGTCCTTGAGACCCTGTTAATGGACACTACAGTGCCTTCTCATCTGGCTCATCTTCAGCAAGCCTACAGGAAAGTCTTCAGAACTATGAAAAATACCTCTCTCAATGGCGCTCTGGTGCTTTCCGCAAAAATACTTCATACATCCTGGGGGAGCAATTCCTTTCATCTGAGTACAATTTACTCACAGGACAAAATCAATTTCTATCAATACTCTGCAAATGGGCGCAGGGACTGGTGAGGAGATAATACAGATATGTGAAAGATCCAGGTAACCAGAAGCAGAAGAAATATTCAGATGAAAAATAAAGGCATCACATCGACAGTGCCTGAAACAGGGAGGCAGGCAGTGCTGTCACGCTGCATGCAGGTGCCAGGATGTATAAGAAATGGATACTCATTACATGCAGGGTAAAAAGTAAATGGATCCAAAAGGTTGGACTGACAGAGGACACGAGTCAGCAAGTTTCAGAGAAGGAAAGATGAGGTACCTGAGTCACAATTTTAGCTGCTGAATGAATCCTGACTTGTAATAAAGAATATGATGGACTCGGTGAATTTGCAAGAGCGTAGGGAATGAGCACAGGTAGGTATATGTTTTGTTTTCTGGCTGCCAGGGTGGCTTTCTTATAAGCCTGTTGTGACCATCCATGTAACCTGCAAGGATGAGCAACATAAAGATAAATATCTAAGGACTGAGGATACATTTGAAGCTGTATTTAAACAGAAGGAAAAGCAGCCAGGTATGAGTCCTCTGCATCTGTTGAAAATATCTGCACACAGTTTTTTCTGCTCTAATGTGCACCTCAGGCTTTGCTGGGTCCTAAAACAGCCAGCATCCCTCTTAGCCTGTTTCTGCTTTCTGTACCTACTAAGTGAATAACACACAGTATGTTGGAGAACCACTGAGCCCTTGGCCAAAGCCAGGAGCACTGGTAGGTGGAAAGAACATCACAGAGTACAGGGGAGGAGTGGACCAGAAGGGTTAAACTTCATAGACAAGACGAGAAGGACATCAGTGAACACAGGAGGACAAGCTTTCCTCAGGACATCTTTAGCACATCAGCTGCAGCTGACAAGGAACACCCCTACTCAGCCAGCCCACAGCAATTTCCCAAGCTGCCCCCCCGAGGCAGGATACAAGGAAGAGAGAAACAAGGGAACAGGCAGGGAATTATTCTTGCACCTCGTTGCTGCTGGCTTTTCCTTACACTTTAGTAGGCTTACCACCTGTCCTAAGGGAGATAGAGAGGTTGCAGGAAGAATCCAAATTCCAACAAATACGTCAAGTTATTTAAAAAATATTTTTTATTCACGTTATCCTCCATCCTTCCTAACTGGAAAACTGTGAGGGCTGTTTTCAGGACAACTCTAAAATGAACTCCGTAAGGTCCTTCTGTACATGACCCTTCTATAAATCCAATTCTAAAGGCTGAGAGAGGCAACAAACAGTTAGGGACCCTGTTTTACAGGGCACCTTATATTTTTTCATTCCCTGAAAATACTCACCATTAACATGTTTTAGTTGAGATTTTCAAAGCAGAGTGGGCAAATCCTCTGCACATCTCACATTAATTAACAGCAAGTGTGTGGGCAATTCCCTGTAGTACTTTGATAATGTCAGCTTTTTTTTTTTAATCCATCTATTTAGCATATCTATGCGGAATAGGACAGGTGAAATGTATATAGCGTTTCTAAACTGCACCTTAAAAAAAATGCAGTTTTGTTCTGACCTTATGAGCCTCTGATCTGTTCAGAAGGATTCTGATCAGCTATTCTGGGCAGAGCCAGAAATGTGAAAAAAATGCACTCCATCATAACAGAGATCTCATGAAGCCTCGTGAAGTATCTCATCTAAATATTGTTTTTTTCTGTTTGGAGGGCTTGGGGGAAGGGCAGGGGAAGTAAACCTTTCTGTTTACTCTTAGCTTCGGAAATTCCACTGGGAGGGACTGCACAATTAACATATTAATGAAGGCTGGCCTCAGATGTGATGCCTGAAAGCAATTATGGGCAAATTAAGAATATTAATGCAAGAGAAAAACTCATGACTGCTTGGGACAGGAGGAACGCGAGCCATTCAGCACTGAAACAGGGATGTATTTTTTTCCTCGTCCTAGGGGAAGGAATCCCATCTCTCCCTGCTTGGCAAAGGCAGCATCTCTAACCCTCGCCACAGCGGCCGCGCAGGCCCGCGGGCGCTGCCACACCTGCGTGGGTTTGGACGCGGGTCTCTGAGCCGGCCCGCAGAGTTCAGGCAGCTGGAACCCGGCAGCGGGAAAAGCCTGGAAGTCTGTACTTGGCTACAGCAGAGGAAAAACATTATTTTTACGACATTCTTGATCTCTATACTTTAACATGATTTATTTGAATCTTCTGGTCATCGTTTTTCTGTGTATTTTTTTTTTTTTGGTGGTACCAGTCATAAACATCAATGACTATTTGCATTAAGTCTTAAATTCATTTAACCGTGAAGAAACTTAAATTGGCCTCACAGAAAATCAGACAGAAATGGGTGCAACCTGCCTCCACCTTGTGCCTCCAGCACAAGAGGCTGCAGTTTTCTTTCCCTCGTTAGCACCACGCGAGGGCTACAAAGGAGCTGGCTAGAAAGCAGGTCTTCCATTCATGGCTGATTTTGTTTTACTCTTTTAAGTCACAGTCCAAATCAGACCAAAAACTAACATGTGCTAAATTCCCCAGGCCCCGCAACCACTTAGCGATATTGATGTTCCTGTCAGCTTTCATGACCAGAGCAAGGATGACAATTTCACCGAGGAGCAACAGGAAGGCTGGCTCTGGGGCTCAGGCAGCAGAAGACCAAAGGCTCAAGTCCTGGCAGCTCCCTGCATCCGTGCCCCCCAGGACAACCCGTCCCAAACCCAGGCACCCTTCCCTTGGCAAGCGCCTGAATCTGGGACGTGACAAATGGAGCATTTGGGGCTCAACAAAAGGGCATTTTCATATGAAACTTTTTTCTTTTGTCTGAAAGTATTTAGCCAGCTCTAGGTATAAAGGCTTTTGATAATAAAGAGAAAGCCAAATAACCAGAAGAACGTGGAGGCAGGGAAAGCACATTTTTTGAACGCACATGAATGATGCCCATCAAGCAATGCCACAGGAGCTACATTATTAGAAAGCAAAAGCAGTTCAAAGTTGTTTCCCCACTCCGGACAAACAAAAGAAGTTAGAATGAACTGAAATAGCTCGTTATTAACCAAATCACTACTATTTCCCTGACTAAATGCAGCACACTTGTCTATTCTTATTGGTTTCTGCTGAATATGCTAAGTAGAAAGCTACAGAAGCCTTCTTCCTTGGTATCAACTCTTTGAAAACTCACCTAAAAGGTGAGCCTCTGGATTCTTTAAAAACAAAAACAAAAAACAAAAAACACACACACCTGCTAATACCAAAACCCCCCAAAACTCTTATTACCTAACCTGCCCTAGAGGCCAGGTGAACGTGCCACCTATCATCGCCTGCTCTGCTGCGCCAACCCTAAAGCCAAAGCCCCGAGCCCCCCGGCTGAGCTCGGACCGCCCCAAAGAAGCCCTTTCGAAGTCAGCCAGCGCGCGGCCATCCGTGGCACGTTCCCAGCAGGACGCTGCTGGCCGGCCCCGAACCTGCTCGCTACCAAACCTCCGCCTGGCTCTGACATCTCTGTCTGTATCTTACTGCCGTTAACAAATGACAACCCTTTAGCATCCAAATCTGTCGGTGAAGGGCTGAGGTTTTCTTTGCCAGAATGTCCCTGCCTGTGATTTTCTGCTCGGAAGGAAAACCTTGTTTTCAGGTGCACCCGTTCTTGACACTAGCAAGCCAAATGTGTTCTTTGCTAGGCAGGGCCACTGAGATATCTTCTTTTAACTCACTACATCTTGCTTTGCCAGTGGAGATTTTAACATTCCTCTTCCTATGGCCATACAGCCCGTGAATCAGAATTGCCAACAGGGGCTCTGCTCCCTACTGATTTGCTCAAAGATCTCCACAGCCATGAAAAAATCCCTGACGCTGCAGTTATTTTGCACGTACCTGTAATACAACCTCCTACTGGATGGCTGCCAGGGTGCCCGGCAGTGCAACACCAAGGAGCCAAAGCGAATACCTAACTTGAAGATCCATTTGCAGACATCTCAGTCAAAAATCTTATTACCTCTGGCAGATTGCAGCACTGTTCGGCTCATTCGTCCAGAGCTTACCGCGAATACTGCTTTAATACAGAAAAAGGCACAGCTGGGCGGCAGGGAGGAAGGCCGCCTGCTTACCTGGGGCACGCTGGGGCAGGCAGCAACCTCCGGAGAGAGGGGAGACTTTGCCTTGCCCGAGAGCAGCACGAGAACGCTGTGGGACAAACCGGGCAGGGATGAGCCACGGCACCTGCAGTGACAGTGCAGAATGGGATTTCTCCAAGGAAAGCCAGAAACGTGCCCAAACGTTCCTGAGGAGCAATGGGAAGACACTTTCTTAGTATCCGGGATGCTGTGACCTTCCCTGAGGGGCTCGGCTGCATGCGACACAACACGCAACTCGCATCGTCTAGCTCAAACTTCCGAGGAGCTGGCTGTTAGCAAGCACGTAGACAAGAGCCATGAGGGATCAGAAAGCTAAAAATTTGGGCTGAGATTAGACTGCTGGGACGGGGACAGGGAGAAAATTAATGCCACCTATGAGCTATCCACTGTGTACACTAACCAAAAAATGTTTCTTTTGTACTTTTAACTACTACATTGTTTACAGGGCTCCCTTGTTCATGGTAGAAGTTGCCCAAAGTAACTCAAAACCATAGAAAGTTGCTTGGTTAGAAAACAGGATTCAAGGAAAGGCCCTGATCAGGTACGACACAATGAGGAGAGAATATGTTCATTTTTAAGACTTATTTTAATCTGCAGAGCAAAGATTCTGGGATTTTCTCTAATAATTCTCTTTTTAGTTACCTTGTCCAGATTTATATTTAAAGTCTAATAATTCTATATTTTTAGCCTAATAAAACAGCTTTATTATTGGAGGCATCTGATTTCTTTTTATTTACTCCCTTCAATAAAAGGGAGGTGGGATAATTTCACCTTGGGACTCTGGCAAGCTGCAGTTTGCGCTGCACAGCCACAAAGCATTTGCTTCCCCCCGCTTTGTACACAAGTATAACGATTTCATACTTCTCACAGATCTGCTAACGATTAGTTTTATGATCACCCCCCAATTAAAAGAAGATATGGTGCCAGGCTCTGCAAGGGTAGAATCGAAGTGACTCAAGTCACCCTACTGAATTGTGTGTGCACTGAAAAATTTTTGTGTGAAATTCTGTGTATTAGGAGAGCAGGATTAGAGCTATAATTTTTTCATACTGAAAATGCTTCTACCTGTCAAATACATCACTGAAATTGTGAAAGAAAACCAAGAATACATTTGCAATAGTAGATATGAAATATTTATATAAATTGAGCAGAAAAATGGAAATAACCTTAGCAAGCAGGAATATTCAATGTTTTTATACAAAGCACTGAGCATCAAGACTTTGGAGCTATGAAAAAATGTTTTGCTATGAAATTTTCTGCAATCAGGAATCATAACTGAGCATTATAATGTGAGTTACTAGTATCAATCAACAAGGTTTCTATTCCTTTTTTTTTTTTTGCATCTGATGGAAACAAACAATTGCATGATTTGTTGACAATTTAGGAACAGTAGGTAAGTAATTATGGCTCAGCAGCCTAGTGATTCACCCTTTGCGGACATACAGAGAAGACTTTAGGCCTGGCATCTGTCAAGATGAGCTTTCAACAGAGCCAGAAGAAGGTGCTTGAACCCTTTTTTGGATAAACTCACAGACACGGGACAGCAAACCCCTCACCGCTCCCTGGTGTCAGCAATGTGTTCACACAGCAGCCTGCTTCACACAAAACATACCGTACAGCATGACCCCGCTGTGGAACTGCACCCCAGGTTGACTCTCTTTCCATGCCCAGTATATGAGTATATAAGGTACTACTGTTCTAGTGTGGGCCCTTGGCTTGGTATGTAAAACTACGAGGTTTGAACAATCTCACCCCTTATTTCTTCTGCTGGAGCACAGTCCTACAGGGAGAACATCCTGACAATGAGACTTTGCACAGCGATGTATGCCCTGTCTCCTACACAAACAGAGCTTGCCTACAAATACATGGAAGAAAAGCTAAGAGAAAAAAAGTCAGCAGGAAATGAGGGCTTAGAGAAAAACTCTGCCTGCTTTAAGAAATATATGCATTTATCCAAAAATGTTGTATACTGTCAATCCCTCTTCTAAAATTAGTTACAAACACTTAACATGCCATCATGCAGAAATCCAAGATAGCAACAGACAGTGCTGCGGGTAGTCCTGCTCCTATCATGTCAGCACACTTTTTGTTTGGGAACTCACGTGCTGATCGGAAGCACTGCCAGCCCACAGCGGGGACATCCAGGGGATGGTCCCACAAGGGCTCTAGGACACTTAGAGAACCTTTGGAACCAGAGTGCCCCGCAGCCCTCAGTGCCTGAATATCCCCCAGATTCCCAAAGAAATCAGTTCCCCACACTGTGTACTGAAATAAAGCATTTTAATGACAATCACCTATTTCTAGATATAACCTTCCATTTGAAGCGGCAAACGTGTACTGCAGTACACAAATATAAACTTGTGTAAGTTTTTGTAGCATTAAACAACTATTATTAAGATCTGCCTCACTGACTCTATCATTCTTTCTACCCTGCACGTTTTTCACCCAGCAAAAATCTTTCAGTGTAAATAATTTGCAGTAATGTATAAACATTTAAAAGCAATACAGATCCTACAGTACTCAAAAAAAAAAAAAGGTTTTCATGTGACTTGCATCCAAAATTGATAAGATTAGAATTACTATTTATTTTTTTAAACCTGTATTTCAGAAATCACAGAATACCAAAAAATATTCCAGTAAACTTAAGCATTCTGTGTGTTCTCCAGGGCAGTTATTCAATGAATTGCTGATCATTCAGACTAAAAGAAAAGGTGAGGAAAGAACTTAGCTCCCTGACATTGGCCCTGATTCATTCTGAAGCCTCAGCTCAACCTGTGGAATTCACAAGCATTTAAAACATCCTTTTAATCTTCAAGCCTTGTATTCAAATGACTGTGTTGGTTTATATATGGTCTGAATGAAAGTTATTTCATGTTTGCGTATATAATTGCAATTTTCAGCTTCTAGCAACACCTTCAACAGAAAAACACAAAACCACAAAGGACTGTTGATGAAAAAGGTGATTGCATGAATCACAGCCTTCATGAGAAAGCTGAAGAAATGTGGCGATGTCTGTAGCTTCTTGCTACAGGTAAGAGACAGCAGAAGATTGTAAGAAAATATGTTCCCAACTGTCTATCATATGGATTTACTTACAGTGGCTATGAAAGGCAAACCAGTGCCTTGGGGCATCATTTGTCACGAACTGTTATCTAAAGAAGCATTCCTGCTTCAGGAGCATCTTAATAAAAAGTAAAGGTCTCAAAAAATAAAAACAAATTGAGAGAAATATCTTTCAGAGAACAAAATTGAAAAGAAAAAAAGCAAAAAACAGCTCTTGATTGCATTAGTAAAAAAGCCATCTGAAACAACCTGTAATGCAAGCTTAATGTGGCTGAAATTGCCAAAGCTCACGCATTTGAAGAGTTGCACTAAAGGACTCCATGTTGTCAGCTCTTGATGCACAGCTGTTATTCCTTAAACTATCCGTCAAGGAGATATCAAAATGTAGCTTCTTAAATGAAGATGCATGGGACATACAAAAGAGTAACTACTCATGATGTACAAGTACTGATATCACTGATTTTCTGCCTGTTGCGTATGTAATGTTTGCGTTGGAGACTTGCTGATTTTGAAGGTGTTTCAAGATTCATGACAGTAAAAAAAAAAAAGAAAAAAAGGCAAAAACTCAAATGGCAGTGCCAGTGCTAAGTTAACACTATAGCACCCTGCAGAAACCACAGGTTGCCCCACATTGCCCATCAATCTGAAAGTCATTCTAGGTCTAGGCGAAAAAGCCGTAAATGTAATTAAAGCAGAAGTGATGCACACACTTTTGTTTTCAGTTTTGCTCAGTGAAATGGGAAGCGAGCACGACCTTCTCCAGGCATGAGTTAAGACAGCTCTCATGTGGAGAGGTGTTGACTCGTCTCTGACAGGTATGCTTTATCTTTTTCCAGGGTAAAGCCTTCCATGGCAATTTCAGTTTTGAATGTGCTTTGCGAATGGCTCGTGGCCATGAAGATGAGCCTATTAACTTGTCTGTGCATCTCAATGGTTGGAGTATGCCAGAAAACAGAACCAAAAGCTACACCTGTTAATATCTGTGACAAAACAAGGACAGAGCTAAAGACAGTGTAGTTTATAAAACACAAAGGAAATAGGGAAAATGTCAAATACTAAATTTCTCTTTAAATATACATTAAAAGTTCATCCCAAGGTAACTATTCGTATTATATCGAAATATATATTGGTGTATATACTGCTGTATCAGATATGCATGTACCAACAACTACCAGCACTGCCCAAATTTGGGCACAGAATTTAATGAATCCTGTACTAACAGTGAAAAATCAGAGTTGTCAGGGGTCCAGTTTTCACAGAAGACATTTTGCCACCTGGCTTCACAACAAAGGAAAAAAAGAGTTTGATTGAACTGTCATGTGATGATGAACTCAGGTTCAAATTCAACAAAGCATAGCTTAGCGACTTTTTGTGGTGAAGGAATGAGCGTAGCCTGGTGTCTGCCTGAGCCCTTAAGCTCCGCATTTCTCTTCAAGACCGGCTTTCTCTGCCCTGTTCACCACTGAAAATAAGTAAACCAGACTTTTAACTGAAGCTTACCGATATCTCAACTGACAAAAAGCAACTGTGGAGCAAGTGCGTGCTTCCTGCTAGGATCAGCCTTTGATTTCCCCAGGTGCTACTTTAAATCATTGTTTTTCTCTTCATTTGAATTTTGCCGAGAGTGAGCAAGGTGAACTTTGATGTCCTCTCAACAATAACGTACTGAAAAATGGGCAGGAAGCTCAAACAAATTAAATAACTTTGAAAGGCAAACCATTGCTGCAGCTCAGCAGCATAATGCAAGAGAACAAGCCATTTACAGAATTTGATTGTTTCTTACAATTTAAGCAACATGGAAAACATTAATAATAATGCTTGCTTCATTGTGTATCTCTCATATATTGTCTTTGTACCTGCAGTGTTTAAAAAGAACATTATAAATTGAATAGTTTAAGCTTTCTCAGGCATTTACTTCAGTAGAGAGCATGGAAACACAAGTCTGCTAAAGACAAAAGTGGAATGAAATGAGAGACTATTTTTAAGAATACAGAACATAAAGCAAGAAAGTTTGGAACTGTCCCTTTAGAATATATTCCTCGTCCTTTATGACTCACTTCAGCTCTTTCATTGTGAATTGAATTCTAGAAAGAAAAAAGGCAGAATACTTAATTTTCTATTTCTGACTGCCTGTCTGGCTAAAAGTGGTGGATTCTAATAGTGCACATGCACATGGGTTATTGAAATAGCAGGACATTTACATGATCAGGAATGTGCAATTACACCCGTAAAGAGGAAACCTGTCAAACTACCTTAGCTAAGGACACAAAGCAGGTATTTATGCAAAGGGCTGGGCCGGTGGCTGTGCAACTGGCCATCTGGAAGTGCAGGTCCCATTCCACCTGTTCTCATGCCACTGAAGAGGCACCTGCCCAGCCAGACCATGGAGCAAGGAACTGCAACTGCTAGACACAGAACTCGATTCAGACAGCAATCTTTTCTCAGAAGGACACTCAGAGTATGTGCCAAGGCATTTTCCTTGAGCAAGTGTTTTAACATTTTATGGAATAACACCGCATACAATTACTGCGTGCTGGCAGCTGCAGCTCTAAGATGCAGGAAGGGATGGTGCAGCAAAACGATCCCTTCTTACTGCTTTTCCTGCGCAGAGGTGTGGTAAGTCGTCTTCCTCAGCCTTCTAAAGCAACTTCAGATCTGAAGAAAGACACCAGGAATGAACAAATTGGAACTTGGTTTTCTTCTAGTTTTGTTATCTGTTTTTGGCCAGACTCCATTTTAGAACTGGGAAACAGTGAATGGGCAAAAATAGAACAAAGAAAACAGAAAAGGTATTAATTGTTGGTACTGGGAAAATGTCTGTCAGCTGTTGAAGAGGAAAGGGAGCCCTTTGAAAGTAGGTCTGCCAAAACAGAAGTAGAGTTCAGCACAGAACAGTGTAAGGAAAATTTCTCTTGGGGAACAAGTAAGAAAAGAAAGACAGAAAAGACCTAATTAAAAGTGAAGGTCTTGCAGTAAATAAATGATTAAACTTGCTTCAAAAGTGTGTAGAAACATTACTCCCTGAGAAGAATACCAAGTTACAGTACAGGAAAAGTCCATGATAAAATTGGTGGGAGAAATTTTTTTTTATAAGAGAGTAGCACTGAATTCCTGCTGTTTCATAAACACAGCATCAATGTACAGATATGCTTGCTTAATCAGTTACTTGAGGATTCATGTAGCTTTTAGGCAACATATATTATCTTTGGATACAAAAAGTCCAATAAAAGTTTATTATTTCCTTTTTGGGAATCTCTTGTCTCTGTATAGTAAGAAAACCCCATCTCTTTCATTTCAGAAAGAATTTTACATATAAACCACAATGTTGATTCAGTATCATATTAAAGCACATGAATAAACCTACCAGTGGGAAATAAAATTAAGCCAGCACTTATATGCTTTCTTGAATTATAGTCCCTACTGCGATTTCCCCAGTCCCCTAAGAAGACTTAAAAGCTTTGGGCAAGCACGCACTCTGCAGGGTGCCCATCCAAACTGAATAGGAACCCTGAGTATTTTGATGTTCACTCTTCAGAAAACTTAAGCGTGACAGGGGAAAAGACCGAATGGGAGGCTACTAAAATATAATTGCAAGAACATATCAAAAAAAGAAAAAAAACACACACAGAGGAAAACGTAAGTTAGCATGTAGGCATCATAAGAAAACTATTAAAATTAGCTAAGGAAGAAATAGCAAAGAGGAACCAAGATTTTAAGTTTTATAATTATATGAAAAGTATAGTTGATATTTAATGAGTTGCAACCAGTTGCATTATTTTAATTAGTTTATGGTGATAAGGATGAATCCAAGGCAGACAGCTGTGAAGATTTGTTATTTTAATTAGCTAAGTGAGCAGACGGGAAAATCAACAACAGTCCTGATCCACCACAGCAGCCTCGGTTCAGCAGGGCCATGAGGGAAAAGAACCTCAACACCAACACATCACGACGTCTCTACCAAAAAAGGGTTTTGCTGGCTCCTTTGGGCAGGTAACACACTCCAAGTAAATAATTTCCACTTCGTAAGAGCAAAGCATTTTTAAGAGTCCAGAAAAATACATATAACAAGGAACTGCAAAGACCAGAGCTATCGAGCTTATAACTACAGTTGAATACACCTGCAATGTGTTATGTACAGATCTGTAACCCCAATGATAGAGTATAATTATTGATTACAGCTTTAATCGAGTTGTTTTGGGGCTTAGGTATAGAATGGGTATTCTTCAGTTAAAAAAGGTTAGGGTTCCTGAGAAGTAAACTACGTTAGAAGTAACTCTTAAGGTGCTGACTATTTCCACATCAGGCATATCGACAAAGCAACTAAAGAAGTATCTGTGTGTCAGAATTCAAAATCTTGGGAACCTATAACGCAGCTAACGGCACCACTGGAAACTCAATTAGATGTAAAAAAATGTTTCCTTTAGAGGAAAAACTTGCTTCCCAGCAGCTGCTGTGCCAATACCAACAGCTTCAGTGTATCCAGGACTGGCAGACAGCCCTTCAAGGTAGGCAAAAATCTGACCTCAACTTTTAGGTCCAGCTTTAGAATTTGTTCCTGCGTTTGAAAATAACCAATTATTTCTGACTCAGTTCACATTCTCCATTCACATTTTCAATCCTCCTTAAAGATAAGTTATTACTACACACAAATTACAACACATAGACTTATGAGTTAATAATTTACTTGTCTAGCTGGGGAATTTTCCTTTTAGTGCATTATAGATGAACCACAGACAAATTCAGTACTTTCTTGAATTAAGATCATCTAGCCAATCTAATTCTGAGTATATCAAGCAGCGCTGTTCTCTGTAGGGACAATTTAGAATAAAGTGTGCTATGGTATAAAAAAGAATGTCAAGTATTAGCTAAGATTGAACGGAAATCTATAAAAGATGACAACACCATTAGCAGCACAGTTTGGATTACTAATCTCTGCTCCTCCACAGCAAACATTTTTCTGGCCTCTACCAAGGAGGTCACTGGTCCTTCACATGTATAAAGAAGGATCTGTAATGTAAAAATGTTTATATAAGAATCAACACAGGCAGATTTAAACTAAGCTGTTCTTCCCTTACATTCAGATCTTAGAGAGTGGTCAGATAATTTTTAAGACTAACAATGGCACATGGAGCCTCTCTCCTTCCTGGAGAGCGTTTGCAATACATAATTTTAGGCCCACAGCTGCCTTGTTATGATGTTATGTACCTTGTATGTTCTCAATCCTCAGAAGTAAAGTAACTTCCAATGGGGGCAAGTAGTCTTATACAGCTTAAATATAGCTGGTTCAAAAAGGTTGGGGTCTAAGTAAAGCCCACGGACATCAATGGGGCATACTGAGAGGGCTTCAAGTCAGCCATCAGTGGTAACAGACAAAGTGGGATGCTAGACTCTCACTACTACTCTAACAGTAAATATCAATAGGAAAACACAAGTTCATAAAGTCATTTTCCCTCACCCTACTACATCCTGCAGTTGGCTATTAAAGCCCACTGAATACGAAGAGTTCAGCCCCACAGCATGTGTTCCCTTGGAACAGGACACCTTCTGTAGCCTCTAAAGCTGGATGTCACTCCTGTGTCTTCCTTTCATTTTGAATCTGAGCAGCACTGGATCCACTTATTGTTGTTAATTGTCCTTCATTAGCTACCTTGCAATTTTGATTGGTTTGACTCTTTACCCTAATTGATTTGCTACTGTAATTGACTTTCTCCTCCACTGATTTGCCTTGTGTGTTTTATCATCATTTTGAAGTGTAGAAGAAACACAGAATGGAATTAAATTCTCAGTAATTGCTTATTACCATCTTGTTGTGCTTTCATTTTCCTCCCCTTAAACAACTACACATGGCTTCAAGTCTGTGCTGTGCCATCTTTTTACCAGTATCCATTATGTTTCTGAAATATTCTTCTACTTCTTGATCTTTCCTCTTTCCTTTTGCTTTCCTGTTTTGGCATTTCCATCTCTTACTGTACATGCCCACCACTTCGCTGGATCCCATCCCAAATTCATTAACATACAGAAGCCTTTGCCCCATCTCTTCTACTTTGCCTTCCCCACTACAGAAGCAATGAGTTTCACACAGGGTACATAATAATCCACACAGGCAAAAAACCAGCCCGTTTACATCCTCTGCAGCACTAACAGACTGCGGACTCTCGCAAGCTGTAAACCAAGGGGATTTGTCCAACTGCTTGTTGCAATGCTTTGACAGGGTAAGCTGAGGGTGCCCTCTCTTTCTGGTATGGAGTTCCCTTCAATCCGTATGAATGTATTTCCTGAAACACCCAGCCAGGAACACACCTTTGCTTCCACCTCCAGTTTGGAAGTGTCTTCATTCTCCTGCCTGCAGAATCCTTAATCTGCTCCCTCCTTCCCAGCCCTCTTAATCGCTTACCAGTCACTGGCCTCTTCCGCACCCTTAGCTGATCTGCATCTTAGTATCTATCCTTCTGTTAGAAAACAATGATTTTGTCTTGCCTTTTTTTTTTTTCTTTTAAAATCTAGATAATCTCACTGCATCCCTCCCCCTTTACTTTCTTCTGTGACTACAGACTTGCTTTACTTTCCTGTAGGTACAGACTTCAAAACACCTTCCGAAGACACAGAGGCAAGATTGCTGCTCCCAAATCAACTTTAGAGCTCACCTTATTTCTGCCCCTCCTACCAAGCAGTTACTCAGCTTTGCAAAGGGTGCAGAATTACATATACATACGTACCGAGCTGGGGACAGCCACAGACATAGGTATCAATGAATTGCAAACAGGGTCCTGTTACTAACCGTGTAGGGAGAGACTAATGGAGCTCAATAGGAGTTAAATTGTGCGTGGAGAAGATGGAGCATAGAGTGAACAGCTGGAGAAAATACTGATTCAACTGGACCTGGTCAGGAAATGGCTTTCTTCAGTCATAAAAATTTCAGTATGTATAGCAAAGAATCTATTCTGATCCATACTGGGAAAAAAACAAAATTCTTCAAAGTTTTTTTTTTCTTTGGCATGTAGGAGTTGCTTTTATTCTTTAACGAAGCGAGTCAGACAGCTCTTCATCAGTGTAATTACTCATCTCATACTCAGGGGAAATCGCCCCTTTCCAGCAGAAGTTAATTTTTGCTGCCCTGTTAATATCTGAATGACAAGAATGAGTTACAGGTAGTTGTTACTAAGGGCACCTTACTAACTGAACGAGTTCCACCCATGCTGGCCTTACCAACACAATGCTGTTTATTGAAAATGGGGCATCCACAAGGAAAGAGCCTGAGGGAAACAGGTCCTAAAATAAAGAAGTGATGATTAGCACATTATGGAGGTGCAGAATCTGAGTTCCAGATCTCTTATTTAATTCAAGAAGCGTATAAACTCCGTCGCCTATGGTAGAGATGGATGGCCTTGTTCAGGTGTATGTATTTTTTGACAGAAACCTTGGGAGTGCTGAAGAGCTCATAGGAACGTTTTTGGTCTTTTGTATCCTCCAATTAAAAAAAAAAGTCAATCTGAAAATTTGTGAACACTTCCTCTCCAGATTCCTCTAAATCCAAGCACCACTAACTTGAGCTAGGTCAGTTTGTAATGCTCAAAGATCCCATAAAAGGTTAAAAACATTCTGTCAAAAAGTGCTCTGTCTTACAAAACATACCAAGTTCTCTTCTTGGTTTGACCAAGCTATATACACAGTTTATCTTCACTGAATTTGACACCAGGTCATAGGAACACAGTCAGCTAACTGAATTAGTAAAAAATTAAATCCTGTGAAACAGGGAGAACACCGCAGATTTTTCGATTAAGTTGTATATAGTTATTTTATGACTAAATCCACAAATAGTTATTTTGGCAGTTCCTTGTTTAATTACATGTTTATAACTTTCTAGATAGGATTTAGAATCTCTTTCTGGCATGCTGTATTTTCAGAGCTTCATTTACATTGTTCTGCTGTATTCCAAAACTGTACATATTTGAAAAGCAAAAAAGACAATTTATGGAGTGCCTCAATTTTAATTGCATTTTTTTCTTTCCCCTTTTTCTTAATTAGAACGCTTGTTAATTGACAGTTTTCAAAAGCAGAACCAAGACATTCTTATAGCGTTCAATATCTCCTAACAAACACTGTATTTATATACTCTGGAGTTATGAAAACAGCAAAATAGTATTAAGAAATATAGTGCAGTTTATAGCAAACTGGTATTTTCAGTAAGACATAATTAAAGTTACCATGCAAAATAGGATAAATAAGAAATTATTCTGAAGCACATAGCACCCAGTGTAACACATTTGCATCTTAAGCACACTTGGAAGCATTATTTGTGGCAGTATCATAGAAGGTACCTTTGTCCCAGTTGTTTTGCACCCATATTTCTCATGGAAAAATGGATTTCAAACACTGACACTTTTTTCTCCTTTATAGCTATTTCTTCATTTTTTTTTCACAGTCATCGTGGAATTGGGTAATAGTAGTATGTAATTTTTTTAATTCTCAAACTAGATAATTGTCTCATGAGAAAAATTCTCTTGGGCTATTTTTTCTGCAGAGCCAAGAATGTTTGCAGATGAATTTTTCAGGAGATCTGTCCAGTACACTACAGCACATGGTACGTTTTGCCATAACATGATTAATACGAAATTCGGTGTTCAATAGTTGTCAAGCATGAAATACTTTCCATAGTCAACATCACTGTTTCTCTGCTGGCTTGTTTAGAACCTGACCCAGAGCCAGGTCATTTCAACAGGGATTTCTTCCTGGGAAAACTAAACTTGTATATATTTAGAGAGATACACGCATGTACCTCCCAGATACACACAGACATGAGATCTTCACACTGGTATTCCCTGTAAAGACAGAACACCAAACTGGGACTCTTGCTTCTATACTGTGACTTGCCTATTAGATGGCGAGGAAAGGGCAGTTGTCTGTGCCTTGGCTTGTCCATCCATAAAGAAGATTAGTGATAGTTTCTTCTTGTAGTTTGACCTTTTCCATGGTTTGAATTCATTTCCAGCCTTGGTGGTTTGGGCTGGTCTTTGTTTCATAAAAATGTCGTGTATGGACACAAGCCCTGCAGCGTGGTGGGGCCATCTCCATGCTGAAGTCTGCAGGGTGACAGCAGCAGGACAATCAAGCACATGGTCTTTGACAGGGGACAGGTGGGCTGCAGAGCCATGGGCTGCTCGTGTCTACCAGCCAGCCTGGAAAACAAGGCGCTGTTTTGACAGATAAACCTGACCTCATTCACTCCTTGCAAGACTGGTGTTAATTGCATGATATTGAGAACAGGATTCTGCAGTGACAGCTTATGACATGGTCTGTCAAAAGGAAATAGCCAAAAGACTGGAAGCCGTTAGCGAAACAGCCTAATAAAATCAGTAGAAGACCATACTAAAGGAGCTCTATTGGTTTGCTTACGGCCCCCCACAAAAAGGCAGAGGAAAAAAAAATAAAGCAGGGGAAATTTCTATGTAAACCTTTCATTTAAAAAGTTCCTAAATTAGTCTCTCTGAAAAACCACCACTGCTTAATTTTGACCCATGTGCATACTGTAAATAGCTACTGACATAGCTCATGCACTCTGCAGTCAGCAAGATTTTGGAACTGTAGGGATCATACGCACAACTTTTCATTTAAATCAAAGGTGTCATCAATGCCAACTTTTTCTGGCCCTTCAAAGTTTTGACCTGGCTTTGAACATAAAGAATAGAGCTTTGAAGTGCAAGTCCAACCTAGAAATGTATGTATCAGTAAGTTTGCTACCTAAAAAGTACTTTAGGAACTGCTCTTGGGAAAAGCCTGGCTAGATCGGATAATATTCATCCCAGGTTATCAAACTCATCCTAACCCTAGGAGACCATGAGCCTTCCACCCCAATGATGTATCACAATGACCATCTTTCAATGGAGCTCTGGCCCGGCGCAAACACCAGATGTCCTGCACTGTCAGACACAGAGGGAAAGTCTGCTCCAGTGGGAAGCTGTGTCTTACAGGAATATAAAACATGGATGTGTCGCATTGCTTTGACCCAGATGGGCTTGCTTGCAAGCAAACAGCAGACCCTTGACTTTGGATTAATTTTGTTTTCAATCTCTGTTGAAGGAACCTTTCCCCTCCCTTCCTTTCCCTCCCCCCCCAGTTCTTACAGGAAGTTTCACATTTTCAAACATTTTGGGTTCCTTACTTTTACTGATGCTGCTGCAGTATTACATGCCTGCTAAAAGTGAAAGCTGAATATCTTTCATGCATATTTTTTTCTACCTGAAGATGATGGCACCAGGCCTGCAGAGACAGCAATCAAACATATCGGGCATGCGATCAAGGCCACTTTACAACACTCATCCTCACACAAATTTCACATTTCCACTCATCCTCTCAATCAATCTGTTGTTATTCTGTTTGCCTTATGTTCTAACTCAACATGTCATCACTGTTCAAAATACATCACTTCTACCCTGGCACACTATTTTTTGCCTGTCAGCTGTCAGAGAACTTGTGACCAATCAGTGTTTTGCTAGGTAGCACTTAAAACATCCTTCAGCTGCTTCCCAAGAGGGAAACTTTGTCCATTGCCAAACTAAGTCACCACATTCCAGTTACCTGGGCGTTCACATGCCATCTACAAGCTCGAATCTGAATTACAGAGCATGGTTTGCCAATGGTAACTGGTGGAAATCAGAGAAGTTGCATACACTGATTACAAAAAGTCTCACAATGTGAGCTACACACCAGCAGTATCGATACACCTGGGTAAAAGACCAAAGAATTTGATAAAAATAGAATGCTGGTAATACCCGGTGCAATAACTAGTAGCCACCTATTCTGAAAGACGAGAACGACGATCTGTGCAAATAATCAGCTGAATGTACTGGATGTGAAACATGCAAGAATACATGTTGTATCTGGACAGAGGTGCTGCTAACAGTCTTTGTGTTTCAGCTATAAAACCATCAGGACTGAAGGGACCCCCAGAAGCCATCCAGTCTAACCTCTTGGACAAAGCACACACAAGATGCACCGCAAAACTTCACTATCACCGCAAATAGTGGGAATTTCTAAGCACTATTTCTCTTATGCCTAGATTTGCCTCCTGTATATCATTAACATCTCACATCCTTACAGAAGGATTGCCGGTGTTACTGTCCTGTAAATCTTCTGCATGCTTTGAGGGATGGGCAGATCTACTGCCGGGGGCTCTGCGCAATGGCCAACCGCAGGCAGCGCAGCCCCTACCCACGCTCGCAGCTCTGGCAGGCGTGAAAGCACGGCTTGGTGCACATCCAGCAAGGCTGGCACCAGACCCAGGCCAGCGAGCGAGCACTGCGGAGAGGCCAGCGCTCCACCTCCCCGCCGTGCTCCGGGAACACGGCCCAGAGCCACCTGAGCAGGCTCCGCATGATGCCAGGTTCGGGTGGGAAAACACGGAGCCTGCTCCTGGGCCCCAGTTGGAGCTGAAAGCCACTTAGCCTATTGGTGTTGTGCTGCCCCTGCCAGAGCTGAGCTGATGGGTGAGCCAAGACAAAAATAACCTGGCTGTCGGCACCCATGGCACTGCTCACTCAAGAGGGATCGTCTGCCTATGGCACAGCGCACGGTCTGTCTGTAATGGTTCATTATACGGCGTGTTTAGCTGTAAAGCAACAGCGAGTTTGCAGCTCTGAAAGAAACCAATCCAGGTTACAGTGCCTGAACACAGCCGTAACAGTGAGCTTTCCTCATTTGTTTGAAGTGGGGGTGCCACTTCATACATAACATAACACATAACAGAACATAACAAGGCTCTTTTCTACTTTCATTAGTATTTGTGAAAGCACAGAAAGATACTCTGACCTGCCCAAATCAACATCAGCCACATTTCCTCTACTGCGTTGATCAAGCACTTCTAAATGACGACTAATAGTTGACCAACAACAGGAAATTGATTTTTCTGACATTTATTTGCCTACATTCAATAACCTCATTCCTTGAAATAAGTTCATCAGTGTGCTGAAAAACAAGCTTTGACTTCTGGCATTTGAAAGCTTGAATGGCTGAAGCTCAGCCTTACAAAACCGGGAAAAAGCTAGAAATGTAAATATTCTTCATGAAGGAGAAACAGACAGGAGTGACTGCCCAGCACAGAAGCAGAGATGCAGAGAATTCAATTAGAATTTTATAAGCAAGGGCAACAGCAAGAAATGTCTCATATAGTTGTTAGCCCAGTTACTTTCCCACACCTTCACTAACAGAGCAGTTCTTAATTTGCTGTATCTACAATTTATGAGGCATTTTTACACATTTAAAGAGAGTTAACTTTAAAAAAAAAAATCAAACTGGAGATATTTGAACAAATTACTATACAAATACAACTGTTACACAGGTGCAATACCGTGCACTCCAGCATCACGTCTTGGATAGCCTGTACTCACCTACTACACGCTACACCTAAATTCTAGCACAGTTATTAACAAACCCAATTCACTCTTCTGAACTGTTTTCATCCAAACATCCAAAATAGAAATGGGATTAGATGGTCTAAACAGTTAAACAAATGGCAAACAGGCTATCTTTGCCAGGGAGATACACAAAGCATCAGGAAATCACAGCACTGCAACCTTTTTACGTTATTGGCTATTTCTTGTCTAACTTCCAAGCATTGTAAAGATGCCTGCAAGTATCACAAGTCAAAGAGAATCGTATCTAGAAATCATTTTTGTTTTATGCAGGAAATCAGGCTAAGAAGTGCACTGAAAGCCATGGCCCAAATTCACCTCCAAAAACTAGGGGTTATTGGTATCAGTACAGACTGAACCTGAGTGTTAGGAAGTCTGATTTGAGAGCTTCCAATCACCCCCAGCAGAACACAAATTTGTGCTCAAGTTCACAATACCGAAACCCAGTGCCAATTATTTGCTTCTTATGCACATTGTTTAATTTCACGTCCATCATTCTTCGGACATAGCTATAAGCCACACTGTTTATATAGCCAACCAGGGCAACCTCAAAATCTTGATTTTCCCAGGTTGCTATTTTACACCTCCCAGTGATTTCTAGTGAGAAAAAAACACCACCACCTCCAACAACAACAAACACAACAGATCAAAGAAATTTCCTGTCATATGACATATCTTCAACTATTTGCTGCAGTTGGCTGTTTCAATGTAAAATTCTAATCCACCCATCAGAAAAAAAAAGCCCAAATTTTCAGGCACTGCTTTTCCTTACAGAGTAGCCACCAAAGATCACCTAGAGCTCAGAAAAGCCTAATTTGAATTGAATACAAAAATGACTATCATGTATTAGTGATTTTTTTTTTTTTTAAATGGGAAAAAATATATGTACCAGAATTGGCCAAAAGAGAAGGAAATACAGTTCATACAGAAATCTCCCCAAGTTGACTGTCTCTTTCTGTGAGACTGTGTGAGGTTCTTGCTAACAGGCAAAGTAAACTGAATAACCTTGGGTATCAATAAACTCTGCCAGTCTCCTCTGATCCTGGGAAGTTTGTCTTCCATCACCTTGGAGAGCTGGCTCAGGGCTCTTGCAGCAGGCTGGGAACTTGCTCAGTATGATACAAGTACAAGAGCTAAGGTACTTGTTGTTAATGCTTTTTTTTTTTGTCAGAATTTTCAGCTAAATATAGACTTCAGAAAGCAAATGGTTAGCTAACAGGCCAGAAGGCATAGCATTCCAATTTGAAAGCGTCCATTACAAGCTTTGTAATTTAGAAAATAAAACCCAGACTAAATACTGAGCAAGTGGCTAAGTGACTTCATACCCAGGAGTAATTCCACTGACACCATGCATGCTCTTACAGAGAGAAACACTAGGATGCCCTGAATAATGGAACAGTAACAGAATTTCTTTACCATATAGGCTCTGGTAAGCTGAAGTATCAACAATTTTAACAGAATCCTTTAGTTACCTGAAATAAGACACATTCTTGATCCTTTGTCAGAGGAAGATGAGAATGGTCAGTAACACACAGGATCAGACTCCTCTTGCTCCCTCTGGTCTTTTTTGTATAGATAAACCAGAAGCTTAGGAATGAAAATTAAGCAGCACTTGTAGAGTAAAAATGCATGTGAATCTATGCAATTACAGGGGGGTTGTTACCCTCGAATGAAATCTTTGAATAACCAATTCAAAACACACTAGCATTTGCAAAGTTGTAGAGATTAATTCACATGGCTGTGAATTGATTTATTCCTTACTGGTTTGGCTGTATTGATTATTCCGATTCCTTCTTAACTGGCTTAACTTTAGATGTCATTTTTAGGTTATGTGCTTACTATACTCTTCTCATCTGATTAAATTAGAACTATGAATCAATTCTCTCTGCCATGCAACTGAATTTTCAGAGATGTTTTCACTTAATATGAGGTTATTTAGTTTTTCCCCTGCAGACAGCTTCAATGAATGTGTGTTCATTCCACAGGGTTGCAAATAGGAGCAGTATTTTAATTTTACTAATTTTAATAGTGAGGCTCATGGATAAATCTCACTCAGCATCACAGATGGGATACATTTCCTAACTTAGAATACCTTTCTCCTTCAGACGTGCTTCTCAGCTGCTGTTTGGGATGAAATCCCTGCGCGTTGGGAGGAGCTCCTCATCCTCGTGCGCTGGTGTAATTTCCTCCCTCCAGCAGCAGAGGGCCGGAGGAGTCACCCGCGCAGCTCAGCCCAGACCGCAGGGTGCAAGAAGGGAGTGGGCGCATCCCTCGCCAGGAAAGGTATGGAGCTGCTGATATCCAACTTTCCTCTTTGGTCTCTTCATGCCTGTCCTGCTCTTACAGCAAGTGTGCTCAGTGACGAACTAATCACACACACAAAATGAAGTCATTAATGTCAGCACAAGCCTGCTTTTGTGAGCGTTGCCGGAGGCAGCGGGTGTTGGTGAAGGGTCTCGGTACGAGTCAGAAGTGTCTACGGCACCCAGTCTCCTGCAGAGTGACTCTGCAAGGGGCAAGGATTTCTCATACCAGGACCTGTTCGGTAGCAGTTGGGTCACTGTGCAAATGAAAGTCTAAAAAATTGGATTTAGTCAACTAAGAAATATATTGGCAATTTTGCTACCAGTAACTTGGTAAACTGGGAGATACAGAACAAGGTAGTGACTTCTGTTCGTGTTTGTATCTACTCTAACTTTTTTTTTTTTTCCCTTCACAAACCCCAGGGAGAACAGGAAACAGATTTTAGAGGTAAACATTAAAATAAATCTTAAAAGATGTTTGCATCAAGATGAAGGAGAGCTCTATTCAGGATATATACAAGTCTTTAGAAGATCTCAATATGAGAGTGAGCTATTCTCAGTTCAAGCACGTAAAGACCAGCTCTCGCTTTGCCCACAGTCCCAAACATGGGTTTTAAACATTTATTTTTATAACATATGAAATGTAAAACTTTTCTTCAAAATGTTTTATAGGTATTCAGTAAAGATGATGAAGGCTGTGCAAAGAAGAGCAGAACAGAGCGCTTTTGTTTTTACGTGAAACTTCCATAATCAGGAAACTCTTATGTTGAAGTGGTTAGTTACTCCATAAGTGATACATTTTCTTTACTTGAGAAAGAGAAATTAAAGAGAAGCTAAAGGTTACAAAGTAAGTTATGCACCTGCATGCACTGCTGCTCTTGACTGTGAGCAATTCAATCAATTCTTCCCACCACCCACCTCATTTCTCCATCTCTAGAGCTTTTTTGAGGGGATGCTTCCTCTGACTACATCACAACACAATCCCAAATGTACAAGCGCTTTTGATATGGTGCTCACTAAATAACACTGTTCCTATACAATTAAGTTCTGCATTTGTTTCAAAGAAGCTTTCAAACTTTACAGAAGAGGAAACAGAACAGTCCGTCACCTTCGATTAATAGTCTCCTATTTTTCTTCTCTTTTGTAATGTAAGTCTTTCTACTTTGCTGTAACTCTAGGGTTTTAGAGCATAAAAACCTGCATAATCATTATGGAAATAAGTGCTTTACAAATTGTTCTAAGTGAGGTAGGTTATAGAAAGCCAGTTACACAAAGGTGGAGATATGTTACAAGATTTTTTTTTATTATTTATTTTAGCTAGCACAATATAATGTAACATCCAAAAATCCTGAGTTTTAAGATCTCTACTGAACTTCATAAAACACCTCTACTTTGGCTATAGCGATTCCAGATGTTACAATCTTCCCAAACATTGCCATTTAGAGCTTTTGTTCCTATAAACTACTCTGTGCCGACAACCTTTGTACCAATTTAGACTGCTGACGGTGGAGGGTCTACATATGTGGGGAGAGAGGCCAGACTGACTGTAGCTTCTCAGCCTGGAATACATCCCCTTCGTGTGAACAGAACTGCCTGAAATGGATTTACAGCCGGTCTTAGAAATCATTACAACACAATGTCAAAACTCACTTGGCCTTTCTTTATAGGTACACGGTGCTATATTATTCTGATCAATGCAGGGAAATACTTCAATGAGCTTGCAATGCATACATTTTTATCGCTAAAATTAAATCTAATTCAGTATTAGTAAAACAGTATTTTCACAGGTATTTTCTTCAGCTTCAGACTACACTACTTGGTGCTAATTATAGACATTGAGAATTATGCTAAGCAAGAGTTACTATTTTTAAGAATACAGATTGATGACCAAAACTCTGCGGTGACAGCACAGTCCTGTCATGCTTATTTTTTGCACTGGGAACACCGTACAACTCCTACAGTCTCTGACTTTGGTACATTTCTTGTTACCACAAATTCATATGTATAAAACCTGCAATAGACTCTTACCTCCTTCACCTGAAATTTCAGTATCACAGTTTGTTTTCTAGTTTGTTTGCTAGTTATTGGGCCACCCCAATACCATGGCTAAGGATGGCGTGGAGGGCAACTCTCATAGCTGGCCTTCCTTTGCTTTGGGAAGCTTTCTGAGCCCCGTTCCCACCAGATGTCTTGGATTTCTCATTCTCAGAACTCTAACAAATCTTGACCTTAGCCCCTAGGCAAGTCCTAGGCCAGGAGACCTCAGCCGTGTGTGCTCGCATCGCTTTGCCGTTCCCCTTAAACCACGCTTAGTACGTGACTAAGCTTCAGCTTTCTCATTCTTGGAACCATAACAGATACTGAGGTATTTTCACGTGTAGGAGTTCTGGTGGAAAACCAAGCAGAAACCCTGGTTGTAGAGAGTCCCTTTTCCTACCCAAGTTAACCAAACTGCTGTTAATCGTGTTAACCAGTCCTACCCTAAGAGTCTGTTCACAGATACTCAGATTAACATTACCTGCAAGCCTGGTGGCACCTGAGCCATCCTGAAAAACCATGCTGTCAGGGCAGGTGACAGCAACAGCCTGATTTAGTCACAGTCTTCAATGTTGAGGCCTGGGAATCAGGATTTCAGAACACACCATGATGTCAACCTACTATATATTTTAGATGAGCTGATAAGGCACAATAGCTGTTTGCTTGCCTGGGCTGATGGCATGGTTATTGTTGAACTGTCATAGGAAAAGCTAGAGGAAGACTGGCTGTGAAGCCACCTGAACACAACTTAAAGAATGTAACAGTTCCTACAGTACAGCAATGAGAAAGACAACGTTCTCTGCAACACAGTTTGTGAAGTCAGAGCATCGTGTCCTCAATATAATGCCGTTCACTCACCATATCATACTACTTCAGTATTGAGCTCTATAAACCAGAGGAAAAATTAAATCTGTCGTAAGCTTCCTATTTCCACTAAATTATGTCTATATTCTACACGAAAAATAAACAGAGCTGGAACAAAGGTGTCATATTACTATGTATTTATGACTTGCAACAACCTCTTAATGAGCTGACTGTATTTTCTCTTGTACCTGCCAGACTTGTGCTGTGTTACAGAGCATGTGAATGTGTTTTTACCATCAGATAGATAATCTTCAAGAGCTGCTTTTGCTTGGTTTGTCAAAGGTAATGCTTTGTACACCTCTGGTGGGAATGCTGAGCTAGCTGCTGAATAAAGAGCTAAGAGGTCTAGGTGTTGGCTTCCTTCCTTTTAATTATTATCACACATGTAAAGGAGGCTGTTTTATCTTTCAGAGCACAAGGGTCATATAAATAGTCTTTAGTACAGAAAAAGAGCTAGACAGTTTCATGGTTATAATTTAGAGTCTAGTTCCATTTCAGTTATTTAGTCTTGAAGCCAAATGAAGCAGAGAAATCTCATTCTTTATGATATTATCTCTCCCAAAAATATTGTTTTGATCTTATTCAAATCCTCCATTTTCCAAGCCAGAAACATTTTGTTGAGACTAGATTTTTTATAAAAGTGAAAATGAAATGTTCTAGCAATTTCCCAAACACAATTTGAAAGAAATAAAGCCATATTTTCATTTTTTCCTCAGAAAGCTACACTAACAAAATCTGATCCATCAAAAAAAATTAATTCAAAGTTTTAAAGTTCACCTGAAGTGTAAGTATCTGCATTTAAACACAAACTATCACAGTGTTTGAACATAACCATGATTCGTTCTTTCTAGAGATTATATTCATTTGATGAATTTTACCATGTGGATGTAACGTAGACTTTCTAAGTCACTTGACTAAGCATACCATGACATTCTGATTAAAAGATTAGCACTGTGCCATATCAGTAGAACACATTTTAAATGGATTAAGAATCAACTACTGGACAGATCTCAAAATGGAGCAAGTTACTATTCACATAAATAAGGGATTTCCTAATCCACAGACTGCAAAATTAAGCTAAGTCTCATGGTCAAAGACATGCACAAAATTTTTTTTGCTCTGCACTTCAAATAAGACAAACTCGGAATGATATGCAAATATATTTGCTTCTAGTTCTCATTAAAAACAGCCAGGCAGATCTTAACACAAGACACTATCTGCATGAAACATCAGAAAGATGATTCAGTGGTAATGCATACTTCCGTATTTGTTTACCAGTGAGGGAGAACAACAACTTCCTATGAAAACCAATCACGACAAAAGTTGAAATTATCTGACCTGTCTTAACTTCCCAGTAACTACAACTTCATGTACTACATCTGCTTTAAATGGACCTGTTTTGAGAAAATACCCAGTTTGACCCCATTGTGATCTCCAGAACTCACCAATAAAATTGAGCTGAGAGGTTAGGAAACAATTTCCAATTTGGTTTCATTATCACTTTAAATCGTGGGGGACTACAAGCACAGCCATAGCTATACAAGCTATCTCCATTTGCACTGCTGGCAAGTAGGAATAATGTGCCTAAACATTCATAAATCTGTGAATTTCCTGGTCCGATTTTGGAGGGATAGGGTTACGAGACAGATGTCTTTAGACAACTGATGTGCAGCTTCCAGCAAAACTTTGAAATACTATCTTACTGGTAGTATCTCCCAACGCAGTGGTACCATCCCAGCCAACAAAGACAAGCAACAAATGAGGTCTTAAAGCCTTCCCTCATTAATTTTAAGAGCTGAGGAATGAACCTTAGTGTAGTCACACTTACGATTCTTGATTTGTTACAGGCTTGGATTACAGCAGGCTCAAAGCAGAGGGCTGAGGGAGAGATGAAGTAGCGGTTGCTGCTACTTAGGCTTTGATCCACAGAGAGGTGTAAATTCTTGGTAACCTTCTCCTCGTTTCAGCTGAGCTTGAGTAAGGAGGGAGAGAATCTTCAGCATATGCCCTGTGGGACTCCAAAGCACTGGGATCTTTCTGGTGTGTCTTTAATGAGGATTTAGCTAAGTCCTCTTCATTTGTTCCATAAACCATTTTCAAGCAAGTAGCTTGCAGTTTGTGAAGGCAACTTAAAGCTTCTGGTGCTTAACCGAGACAGTTAAGAAAAAGGTTTAAGAAAATTGCTTGCAGGGGGGCAGTGGAAACAACTCTGCTTCCTTTGACTTCAAACAAGGCAAAACTTCCTCTCCTTTCTCTCAAGCAGGAAGGGGACAAGGGACCACTATTCCCACAAAAACAGGCGTGTTGGCTGGTGACCTGAAAACCACTGTTGGAGGAAGGCCTGGTGCACAGGGGAAGGGCTGGGGAACAGCAAGAGGACTGGGCCTTTCCTGCAGCTGGGCCTGAGGAAATGGCCGCAGGCTGCAGGCCTGCTCCACCACACACCCCCTCTGTCCAGAGGAAGAAGGGAAGGCAGGCCTGCGGTCACCCACACACATCTTCCCTGACACAAGGAATCACTCTGACAGGACTTACAGCTGCTGTGGGTCAGGGGAGAAAAAATGATCCCACGATTAGCTCCTTGGGTTTCAGTATCACATGGAGGCAAAATCATGTGACCGAATCCACCCCTCTCCTGGAGTCACCAGGCATTTAGTCAGCTGCCACACGCTGTCAAGTGACCTACGTGTAATTGTGCACCGCTCTAATTAGTCGATCAAAACCAACCTTTTAGGCCAGGCAGCGGAGAGCACAATAAACCAAACCGCAGAACAGAGCTGTTGCGTTGATTTTTGTTGATCTCGTCTCCCCCATCGTTAGATCTCACCCCCAGCCCCGGGCCGGGCCTGTATCAACAGCAGCCTCGTTACACAGTGCTGGCCATTACAGAACGCCACAGCTGCTGCCTGTGGCCTCACTGCTGGGTAACCATCGTGCGACCGTCCTTCCAATACCGCTGGATAATCGGCAGTAAATAAATTTGAAATAACTAGGAGATAGATTAACTTTTCTTTGTTCCACTTAATATACCAGTGTTTCAATTATGCTTAGTTCTTATTTTAGCTGTACAGTACACCGCTAGAGAGTGGTTTGTAAACTGCATGGTATCAAAAGAAAGAAATGGCTTAATCCCCGTGGTTGGTTCTACCTCACTGACTGTGATGAAGGTGTAGACACAGGAAAGTAGATTTAGTACAAATATCAAAAGCAAGACTCAAAGCCTAGGCCCTGGTTGCCCTGTTAGTGCTCCTCTGAAGTTGGAGGGCTGGGATAAGAAGCTGCTTCAACCAGTCAACAAATATTTTGCTCTACATAAACTATCTACTAGACTGGGAAAACAGCAGCCAGTGTTATGAGTAACAGGCTCCCTACTCTAAGGGACACCATAAGGGGGAAAAAAAAAAAAAAGGTATGTGTGTGGGGGGAGATTGACAATGAATTTTTTTTTATATATATATAAAGTGTGCTGACAGCTGAGCTATCCTTCAACTAGCCCTCTCATCTACAAGTAAGATAGGTCATTCTGTGTATTTTCATCTTCTTCCCTGAAAGAAAAACTCCTTCAGAGGCTGATTCAGAGTAAGGGCCTTACACAAGCACTCTCTGGCCTTCTGCTCCTTGGACCCAAACTGAGATGAAACATACACCAGCAGTAGTTTCCAACAGGAGAAGTACTTTCTCCCAAGTGCAAATGATTTTTGCATCTAAAGTTAGCGGCTTCTAGTTTCTATGATTTCATGCACAAGCATGTGTGGTGTATCCTCTCTATGGAAAGGTTAGGTATTTATGTTAGCCCTGATGGATTTCTTCTCTGGGCAACAAAGAAGGCCAGTTCCTGTGCCGAAGAGTAATAGCATCACTTGTAGGCTCTGGTTTACCTTCTGGAGGATCCTCTGTCATCATCATCAGGACTGCAAAGACATTAACTTCCTTGCTTAGTTGCCTAATGGAAACTCCTGTGTGTCATTCAGTAAAAAGGGACAGGAGCAAAAACTGAGCGTCCTCCGGTAATGTAGCTGAAGAAATGGGAAGTTTGTAGGCAAAAAGAAATTCCGAAGTTTATTTAAGGGAAATTTAAAACAAACAAATGAAAAAACACAAGTAAAAAAGCTCACTTTCACAAACCATATGAGATGTGGTTGCTTTGCATGAAAAAATCTACTGCAACCATTTGGTCTTGCATGTTATATGCTGCATGCATAATTATAAACTATCATTTTTATTATGGAGAACAAGTGGCTAAATTTTTGCCAGCAGTATAAAAATAATGTCATTTGCTTTGGAACTCTAGTAAAAATCTTGTGATCAAGTGCAAGGTGTTTTATAGAAGCTTCCTTTCCACATCATTACCTGTCATTTTCAGTTCAGAACAGAGCTAACACTGGGCATCTGGGAGAAAGAGCTTTTGCAGGTTTTGCTTCATGAGCAGAATATGGCAAGCAACACAGAATATTTTAATTTTTTCCCCTTTGTGGTCAGAAATAAAAAGTGTAATAAATATGTTAAGAAGGGCTAATGAGTCCCAAGCAGCAAGATCTTCATCTTTTGAAGACTTTTATGAACTGTAATTATCTATTTACTGTTAATTGGTTGCGTGGGATGAGGGAGTACTGTGGGGGTAGGAGGGCATGCATTGTGCTGCACATTTGGTCCTTACTCTGACACCACTGGGTGTAATACTCGCTCAGGAATACCAACAACTTATTTGCAAAGTTTTTTTTAGTTGAGTTTACAGTTTTTACCTGTGGTTTAAAAGCTATCACTCATTCTTCGTGCTCCTTGTGTACTAGGTTAGGAAAGTTGACCGACTTCACTACTGCTGAGATCTAGTGGAATCCATAGAATCTACATTATTACTAGATTTTCTACAGAATTTAGTATCTTCTCTGTAATGTTAAAGAGATGTACACTACAACCCTGAAGCAACCATGGCTTCACAGCAACTAGCCTTTTGCATCCTGAATCCCAGGAACAAAGCAAAAGGCTACCTCTAACGTAATTAGCCTGCATAGACTATATGATCCCACCCTAAAGGCTTAATCATTTTTGAAAATAGAAGTTTTGGCATACGGTGTCTTTGTAAACACAAGTCTAAGCATCTCCAGGACACTGCTGAACACAAGTCATTGTCACCTCCACAATGAGGATTATAACAGTTCTTGTGCCTCAAAGATCAATCCTTTTAAAAGGAGCTTAATGGGGATGAGATGATCAGAAAAAGGATCAATTACACACAACAACATGATTTTTGTTACTCAGTTTTGTGCCAGAACACTTTGTACAGGTATGAATACTAAAGTCTAATCTAAGCCCCATTCAACATGAAGAGCAAAATCATGTACTTAATTTTTCTACTGATCTAACAGTTTCAAATAACTGACTGTGATGCAGAGGAATGTGGATGGTCAGGCTTTTTTTTCCCCACAAATGAAACACAAAATAGTAATTCACAATTACAAGACAACTTGAATACTTGAACAGTATCTTGATCTTTGGTCAAATGTTTTCCTCCTCTGAGAAAACTGAATGTGAAGATTTCCAAATTTCTGCTGCATTAGGAAAACAAATGGACGCACCACTATCTGGCACGCATCATTACCTGCTCACCTGGTAGGCAAGGCACAAACTGAGCCTAATATCCCTCCTTTGTCTTCTAAAACAGTCCGGAGTCCTAAACACATTACTTACTGCCCAGAAACCAGTGTTTCATTAAACAGCCACTTTGCTTGTTAACACCTACTGTACTGACGTTGGGACAGTGGAAATCGCGTAGCAAAATCAATGACATTAGAAGAATTAACAGATGTTTAAGAATTTGAAGACAAGCCTGTGTTGAATCTGGGCTGGGAAGGATGAACACATCATTTCTGCCTGCTCCTCACATCTCAAATAATTGAGCTGGTAAAGCGTTGTCTATGCTGTCAAGCACATCACCTCCCTTAGAAGCTGGTAGCTCTGTTCAGTTTGCAAAATGCTGTCAGGGTGAAGAGCCTTTCTCTGGGAGAAGGCAGCAAGGTGTCCCTCAGTATGGGGGAACTTAGTAAGGGGAAGGCAACCCTGAAGAAATGAGAATAGTAACCTGAACACAGAAAAACTATTGCTGTTTGCCTGGATCTCATGCTTTTTAGCCACCACTATAGTTGTAAGAGTAGCCACTGCTTTTGTTTGATTTCATTTCCCTGCAAAGATGGGATTAAGTGCAATTTAGAAGACCATTTCCATGCAACTACAAAACAATTAAAAGTTTGTATTTGACAGCATAGCTTGCTATTAAAAAAATTCTTTATTTACAAAGAAAGCTATCACAGCAGCCAAGTTCTTAGCAAATGCATTAGTTTGTAAGGGATATGAAAAAAGTTTAATGAAGGTACTCAAGGTACAAGCTTCAAGGGCAAGGCAAGTAGTACAGGTAGCATTTGTTTACTCAGCCATGGCCCCTCTTAGCAGGAGGTAGGAAGTTGTATGAATAGTATCAGCAGACTGCTTGGGGATTTTTCTTGGCAACAGCATCAAAAAAAAAAAAAAACCTCCACTGTTACTGGAAAAAAAAAACACCACCACAAAACAAAACACATCTGTAAAGGTAGTTTGGGGGAACACTTAAATTCATGTTCCTGGCTTTCACTATCAGTTTTGCATCTTAATAGTCTAGCATACTGTAGTGAAAATCACATGTACAGGGTTTAAAGCTATATAGAACCAAACCATTATACTTAATTCCTGTCTTCTAAAAGGCTCAGCATGAATTTCTGAACAAATTAGACACTCATTCTCATTACAAGCACCAACCTAAACAAATCTATGACAATTTCATGCTCCTAATCTTTTTTTGGTCTGTCTAGATGTTGACAACAGATTTATCACTATAGTTTCTAAGCATCTATGATTAATTTTGTAACCAGCACTAAGGGATGATCAACAAGAAATTCTCTTAATTTTAGATCTGATTATCCAGCAACTCTCATTTTTTCCTGAAGTGTTATTCACAAAGAAATTTAAAAGTAGGAATTAATATGGTCTTGAATTAATTTCCCTCACCAACCAGATGGCCTAATTACTGGCACTGAAAGAGCCAAGAAGGAAGAGTCCTTGTACCAGATTCAAAAGACTTGCATACAGCATTTTATTATTATTATTATTTTAAGTCTTAGTGTTACACAAAGTATGAAAAGATGCGTGGAAAAAAGTTAACTTAAAATTACAATACTTTTTCTATTGTCTTCCAAACTGCAATATTTATTAAATCAGCAATTTTTTTTTTTTCAAAATTAGCTTTTCTTTTTTACAGAATGAATATAATACAACATGCCTACTTTTATTTCCAATGCAAATTTGAACTAGACAACTAATGAATAAAGGTATTGTAAATATCACTCTGGTGCCCCATCTATCTGTGACTCACACCATTATGCAGATGCTTATGAACTTTACATCTAGATATCCTGTGAAGCCTGCAGGTATTCTTCATACTTTATAGATCTGAAGAGTCAATTTGTTGGTGTTTTTTTTTTTTTTTTTTTTTGAGAATTAAATAAGCTTTTAAACATCAAACTTTTTTCTTCTTTAATTTGATTTAAATGAGAAATGAGGATTTTTGACATACTTGTTGAAACCCTTCTAGCCCTATGTGGTCCTGTCAAATCCATAACTGAAATGTCCAGTCATCCAGTTAAGACCAAGACAGATGCACAATCTTTCATGAGCAGCACTATAAAACTACAGCTTATGTAAAAGTACAACATTAAAAATAGTATATTATCATTTACAACTTTATCTTATTCATCTAATGGCTTTAATGTCATCAATATGTGTTTTGAGCTCCTGATTTCAAGGCACATCAAAGCACAGCAACACAGAAGGATTTTAACTAATTTTACTCAGTTAAAATAGCGCTGTCTGAATGTAAATGAATAGACTAACCCAGATTAGAATAGGATAGCCTCCTCTACCTTTTCTTCTTGATCATTTTGCTCTTCCTAACTGACCAAATCTTACCAAGAGTTAGATATGAACGGTGTGGCCTGCTGCTCAGTGACTACCATAATGCAAGTGCTCCGACAATTACAGTTGTGATTTCTCTGTGTAAAGCAAAAACATTTTGTCTCAGTTTCTGCATCCTTACTTCTGGATAATATCCCTGAGTGTGCTGGGAGTTTGATTAACATGTAAAGCTTTTTGAGACTCTTTACCAAAGACAGCAGTGCAGAGTAGTGTTTTCCAAATTACATTGCAAGTGGAAGCTCATAAGGTTTGCTATAAAGCTACCTGATCATCAAAAGCAACAGCTCCCATTAGCTTCAGTGGATTTAGTTGCAGCCCTGAATGAGCACAGGCTCGTTTACCAACAGCCATTGTTCATGGCATCATTGTTTTTCTCTCTGGCTAGTGATTTTCTCTGTTTCTTTTCTGATATGCCCTATAGTAGGAACATTTGCACAGAGATAAAAGATACCTTCCAAATGGAAACATTCAAAGGAATTAATCATTTAAGAACATAACTTGTGAGCAAACCTCTCATAATTCTGAGGTCATTTGCATTTGGATTAATCTCCAAAAGCTCAGCTGAATCTTCCTGTGCTAATGAAGCTACATACAATTTTCACCTTATGAAACAGTCTACAGTACCACACCTTTCACTTTGGGGTTTATCCTATTCAGAGAGCAGAAATTGTTTAAATCTTGCAGCGTTAAGAAGTTCATCCAAGTGTTTCAGGGATCTATACAATTATATTCAACGCAGTTAAATGTTTCCCCTGGAGGATGCCCAGGGGAAGAGGGCTAAAAGCATCACCAATATTCAGAAGCTTTCTGTTTCTCAGTATCAACACTGCTTTACTCAGATTTACTATTGATTTTACTACTGAGGGAGAGGACCGTGAGGTGGATTGAAAGCTGCCTGTATGGCTGGGCCCCCAGCAGCACAAAGTCCAGCTGGAGACCAGTCACTGGTGGTGTGGCTCCAGGGGATGGCACTGAGGCCACATTAACACCTTCAGTAACAACGTGGATGATGGGACGGAGCATACCCTCAGCAGGCTTGCAGAGACAAAACTGGGAGGAGTGGTTGGTCCAGTGGATGACCGAGGTACCGCCCAGGGGGACCTCAACCGGCCGGAGAAATGGGCAGGCAGGGTGAGAGGGAACGCCGAGCCCTGCCCCTGGGGAGGAATTGCCCCATGCAGCGCAACAGGCTGCAGGCTGTCTTGGAAGCAGCTTTGCAGAGAGACCTGGAGGTCCTGGTGGACTGCAAACTGACCATGAGGCTAGTGATGCACCCCACCACCACCACCAAGTAGTGTTATTGTAAATAATCTGGTATCTAGATGTCTGCACACAAGACATTTTCAACGTGCCCCTTTCTTCTAACCACTTTGCTATTAGCTATTAAAATTCTGAGTCCCGTGATGTATCAAGGTTTCTGTTGCAGGGTTCCTATGATTGCATAACACTCCGGTTTCTTTTTAAAGTTAGAAATTTAGTTGCAACAAGAAGTGAAAAAAATAGCTTTAAAAACCTCAAAGGACAATTATGAAAACATGTCACAAGGGTGTTTCTTTAAAATTAGCATTTTTAAGCAAGTCTCAGCATTTTGAATGTTTGGCTTCAAAAATATTGCTTAATTGTACAGCATAAGAAAATTGTATTTCTCTAGAACCAACTCAATCATTCATGTTTGAACACATTTTAATTATTAAGTAACATGGTTTGGGAGCACAGGTCACCTAAGTTACTCATTTTATTTTTAATAAAAAAATCACATATACAATGTTCTGATATGCCTAATATAAAAATAAAGGCTTATCCCTATTAAGTAATTAAGTCTCTTTGTGTTCCTGTCGAACATAAATACCCATCCATTTTAAGAACACAAGAATCCCTTATCCTCACTATTGATTTACAGAATATGAAGAAAGTGGACATCTTTAGTATTAGCTGATGTCACAGATGAGATCACAGCCAAGGAAGCTTAACCCACCACAGAATCCATGGGGACACGTTGCTAATGCTGGGGCAATGGCTGAGGTGTGACACACTGCTCCCTGAAGCAAATCACTTCGCTCTTTGCAGTTTGAGATTCCCACACAACTGAGATCAACACCAACAGAATAGATTCAAAAGGCAAAAGGGGAAGGAAAAAAAAAGATACTCAATTTATTCTTCCATTAATTAGAAAGAAATATTCATTTTCCTTTTCTCCATTATAAACAAAACTAAATGCATTTCCACTGAACTTTAGAGAGCTGTAAATTATTAATACTTTGAACCTACAGTTCACAGTGCAATGAGAGCAGCGAGAAAAATTAGCTGATTAAAACAAGTTTAAAGAGAGTCAAAGATCCTTCCCAGCACAGAGAACGAAAAGCACCAGCAGAAATTAAGCAACTTGCCCATGCAGCAGGGCATGGACCAAGAGCTAGGGCCTGTCTTCTTGTAGTGCAAGATGCTGCCTGCATAGCCCGAGCACAGAGCGCTTCCAGCTGAGGACAGGGCACTTGTCTGCCTGCTTCAGAGCTCCCCACCAGCACCCCGCGTGTGCCTGGGGAAAGGTGTTATAAACTGAGGTCAGAGCAATTCGGCCTGTGAATGTTTGGGGGAAAAGTATTTCACACTACTACATTATAACAACACCTGCAGAAATGTTAGGATCATCCTCGACTTATTAGTAAGACTTTGTTCTTGTTTCATGCCATTAACATTTTCAAACTGCCAGAGCAAACTTCCAGAAACATAGTGCCAGTCCCCAGCAATCTCCCATTTAAGCTTATTTATTTCCCAGAGTAGCATCCCCTACCGCAGGACCTAGTGCAGAGCCACAGCAATTTCTGGTCATAACAAATGTTTCTGTAAACAATCCGTGTGTAGGGATGTTTGCTTTCTTTTGTTCCTCCCTATTTTTCCCCTTCCCCATCTCTAGCTCAGGGTATCTGTGGACAATACCACGACTTAAAAAAAAATACAGCAGGATACAATTGAAACTGGTGCCAGAACTGTGTGCCTGTAAAAACCACCCTGAACTAACAGGAAATAGAACACTAGAGCTGTATATTTTGGGCAGAAATTTTTCCTCATCAGAGAGCAGTAAACAAAAATACAAAGATTTTTAAAAAGGAAAATTTTACAGAGCAAGCTTGCTAAGAGGAAAAACTGCCCTCGTACCTTGTACTTGAGTAACACCAAGCAGCCTTTTAGCACTCATTTGCTTAAAGAGTTTTAAAATATAACTGTTCCACAACACACAAGCATCCAATTAAAAAACTACTTGTACATGTAATTTATGGAAACACCTTGGATGGTATGCTACAGCAACTCTCTTATTTTTAATAACAATGCAAAGGGCCTTTTCCTCTGACAACTGGCTGAATCAGGTGACTATAGGAACACATGCCAGGATTATCAAGACTGTAGGCTTTTTCTATGCTCAAGAACCAAGTGAGAATTTTCTTCTTTACATGGCTAGTAGCATTTTAGTTCACTCCTTGCAATCCTTATGCATACCAGGCTTGCAGTAGGAGAGGGTCTGATGTCTGAACCTTACCAGCACTATGTAAGACAAATTGCCAAAAACTTGTAACCTTTCTTCGGACATTCCTGATGATGTCTGTCTTTTTTGGTGGGAATAAGTGTAACATCAGCTGGAGCAATGCAAAAAAAAAAAAAATCAGTCTTTTACTAGCACTGTACCGATCAGACTAATTGAATTTTTGTAGAACTTCCTTTCTAAAATAAAAAAGCCAAATTAAAGATATCTTATGAAAAGGAGATACTCATTTTCTTAGCTGATAGCCCTAAAACTTAGTCACATTTATAGGTAAAAATATATTTCAGTTTCACAGCTCCAGTAGCTTAAAAATATAACTATCAGCATTTTATAAGCCCCTGGGAGGAAGCTCATCAAGAAGCATTGCCTCTGAGTATCCCATCTGTTGCTCTACCTGCGCTGCCCCACGATGCACTGAGCTTCAAACAAAATAGCATTTCTGTTTGTAGAGAAGGCCTCTTACCGAGTTCCCTCTTGTCAGAGCATCCTCGTGAGCGCTCTGGAGCCCAAAACACAGTGGGAAGTCACTGACTTCCACTGGTGGTTACACTGCCCCCCTTTTTTTTTTTAGCACAGAACTCAGAATTGAGCGCTTCCCTGCCCTATACTGTGCCCCAGGCGGTGAGGTCCAGCTGTCAGACTGAAGGGCGATGGCAATCAGCGAGGATATGTGAGCTGACAGAGGGGTCAGGGCTCGGGAGCAGAGTGCTGCTCACGAAGGAAATGTGGCTCTGAATTTGCAGTCAGAGTTAAGGAAAAGTCCTGGTGTCAAAGATTTGTGCTGGCGCCCCTGTGGGAAATAAGCCAAACTAATGAGGAAAAATATTGAAAGATACTCCATTCTCCCGGCTCTCCTGTGCATCCAGTTTTCTCTATTTCAGCCTATTAGTCTTCATTCTGTGTCTCCTGCAGTGGCCTTTGTCAGCACATGAATAATTAATGTTAATAGTCTCATCAACTTCGGGGCATAGTGCAAGACTCATTGAACAAATGTTGGTTGGGCTTGTCCTGCCTCATGATGAAGTCTTTTCTTTCACGTAAGAGATCCCACAGAAGAACAGCTGCGCTCTGCTTCTTGGGGGTTCCTTGAACATCCAAACATAATAACTAAGCAATACATGTAGTATCTCATGGTATATAAATGGGGCGACACTGTATTAAACGTGTACATTCAGAGAATACCTAACACACCTCTGACTGCAGGCAATGATTGCTTTTATTTTAATTCAATCTGTTTAAATCCATCCATGAGATTATTTTTGTTGTTGTAACAACTCTTGGTGTCATAACATCATGGTTACATTACATTGGCAGGTGATTACTTCATAAATTTTAAATGGAAAAAAGCAGTGGAACCGTTAGTTCATGAAGTAATTCTATGCACTCCCCAAACTGGCTCGTCTGCTGAAGGTATCAGCATGTAACAGATGAGCGAAGAGAATATTAGACCCATTACGGAGGGCTACTGCTGCTAATAGCAATAAGCTCTTCCTATTGCCCTGTGAGTATTTCTTCTACTTTTTATCCATTTCTGAATCCATAATAGGAAACTAGAGCTACACTGGATTTTCCCTTTGGTTATGACTGTGAATCAGGAACAGATAAAACAAGCATCAAACCCTGCTCTTGATAAGCAGACTATCAAGTTAGATTGTAAAAGGCAAATAGTAATATAGTAATAGAGATTAGTGAAGTGTCAAGTTTAAGTCACAGCAAACTTTTCTCCAAAGTCAAGTACAATTAGGGCTTATAGTCACATCTGAAGTTCTGTTTAAGATGCCTACTTTATTAAAATGGGACAAATCGTTGAATTCCAATGGAGTTGAATAAAATGCCATATTATTCCCTGATGTAATGTAAATTATGCCCATTCATCTTATTAGAAATTCTAGCAAATGTCAAAATGAACACTGTTAGTAGTTGCATTGATTCTGACTCATATAAAATACCCCCCCACTAAATCTCTACTTAGACCTGTCAAGAAACAGTAAATTCACACTTGACCATAAGAATACACAAATAACAAATTGCCCAAGTCTTCAGAATTTGAAAATGGAAGACATTTAGTTAAAAACACAAGGTTCAGACTACATAAAACAAGTACAATATTACCCTACTTATGAAATGTAATACTACTGTGTCCTCATCCTTTCCATTGAGCATAAGCATAAAAATATGACCTCTAAGTATTACAAAGCCATAAAAAATGCTTGGAAATACTGGTTACTTTAAAAGCAATCTGTACTATTGCTGCTCAAGTACAGGTGCATTCTGCACTGTTGAGTAGAATGAGAAAACACTAAAGTAGGTTCTAAAATGGTCTAAACTTGGACAAAAATACCAAAACAATCTGACCAGATGGCTACTGACTGTGGTAAAGAGTAAATTCAGCAGAACTGGAGGAAATAGCAGGTGAGCACATCTTTTGCATGAAACTGGAACTCCCCTTGCAGTAGGACACACAAACATCAGACCATGCTCCTGAATTTAAGACCTTAGTTGGGTTGGTTTAATTCTGGAAGGCTTTCCCACAGGAGCAGGCAGGAGGAGACACGAGACAGGCAGCTGCTGGGAGGGCTGTCTGAAACAGCTTTGCCCTCGCTGCTGGGAGCTCCCACTGACATTTGGGTCAACAGCGTCCCCTAAAGAGGGATCCAGACCCCCACTACAGTGTGTTATGGTTCAGTTGTGAACAGTGGGCTGTTCAACATCAGAAGTACTTTGCTTCTCTCCTCCACCCCAGTACATAAAACACATTTCAGCGACTTACTTTTCCAGCATGCTTTCATTGGGTAAACTTGAATTGGCTTAAATGAAAGGAAAAAGAATTTAAGAGGCAGACCAGGAAATACATTGAAATTCACTTCGCCTGCTTGGTATATAATGAATGATGAAAAGCATTAGCTTTAAGGAGATAATTAGTTTCATAGTCCACAACAGTGAATATTTACTGGAGATACTTAGAAGAATTTCTTTGAGTGAGTGAACTAATAAATTTTAATGAATACAAGTGTGGTATTCGGGGTTATACAATTAAAAAGAAACATATAGCATATTGAGCAAATTGAAAACCTACCGGTTTGATGTATGAAATACGTATTTGTTTCAGCAATATTTTGTAATTTTTAAAATTATGTACCCACATCTACTTTAAAGTTCTAATACTGCTTTTTTTGTTTAATCAGAACTAATGGCACCAAAAATGCAGATGTGAAAAATATGAAACAATTTATGAACTGCTATAAACAAACACTTCTTTAGAAGTCAATTCAAGCCTTATCCAGTCGCCCAGAAATAAAACGCTAACATCTCATTAAATGGGAAGACAGTACAAATTTAGAACAAAGGAACTTCCAAGTATATGGTCAGCAGGTTGTTAGCTTGTTGGGGACTCGGGTATGAAAATGAAGTAGCTTTTATTTTTTAAAATAGAATAACTGCAAAAGTTGATGATCGTACTTTCAGCTATTTGTATCCACTTATAAGAGGCACGAGATGTATGCTTCCTGTTACTACATATCACATACAGCACGCTCATCTGCTGAAACGCTCTGCCAGTCGCACACCGACTGAAAATGGCCACCGAAGCAAACAGAAGGCTTCCCACCCACCGTGTAACGGTACTTGTGCAAACACACAGGCCCTAGTGACTAACAAGTTTATTTAGATGAGCAGAAAAAGTGAACAAAAAGAAGAATACTAATTGGGTATACAGAAAAATCTCCACACTGAGACCTGTGACTTGCTTGTCTCAGAGCACTTGTTCAAGTGCTGAGCTGTATTGTAGTGTGTTCAAATGCAGCGCTCCCAGCAGGTCTAGTGGCAAGGACTGAGAGGAACCGAGTAGGCAAATTCAGAGGAGATGAATAGCAAGAACAGAAAACAGAAGGTATTGTAACAAGAAAATATTGGACCATTCCAATTCTATAAAGGTGCAAATCTCTCTACTTCATCCTGTTAGAACACTTGAAGAATTCTGATAGAAACTTCCAAAGACACTGGCATAAACATTGCAGTTTTCCCTCCAAATTGATCTGCTGGTTAGGACATGCTGCCTCATTTCTGTAAGTCCCCCTGTATCTGCTCCAGCATGACAGAAAGGGCCATTTCAAGTAAAATCTCTAATCTCACTTAATTTAGCAAGCTTATCACAATCCTAAAATCCCGTGTGATCATTTTGCATAGACTGGAAAGTGGTTCCAAGTCAGGCATGCCGTGGTAGAGGCAGTTTACCTGAAATTATAGGATTTTTCCTTAAGTAGATAAATAAAAGTGAGGCAGTATTTTAAGAACTCTTCCTTTATGTAACATAATAAACAAAAAGCTTCAAAGCCCCTGTAACAGCACTGCTGTTGTGGATTATATGTTTTGATATTTTTCATAAGCTATATATTGCATCTGCATGGATGATGCTAAGCCTTGCATGATCTTTTCTGGAAAGCAAATTGCATTCAGCCTACCAGATTAATGACACTTATAAATAAATAAAAATCTTAAATTTACTGTTAATAGAAGACCAGCTGGCATCCTACTGTGGAGCTGAAGGTGCTGCATGCACTGACAGAGATTGGTGATAGGTTGCTGACTCATTTTTCATTTACTTTATGGATGTTTTTCAGCATGAGGAGCTTGCAAGCTAGGATGCAGCTATCTCTGTCCGAGTGTTATCTCGCCCTCATAACAGAAATCAGTAATTAAAGTTTAATATGCAGCATTGAGACTATCTCTATCTCTCAAGGGGCCACTAGAAGGAAATTAGCAAAGAATGATGCAAGTTTGCTAGAAGGATTTGATAGCCAATTCTAATTTCATCAGCTTTGATTGGGAAATTGAAAAGGCACCTCTGGGGGCACTAGCCATGTGTTTCCTGCAAGTTTCTCATTTAATTAAACAAGGCACAAGGCAGATTTTGAACTCACCCAACATAAACCCCTGCAATTGCAATGGATTTGTCCTGCAGAAGCTCCCTGCTTTATTCTGATAACCCAAACTTCCTAGCACAAAACAGTCGCACAAAGCTGAGCGGAAGAACAGCAGACAGACAATTGAAATTATATGCTGATTAGATGCCAAGAGAAGATTGCTTCTAATACTGCACCATGCCAGCTACTGAACACAATAAAGCCCTTTCAGCTGAAACAAGAATCAGCTTGTAGCACCTTTGTTTTTTGTGCAAGAGCAAGTTTTCTGAAACGTTATTCAAAAGGTTCAAGTGTTTTGAAAGGCTTACAGGAGGCTTGTAAGTTTCAAGAATACTTTGGCAGCTCTGAGGTGTCATTGAGATCAAACTGATGCCAGTTTCTTACCTGAATTATTTATGCATTGTACCACTACCAAGCCACTTCTCTAGATGCAAACCAAGCAATGCCAGTAGAGCTTAGTACCCTGCTAAGACCTCTTCTTCCTAATTTTTCCAGTACTCTGTTTAGCACGTAGCAAACAAAGAATATTTCTGCATCCTAGGTGTAGGATATGTACTCCAGAGATATATTTAATAGAAATTTTCTGATCTGGCTAGCAAGAGAACAAAATGGGTGGTTTAGACCTGTTTGACATTTCTGTATCTTCCAGCTCAGCCTCCATTACTGACAAATCTCTGCTGCATGTGGCTTAGAAGTGGCTATTTCAGTAGCAATAGATCTCGACATATAATTTAAAACCTGCCTTTTACCATGACATGAAATTGATGTAGCATAAAGTTATTAGGTTGGAATCTCTTTCACGGAGTTTTCTTTTCTGGAAGCAGGTTTACATGGCACATTTCTAGACTTCTATTCCCTACTTCTCTGTATTTCAGGAAAGGATGAAATCCAGTTATATTCCTGCTGCATTCTTCTTAAGCATGAAACAGTGCTTGGAATAGAGAGGAAAAAGCTCAAAAAAAAAAAAAAAGAGTGCAAAACAGATTAAAGACACTGTGATACAGATCTTGGGCTATGAAAAGCCAATGGGCAGTTTTACATCAAGGAAAGTTCACCCTCCCAGGTAGCTCAAATAAGGAAGTTTGAGGTGGCAGCTGCTAATGTAAGCAAATCAATGTCATTTTGATTAGTGCTATGTGAATTTGAGGAAAAAATGCCAGGTTAGCAAATTCACTTCTCTCTTGAAGGTGGTCCCCATGTGTACAAGCCTATGTAAGCTTAATTGAAGTCAAAGTGCAACTTTTTTTTTAAAGCAATTAAAGTACCTTTTATATGGAGCCAAATTAATGATTATAGTCACCAGAGCAAGTTTTCCATAAATCAATGAAAGACACAGGGACTTATGTCATTCTTTCTTTATAGTTATGGAAAACAAACAACAGCCTAGAGAGAAAGCTTCATTTCTATTTGACACATTCAACTTCTAATGAATATAGCAGTTTTCATTCTAATGGGGTCACTAATTTTCATTTCAAAGATAAAAGGCTCATGTCGATATCATTAAGATTAAGTGTCCCACAGAAGTAGTAGTGGAACAAGAAGAGATGTCTTTGCATGCTGTTTTGCTTTTCTTTGTTCTAGTAAGTGCTCCACCATTTCAAATGTATTCTGGCTGTAACACAGTTTGATTTGAAAGAGGGAGGAAAGAGGAACAATTAACTTCAGACTTCTGTTTTCTGGCTGAGGAAAGGAGAAAAAAAATTCAAGGTTTGGTTTGAAGAAGCACACTGTCTCCAAAAAAGGATTTTTCCAAAAAGTTTCTGAACATATATTTTTAAGACAAGTTATTTTCTTTAGAATGCATTACTCATTTTAATGAAGAAGGTATTGCCTACCAGAAGCAAAACACAAGAAAGATATCACCCTGCTCCGATTCAGTTTTCCAAAACGTAGGTATTAACCTGCATATTGAATCAGTGAATCTCAATTGCTCCTAATGCTTGCTGAAGGAATGGTCCTTTCCTAGCCCATTCCAGGCTCCAGGAGAGCCCAGAGGACGTGAGGACCACTTGTCTGCCTCACAGACCACATTCTCTTCCATTCACATATTAAATGTCTTTCAAGCATCAGGAGCTATGACTAGCAGTAATAAATAATAACTACACCAAGCATTCCAAAAAGCAAGCATATTGTCTCTTCAGGCCTTTGGTTCTCCTTTCTTTGCTGGTGCTGCTTTATTCATTTGTATCACACATCATCCACTTCAGTCCCACCAACTGTTTTGCTTTCCTCTCCTCTTTGGTGTGCAGTTGCCATGATTTAACTCTGCAGTATAGATCCTGGACCTAAGTAGTCATTTGTATAAGTAGTGTTATCAGGAGTGTTTCATTTTTTTGTGCCTAAAATATTTTGGCTCACATCCTGAACTATCAAGTATTTATCTTTTCTCACTACTTCTCACCTCCAAAGAAATACTGATGTTAATTTCCAGAATCCTCATATACTCCTTATTAGTTCCTTAGTTAGCTATCCCGTACATTCCTGGTCTTACCAGTAGTGACATATAATGCACAAGTTACATTTGTTTTTCATATTCAGGCATCATGTTCAAGTACATACAGCTGTTGGCACACCAAGGCAGTGCATGCACAGTTTTTTCCAAACTGGCAACCTGGAAAAATTGCTTTGCTAAAAGGAGATTGCTGATGAGAACTGCCTGGTTAGTACCACCCATGCTAGTGCCAGGATACCCAAACTGCCACGCTGGTATTGCTCCAGCTGAATATAAAGGAGCAAAAGGTACTTCTACCAGAGGTTAGCTCCTACATACAGTTAAGCATTTCTTTGGTGATGCCGACTATAAGGATCCCAACTGTACCAGTAGTTTTGGGGATGATCCTCAGGATCCAAATAATTAATTCATTACACTGAAATCATCAGAAAACTGTCATAATGGCAAACATTAGGATTATAAGGAACCTTGGAAATCTGGCTCGTGGTACACAGCAATCATGAGAAAAGACCATACACTCTTCCTCCACACTACTGGCTCATGTAGGTGTAGCAGAACTACAGTGAGTCATTCTGAGGATAAAACAAAATTGCAGGTGTGTAGATTGGAGAAGATAATTTAATAGGAATAAAACAAATAGCATGCACAATGAAGTACACTGGGCTTTTGTTGAGTAAGGAGCAGTGCAAGTGCTAAAATCTCTATCAGAAACAAAGTCCAAATTCACCTCTTCGTTATTTTCAATATCTGTATTTTAATTGCTTCAGCTAAGTAAAGTGAACAGCAATATTTACCACTAACCAAATAAACAGAGTTAAGTAGTATGCGAAGGTGTTATTCGATCTACCCTCTAACTCCATGGCAGGGTAAAGTATAATGTTATCTCCCCTGACTCAGCTAAGTGCCCAGTATCAAAGAAATACTTCCCTTAGGATAATGCATTCCATGTACTTTGAGCATTGCAACATCTTTAACAACCTTTACAAATTTAGGAAGAGATTTAATTCACTCAGTGCAGAGATGGGGCAACAACACGCCAGTGTTCTTTACATACAGACCTTTCACATAACTGAAGGTTTATGACAAACTCTTCTTGTGTCTTTTGCAGGAAAAACAAACCTGGATTATCATCACTTTCCACAGGTGATGAATTAAACACTCATGGTTGTTGCTATCATCTGTTCAGCTAGGGAGAAGGGGAGGCTGGTTTGTTTGCACTGGGGGATTATGAGTGCATATATTTTTTCTCCCTTGAGAGACCACTATCACACTACTAATTACTGGGCTCCTATATCATATTTTAGCACATCTTTATTCTTTTTCTTCTTAAAATACAATGAAATAGAATGTACAAAACTGACTTTTTTTTTCCAAGTTTGCCAGTATCATTCTGAATTGTAATCCTGCCCTCCTAAAAACTTGTAGCCCCTCCGGATCATCAGCATCATCCACAAATGCATTACAAAACCAAATGCCAACAGAGGTTCCTACTTGCCCTGTGTTCTTTATCATATTTTTCCTTTTTTTTTTAAACTATCAGTTTTCCATAACATTTTTTTCCATATAAAAATTCCTAAGGATAGATTCTAACTCTACATCTTAAATTTGGTTCTTGTTCTGTGCCTTACATATAGAATACATAATCATCATTTTATGATCTTCTTACCTTCAGATTCTCAATGATTTCCCTTTTTTTTTTTTTTAAATAAAAACATGTTTATTTTTTTTTCACCTTCTGGAACAAAAAGCTATCACATTCAAAGAATGTCCTCCCATCTTGCTTACACCATCATTTAGTACCATAACAAAGTATTATATGCTGTAAGACCTTATAGCATAGTAGATTTTACTCCAACTCTACAGCTTCTAGCCTTTTAGAGACTACAGTATTTGTATACAGCTATACAACAGTTTGGGAAAACTGAAAATTAAAAAGAATAATTAAAATACTCTATTAATAAGCTAGAAAAATAATCCTCAGCCACCTGCTATTTTCCTTTATATGTCTCGCAAAGACACTGACTTTCTCCCTTTTATGCTCTCTCAGCAAGAGTCATGAAGTCCGTCTTCCACTTTTTCCTAGATTTCTGAGAATTCTGGAGAAAACAGTCCCCTTTTCTTGCTGTCTGAACAAGCCATATGTTGTTCCGTATCAACATTTCAAGCCTTCTATTTTTCCTTCACTGATTTTGAGAGCAATTAAATCATGGCCATTTGTGTATTACGAATTATCAATCTGTCTTCGATCTCTTTTGTACAGAAGATAGGTCATCCTGTTGTCCAATTACTCCCCCTTTTCTCTTAGTAACCCATTCACAATTACTGTTCTCCCTAAATCTAGATTTCAGTCCCTTGACCAACATACAGATACTTGCTTTTTTAAAATCCACCTGTAGCTCCTCCTCTGTGAAACGTGATTCAGCTCTTTGCAGGAGACATCCTTTGTGGAACATCACCTCAAGATCAAAGCAGTACAAACCATGCTTTTTTTTCCAGTCCTCTCTTCAGCAACCATTCACTTCCAGCTTCAAATGTTCACTTCACTACACACATCCTTCCCACCTTGGCCCTTCATTTGAACAGGCATGTGTCTGAGACACTGTTGCCCATAATCTCAAGTTCTTTACATCCCCTGTTGTACCTACATAAGAATTTCTACATGACATGAATTGAGTCAGGTTAAATATGAATATTTATTAGAATAGTGTAGCATTTCTAATATGTATTAGAATATTGTGTAGCATTGCTTTTCATTTCATGCTCTTACCTCTCCTAATTGCTTCAGCAACGATAGCCACAGGTGCATTGGCAGGCTGTCAGCCGGGTAGCAAGCTGAGGAGGGTGGTAACCTGCACCTAGCTTGCCTGGGTACCCAGGGATCTGATTATCTTCAGCCACATGTGCTGCCTACAGCACATAGAGGCATTTCCTAACTTTCCACCTAAAAATGTCGACCCCTCTAATTAAAGTTCACTAAGTTCCCTCCCCACCACCAAACCACTGTATTTTGGAAACAGTTAATGTACCAGAATTGATTTCTGCTGTGTGCTTGCTTTACATAAATAAATCATTTAAAAAATATTAGCCTATAAAACAGCACTTGTCATTGTTCTTTTTAACTCTAAGAACCCAGCTAATCATTACACAGGTTAATTTATACTGTGAGCCTTCAAGCTATTGTAATTATCTCATTCTTCACATTTGTATAAGGGCACCACTGATGGCATTAAAAGGTCAGTAGAACTTGCAATAGGTGGTCTTTTCTATGACTTTTTTTTTCTTCTGGTTAGACTTATATCATCACTTAATATTCCAGTGTCTGGGGGGTAATTTTGTTATTACTTCCTTCAAGGACAGCATGATGAAGGCAAAAAAAGTCCATACCCAGAAGTGTGCACTACGGGTACTGCCATACTATTTCAACAGCAACATTATAATTACCCAAAGCTTTCTACTTCATATTTTTACTCAATATTTGTTGATAAAAGCTAGAAAAGATTTGTGCAAAATTGTTTTGTAAAGAGCAAGACCACCCTTTCTGTTCAGAACTGACCAATAACAACTTATGCTTGAAACAAGATTTCTTACTTGATGCTAATTTAATACAGGCAGGCTAGACCACTGTCACCCACTGAATAAATAACCTTAATACAGAGTTAGTAATAGTGTTTACAAACAGAACCATTAAAATTTGTTCTGAAATCTTGTTAAAGTAAAGCAGAAGTTATAACATGAAGTCACCTGAAACTACAAAAGACAGACACAGCTTTATAGGAACTATCAGGCTTCTAAAAAGGTTTTTCTTCCATTTAAGACTATGAACAAAAATGCAATTTCATACTGCTTGGAAGACTGTCATTTTTAGGCTCACCTCTCATTGCTGCAATAAACTCCACGTTTGGCTGCCTAGCACATGTGCTGAACCTGAATTCTTGCTTAGTGTTTCCTTGCACACATCAGATGCTCATTAGGCCAAAAAATATCTGGTTCCTTCACGACAAAGCAGAGCCATCAGGAAGCCAGATCATACAAGAGAACCTGACCCACTGTCATTAATATTGCGATGTCTTCAGCCAGCTCTTGCTAATACAGCATCATTAAGCTACAGTGCCTAATCACTTCCCCCTGCCATGGCACGTGGGCCTTCTAGAAAAGCAACCACTGCTGTTACTTCAGGAGACAGGTTAACTTCTGCACAGAACTGAAAGTCAAGACCATTGCTTAATAAAATAACTTATTTGCAGAGCGAGGAAAAGTCTTTTCTGTATAAACTGAGATAAAGCCTTTGCAAGCCTCCTGCTGCTGAGTGCCATTTTGTGGAGATTGCAACATCTGAGGCACTGGCATTGGGAGGACCTGGCACAAAGTCTGACAATGAGCGACTATACTGTGGGTGTCGGGACTGATGTCACACGTCAGCAAAACAGCATTCACCAGCTGGAAGCCCACAAATGCCAATTTTAATTATAAACTTTATTTTCAAATAGAGTTCACAGTTTATACAGGATGCACTTTATGCCATCAGAGCATTTGAGCACAGCACTGAACAAATTGGTGGCATGCGATGTTCTTAGAGCTTTAAACATAATGTGATATGTTTTATTTGTTTAGAAGAACGATAATCTTCATTGCAGCCCATGTATAAAGGATCGTAGCATGTGCTATCCAGACGTGCAAGCTAAATACCTCGTGATTCTGTACCTATAGCTGTTGTTCTCTGCTGTTTTTGCTGTTAGACTCGTGATTATTACTTTTATACTCTTACTTCCTACAAATTAAGTTTGTAGAACTAAAAGCATTAAAGTACATTTGCATTCATCTAAATGTTGATTTATGTGTTTATCTGAGGTTTGCCAGAGACAGATTTTTGCTTGGTTTTGCCTACATTAACTCCATTGTACTCTTGCCAGGACTCAGGAGGCAGAGACAATACGCATGAAATAAAAATTGGCCAGTCAGTTCATGATTTCACCTGCACTTTCTAGTTTTCATTTGGCAGAAGTGTAACATATTTTACTACTGCTCTAGACATCATCCTTCTGTTTTATTACCATCCCTCATCTTTCAAGCCCTTTCTGTAGTATATTTAATTAAGGACCTTATTTTAAGCTTTCTATATTAACCATAGAAAGGTCTTAAAAATGTACATTCCTTCACATACTTACATATAGTCTTAGTCTTATTATATATGTAGTTTAATATACATGTGTATATTGCTATGTATGATAGTATGATATGAGACTATCATAGATAGTATGAGTATGAACGAGACTTTAGAAATAAGAACTTACAAGGTATTTTCCCTGGTGTATTCTAATTACTTCTGATCCATCAGAAAATGTCTGTCCAATGTGTTATCACAAATTATATCAATTCCTCCTTGCTACTGTAAGCTAACATGAAGTTGCATGCAAAGCAGTGTATAGGTGGGGAACTATCTTTACACAAGTTGCTTCATAATACTTTCAGCAACTAGGGTCTGATGCAAAATAATCAGTGTGATGTAAAACAACAACTAGTATGTTGAACCTGTTTTTTCCACCAACTGGCTAGTGAGGCACTGTTTCTCACATATAGTCCTGGCATATTTATTAACAACTTAAAATGTTCATTTCAATTGATGGAGAAAATTCCACTGGAGCTGAAAACTAGCCCTCCAAAAAATAAAGCATCTGGGTGACAGACCTGGAATTTGTAATCTGCCTTAAAAAATGGAGGGAGATACAAATGAAAGGACAGAGACATATCAGATATGTGCTGTCAAAAATCTCTTCTAGAACTCGTTTCACTTAATTCCTTTATAACACACTGACAAGGATGATGTATCATTTAGTACTTTAAAAGATTCTTCAGTAAGCCAGAAAAGTGATGAACAGTTCTTTTGACCCTGGCATCCAGAATAATTATGATTATCTGCACTATTTAGCCTGAAAGGAATCGGACACTGTTCATGGTCTGTTAGTTCAGCTATGATGTTTGATAATCTATACGCACAAGTCATTCAAGGTCACTCAACCTTGGAGTACTTCAAAAGCACTTAGTTAGCCTTTACTGAATTGTAAAGTGCAAGTGCCCCGTTTCTTTTGCTATGACACTATTGAAAGACTAGAACTGCTGAAGGATGAAAATCATTTCGTTTTATGTCTGCTGTGGAGAAAATATTTGAATAAACCCAGTTGTTTGGTTGGACTGTAAATATACAATACCTGCTAGGATGCTGGAGAAATGACGATTAAGCAGAAGGAGCAAGAAGGCAAAGAAAATTAAGCCACTTCAGTGAACTGGTTAGAAGTGTTTTTCCCTCCTTCCACGTGCAGAATAAAACTGTATAAGCTTTCTTTAGCTACAACTTGGCCTTAGCTGCCTAACAAGGGCAACTATACTGGTTCCGTAGAAATGTTTTCAAAATATCAAATAAGATGCTAGCTTCTGGGTTGTGTGACAGTAACATTTTTAGAAATCTAAAGCCACATAGGAATTTTACAGGCATTTTAAAATCATAAGATATGTTAAAAGATAAAGTATAATACAAAAAATGGGCAGCCAAATGTAAACAATATTTGCATTAAAGACTACAATGGATCATCTCAATAAACCTTCTCAATAGACTTCTGAAAGTTTGACTGGACATCTGCTTAAAAGAGAAGCAGCCATGACATCAGCAGAGAGCTGGGAGAGAAATGTCACACCAGGAGAATTGCTTTGCAATGAGAAGGGGCTACTTGATTTATCTGTACTCACAGAAAAGGACAATATGGTTTCCAGTCACTTTGGGGAGCAGGTCCCCGATCTTTCAGAAATGATGTTTCTTTTCACTGTTACATATGTAAGAAAGCATCAGTTTCAGCAGGTACAAACATATCTGTTCAAGACCAACTTGTGTACCGTAGATTTGAAAAAATAGAATTCAGAACAAAGTTAAATTACTACACCTATTTTTCTCTGCCACTGCAATGACAGTCTTGTAACTTTTTCAGAAATCAATAATCCTACTTTGATACAAAATTAACATTAGGGGGTGGAGACAGTCCTCAGTATTGATTTGAGTCTTCTCTATGACTTGAGCTGTTTTTAACAGCTAAAAAACCTTCTAAACATGATCTCTTTACAAGCACATTATAACCTTTTAAGACTGTCACAGAAATATACTTTCTTTGCTATTGTATAGCCTGCTTTTACCTGTGTCAAGTGAAAAAAATCGGGGTAGAAAAGATGCAGGCTGCTTTTGTGAGACACATCAGACTCCCTAGGCACTCTTCTCTTTAAAGTTGCAGTTTCTTATTTGGGAGTCATTCTTATCTACACAACTGCCAACTTTCAACATTTTTAATCCTTTTAGCCTGGCTGAAGCAATGCTGAGGTAAGAGCAAGTCTCTTCATACTCTGCGCGTCGCCTCTAAGAGCTTCGCTTAGCCGGTTTTAACTACTGAAACCACTGTGGGAGGTGCACGAAAAGCCAGGTAGCTCTCAAATGGCCCTTGTCAGCGAGAACTTCAACACAACTGAATTCCGAACAGTTTGAGAGTGCCCCTGAGAATTGTCTGAAGGTGTTCTTCTCTCCAAATCTTGGAAATTGTGGTATGTGCCCCCAGCCCCCATACGTTAAATTTATAAAAAAAAAATCTCAGTCCTAGGAAAAATCCTGAGCTGATTTTTTTCTTTCAAATTTATTTTCCTAACCCTACCCAGAAACTTAACATTTACTGAAATTATTTATTCCTTAAAAGTAACCAAAGAAAACACACCCATGGTTCTGCTGAAGCTTTATGATGGCAAGATAGTGTATTTAAACCAGAGATCAAAAAAATCAATACACAATTATTTTTTATATATCTATGTTACCCCAGTCTTCCTCTGGTTTTCTCTATTAATCTTGAATTCATTTTCTTTATGCAATGGTTATAATACCATTGCTGGATTTTATATTTGAAATATTTTTAAAAGGAAAGAGTATCAAGTATTTTAATGCATTCTAATGAAATCAATATCCAGGTAACAGATCACAGCTGCATATTTCATTTTTTACAGTAAAATAAAATCGCATATTCCTTAGTTTAGCACAAATAAATTAATGCTGTGGCAAAGAACTGTATGAACAGCTGTCAGACAAAGATGTGGTTATTTCCTTGTTTGGTTTATTTGAAGTGGCACATATTTCCTGTTCTATTAAGTATCTTGGTGATCACCAAGGCAAACATTAATAGCCCATTAATACCGCAGCATTTATTCCACAATGGCCACATTCACCATGTCTATGTTGTTATTAATGGAAACCTTTTCATCGAGCTGAAGATCAGAAGCATAGCCTGCTCTTGAAAATTCAAGCCTAGCCACGTATCCATGATACATATCCATGATTTATTAACCTCCCCCATAAAGTTCTTTAATATCAAGGAATACTAAAATTGATAAAATTACCTTTATGGTACCAGAGAACAGTTTGATGACACCAAGTCTACCCTAAGCCTCCTTTTTCTCCAATAGACTCAAAATGGTGAGTAAAGGGTCCAGAAGATATGAACAGCACAGGAAACAGCAAGACCTTTATTGTACAATAGGAGACAGTTTTGCTTAAATACATTTGTGTTTAAATAATAAATGAAAAGAACAAGGTACCAGTGAACCCTAAAACATGTTATGACCCTGTGTAACAGCAGCAGCACTAAATTTCATGCGAAGTTATAACCCTATAATTGCTATAGCACACACACACCAAGCACATTTCAATTTGAATATCACCAAACTTCAGTTGTTTGCAGGGAATCAAATGAGAATGATTAGGAATACAAAAAGAAGAACTAAGAGAAAAAAATTAGAAAAAATCAGAAGTTGAGTCATGAGTGAGAACTAGGGCACTACTCAGACACACAAAAAACAAACCTAAAAAAAAGATCCTCTCAAACCAAAATAAGCAGATATTATCCCTTAGGAATGATAAAACTCCAGAAAAAAAAGCAGCCTTTTATGTATTTGCTACTTCACCTATTTAAATCCAAGTCTACCTTACCTAACATATTTGAAGAAATTTGCCATTCAGTTGCTCCCTTACTCTCCACAACAATACTTCATGTAGCTTATTACTGGGATTAATGATCCCTTTTTTAAAAAGGATTTGGCAATTACTTGTTATGTTTGAGTATACATGCCTCGTGAGTAACCAGCCAGCACGCCACCGAGCTGAACACAGACTGTCAGACATATTTATCATTGCATTTCACAGGAAGCAGAGCAGAAGCCTGATTATCAAGACTTATTCCTCTGAACGAAATGTGCTGCCTGTCTTGCGTTCAGACAACTTGGACAACTTTTTAGGCACTGTTTGCACCAAATATACTCCGAACTAGAACAGAAAACAAAGAGCATAACACAGAATCCTATATAAACATCAGGTCCATAGCAGAGAAATTTCCTTTCCTTCTCGTTGACTACCAAAGGTGTTAGGAAATTCAAAACCACGATCTGGCCTTATGTCGTAACAGTTGCTGCCCAGAAGTGATGGACAGCGAGGTAGGCATGCGGCGCCGCTTTGCTATCAGAGCTACTTTATGTCCTGGCATGCTTTCCATTATTCTCTTAAACTCAAGACAGGATGACCTGTGGTTTTAGGGGAAAGCTGCCTTCAGCTGGCATTCGTGCCTAACAAAAGGCTGTCCCTGTGCACAGTACCGCAGAAAAAATTGTTCTGCTTTGCCTTACAGAAGCATTAGCTACAAACTCAGTCAACAGCAATTGCCTGGTTATTGCTAGCAGCACAGACACGCAGGGTTTCAGCCGCCGAGGGGCTCGCCGCTACCAGCAGAGCTGTAATCTTGCTCCTCTTTGCCGGGGGGTGGAAGGCAGGATGCCACGCCACATGGTACTTGGAACCACCACCACACACGAACCATTCACGTTCAGTTTGCTAGCTTGTAAGTTAAACTGCAGTTTAATGCAAAATAAACAGTTTTTTCTGTCTAGCAGAAATCACACAGGCAGCTTGCAAGCATAAACCAGCCACCGATTTAACGACGCAGAGTCCTCGCAAGCGTGTCGCAATGCCGCAGGGGCAAGAAGTTGCCTTGTTTTAACACCAGTAAACAACCAAATGGCAGCATGCTTTAGGGTGTTAGGGCAGCAAGGACATGAACATGTGTGGCTGGGACACACGATCCAAATGCCTTTGGTACAAGGAAAAACAGGCAGATTCACCACGCATGGGAATAACGAGGTATCTTTCAATGCTTTCAGCATAACTTTGATTCAGGCTGTATGAGTGCTTCTAAATTCTTGCAGATACCTTATGGAAATGGCTACCTGCATCCACTGATAGTAGCTTAACACTTAAGTGACAAAAGTCCAGCAAACAAGGCAATGAAGAATCTGTTATACTAAATATGACAAATCTCTAAACTCTCCGCGTTTCTGCAAACTTACTAACCTTAAACTTCTCTTATCCATGAAACAGGGAATAAAAAAAACATTCTACCAAACCTTCCTAACAGAAGTTACCCACTTCACTTTTTTTTTTTTTTAATAATTAGACACATCTGGCACACCCAGCACATCTGCTTCCTGCCTGTTCTTGATATATTATCCTTATTCATTTCCAGGTCCATGAAGTTCCTATTTTCAAGCCATGATGTGACAGCTGTTTCTAGACAAATGAACACTCAGGTTTTTGTATTGTATGGAAATAGCAAGATAGATGCGTTTTTCAGTCTAAAAGAATTCCTTCCTGATATTGTTAAAATTCTCTCAACCTGCTGTAAATGTAGTTTCAGTAATTGGTGATTCATGGGGAGTCTCACCAACAAAAAGCATTTAAATTGTTTACCTTCTATAGGACAATTGCTGTTTTCAGGGTAAGAGAAATGAACTAGCTCAATAGTATTGAAATCCTTCCCCAATGGGTAGGATCAAATAGCTCACAGATTCCATGAGTGATAATTTAATGACCATCATCTTCATCAGGGTCTCTATTGTATCCTGTAGGCTTCATTTTTCACATGCATGTGCCACACATTTAAGACACTGGAAGCAACAAAAACCAAAAAACCTGCAGGCAGGATAACATTGCCTGAACAAGTCTGCCCCAAGTCCAGCACAGCACAGACTTTCCCAGTCCAACCATGCTGAGACAGGTCAAATAAGCCACCAGAAGTTTCCATGTGCTTTTTTTTTTTCTTTAAACCAAAGTAAGAGTCAGCAAACCCTCAAAACATTCAGAGTTTCAGCCCCTTACTAACTGCTTTGTGGCTTATGAAATTCAGGCACTTTTCTTCACCGACAGCTGACACGGTGGACAAGCAGTGCAGCAAAGCAAGAAGGCACATATGCTTGTTCACTGGCAGCCTGTCATCTGCGCTGTTTTCCCTAGGGACAGCAGTGCAGACCTGTAATTTTTTAAGCCCCTGACAGTTGCAGAAGGTCTGTGCTTCCCCTGCTTCCTCTGGCAGAAATAATAAGACCTTTAAGAATGGACAAAAACTTGAGAAAATGTTCTATATACTCCTAGGTTGATTAATCAATACTTAATTATTTAGAAGCTCTAAACGGCTATCTTTGGCTGGCACTCGTACAAAACGTGTTATCATCTGTCAATAAAAGCTAGCAAATCAGATTGCAAGCATGTAGCAGGGCATTGCCGCGTAGAAAGAGTTTACTCCATTTGCTGCACTTCACCATTTCATTTCATCAAAGGTGTTTATGTCACACTTAATGAGATAAGGGACAGCACAGGCCTCAACAGCAGGTCTTCGACAGCACTGTCTGATAACTATAGCAAACTGGGAATAAATACAGCTTCGCAGAAACCATTTTTTTAAGCCCTAATAAAGTAATCGTAGGCCTTAGTAGAAATTGGTTAATTGGATCATCCTCATTTTGTTCCAGGAGTAAAATGTGTATTCCTATGATTAATTCATTGGAGTGCCTTTTTACTGAAGTTAATTCGATAGTTCTGAACCAAGGCATCACATGGCATGGTGGTTCTTGCGCTGTCTGCACAAGTGATGATTTAAAACCTCCCAACCTTTCTGCCTTGCTAGAGTCACCTCAAATTATCCGTGCCTCCGGATGCAGTGGGTTTGGTGCTGATTCAGCTTGCGGCCAGCACAGACGTTGCTCCCCGGAGCTCTGAGCAAGGGCAGCGGGTGTTGCTTCGCAGCAGTCCTCCTGAAGCGATGGGAGTACCTGGCACGTACTTAAGATCAGCGTGCAGAGCTTTTCCAGCTCCTTTTTAAATCTCCAAGTGGTGAATGAGCTTCTCCTTTTCTGCTTCTACCCAAAGGGCCAAGAGATGTGGGCATGGGCCTCCATCCAGGCAGTAGCTACCAAAAGGAACATCTCCATGAGCATTTCACGAGCCCAGCCAAGATTCTAGTTGAGACAACCCACTGAGATTTTTTTTCCACAGAAGTTTTTGTGCTTATTTGGGTCCAGTTTGATAGTCATGGATCTTCTGCTCTGACAGTCTCTCTCATTGGCTAGTTAATCCATCTATGGGCTTTTAGGAACACAGTATCATAAACATACTTGTAGCCATGCAGATGTATCATCAGTAAATACAGCTGAAGTATCCGTATATGAGAAATTAGCTGCTTACCAGCTGCGTGAATGCTTACAGACACAGGGTACTTAAGATTCACAAAAACGAGAATGAGCATGAAATTACATTTCACCGAGGGAAAGCAAACAAATCTCTTACTGCCCACCTCTAACGAGATTATGATACCCTTTCCAGAAAGTGGTCTCAGAATAATGTCTTTTTACACCTTCTGAGATCTCCAGATAAAAACAACTAAATATAAATTAGTTATAATGCAATATTTCTCAAAGGTCCATGCTGAAATTTATTATTTACTGTACAAGGTACTTTATAAACACATAGCTAAAAACCATCTTTGCCTTAAGAAAAGATGTCTCTAGGCTGGGATACTGGGAAATCAACAAACAGATGTAAAGATAAAGCAAACAGTGACTTTTTTCATCATTGCTATTCAAATTTTGATTCTCTTGCATGTTCCAAGGAAGGCACAAGTCTTTAACCCTCTAAAGAAGGTAGAAACTGGGGCTGATTCATTAAACCTTGGGTCAAATTATAAAGGATAGACATCTATTTACCTTTCTACATATCTCATGTTGTTGAAATATGAAGTTTTCTGAACAGTTTTATTTTATGGGCTTGTACTGGACAGGAAAAAACTTTTCACTGCTCTCAGTTTATCTGCTTGTTAAAATAGGCTGTAATAATTAAATGCATACACATGCTTGAATGATAAATTTTAGTAATAAGTGCACTGGGACTTACTATGACCTTATCAAGTAGGGTTAGCCAGTCATTAATTCAGATAACGTGATTTATTATCATAATCTTTTGCTTCTACTATTGTTGGGCATACCATTTACCATTTGCATATGCAGATTGAGATGCAATCATTTCATTAATTTTAATGCTTTCTTAATCCCAACAAGATTAACATTGTCTTAAAGTTCTATGCAACATATTTGCAACTGTCCATTACTGTGTTATCCTAATATTAGGATGGGTGAATTATAATGAACAAAGTGTATTAATCTGAATGTACTAGTTGCATGTGAAAAGCTAGACCACTAAGGCATACACAAGAAAAGTATCTATATGTAGAAAATGTTTGTTTTGGGGGAATATTGTATTTCCTATATACATTGCATACACTTGTCAAACAGGCATTTGCCTGCCACCACCGCTACAGCAGCAATCCTGTACAGTGCAGTCACTCTGGCTGGGTGGGCTCGAAGGCAGTTTAGCTGACAGCACCTCAAGCACTAGTGGCAACGTTATTTGTCACAAGGGAACACGAGAAGCTTCAAAAGAAATCCTTTGAATGATCTGGTATTAATCTACTTCTATGGAAGTAAAATAAATGGGAAAGTAGAATAATGGGGAATAAGTGAGAACAGAAAAACAATTTTAAAGCTGTCTCTAACAACAGTTTAGCATCTTATACATAAAATATTTAATTAAATATATATTTATTTGAATGCAGGGAAAGTAACTACACTTCATTCACAAAATGAGGAAAGAAAATGCATAGCAAGCAGATTTTATAATTGCTGGAAGTGATACTCGGATAATGTTGACTTGCTAAGAACTGGTGAGCAGAAGTTACGTACAAATGTCAAAACCCGAAACAGCTGTAAAATCAATAAAAAACAATTCACTTTACTGTTATATTTAAAAGGAATTTTGATTTTTAAGATTGGCAGAAGAAAACTAATAATCACTCATTTCATGAAGTTTTCTGTAGATGTTTATATTATTTTACTTAATAAAAATGAGAAGTTTCTGGGTGCATTGTTTGGTTTCCTACATTGCCATAGGTTTAGAATTAGCCATTGAAATCAGGTTTCATTCTGCATTTATATTGGTGTGACTGAGTTCAAGATTTGACCCATTCAAGTGTATGCAAGAGGAAATATATGAGGCATTGAAATATATCAGGCATCCTAATTTGGCTGGGAGGATTTATCAGCAATGAGTAGGTTTTCATCAAGCAAGTAAATATACATTATGTCCCTAGTTCTTAGAAACCTATCTGGAGATGCTTAAGGTAATAGATTTGGCCAGCATGTTTTATTCATGACTTATTTAAAGCTGGTGTTATTTTCCAATGGGAAAAGTGATTCTAAGTTTGAGTAATTACTATATTGCTCTGACCTTTTGCTGTTATTAGCCAGCTGTGATAATATTGAGGACTTTATAACTTCACTCAGACCTCCCCTGAGCTCAGAAGACTCCTTCTGATCTCCCCGCTTCTTCCCAGACCATTTCTCAAACTCACCTACTCTTTCGATCAAGGCTTCATCACAATGTCAGTCCGCTACAGGAACTGAGGGTTTGCAGATTCTTTTGACACAGAAACAAGGACCACTGTCTGCCACTCGCACCTGGATATGTTTTTGTTAGGCTTCATCTCTACTCCTTTTATCAGCCATACTTGTTCTTCAATGTGCATTAGCCCAGAAAATATGAAATCAACTGTCATTGCTCTTTCACTTTTTTTTTCCTCCTCTAAATTAAGCTGTCTGCTGATACTGTGTCCACCTGCAAGGCATTCTGAGCAGCCTGCTGGGCTGGAGGTTGTGGGGAACCCAGCAGGGGTCTGCTTTCTCTCTGTATTTTTCATGCAAGTTTACATTATTGTACAGAAGCAACAACCTGAGAACAGCAGTGTGGTATGTGGAACACCTATACCACAGAGGTATAGGACTGAGTTTATCCCAATATCCCCGTGGAAAAAAAAAAATTCATCTTGTGACATTGGGAAGAAGCTTTCAAGAACATTGGTATGACTTTAATGCTGTTTCTTACTCGGTACATTGTCCAATGATAAAGTCAGTTCAGAGAGATGTGGGTGTTTGAAATGAGTGGACCCACCTCCTGGAAGCTGTGCTGCATTTCTCATGACATCTGTTCTCTACTGGGTGTCCCGGGTCCGTGAGTCCTGCTGGCTGGCGCTTGCTTCCCATTTACACTCTGCACTCTGCAGTGCTCTGTTTATTGATTTACCAGCCCAGTCCTAACAGGGTAAGCGCACTGAACCACAACAGTCTGGCACAAGCAAACAAGCCCTCCGTGAGTGCAGCCACCAGAAAGGGCGGTGCAGAGGCAGAGACACCACAGCAACACCCCCAGCGCCCACACTGGAGTTACGAGCTCCTGCTCTGCATGAGCCTATTTAAATCTTATTAGCACCAAATTCACCCCAGCCATATCAAAACAAGTCAGCTCCATGCTCCCTCTTGCTGGACTCCAAACACAAAGCCCCAGCAGCTGCCACAGCGATCCCCAGCATCCACATCACCTGCATTGATTCTTTGCTCACAGTATCACAACTACCAATTTACATTGGATAATGAAGCTTTGTTTGCATATAAATGGCATCAAGGCCCATTCCACTGAACCTAGAAATACTGTATAGCATACAAACTGGATTTAAAAAGGTTGATGAACATTTTTTGATTCAAGCACATGCAAAATCCTACCGATTAGCATCTTCTAGCATAAGGTAGAAAAAAAGAACATCTATATACTGATCAAACTCCCCCATAGGATATGATGCCATACTGAAAGAGTATGAAAAAGGACACATTTTCTATAGCAGAGTATTGATCTTTGATGTTAACAGCAAGTGCAATTTAGCTTTAATTAAAATTTCAGATACCGATTATCATGCCAAGCAAAAAAAAGACAAGCACTGTTCAAGTCTAGAGAGGATACAAGTTTTATGGCTTGTTTCTTTTTGTTTTAAATAGGAGCAGGGAAATCTCTTGGAATTGGAAGAACATTTCCAGCCACTGGAAAGTTAAGATGGTTACTACATCATCCAGGGAAAAAGTTCCATAACCACCAACATCCTAAGTTCCTCAGCTTTATGCCATGCTGAGAGCAAAGAATCCAGTCTTCTCTTTTGTTCTCAGTCTAAGATGGCTGTAAATGCTTCATTATTCCCCCCACCCCCCCGTGGATCCTCAGGAGCTTACACTATCCCCTTGCAGTATGTTTTATTTTATGGCTTTATTATCGATCTTCCCTTTACAGCAGTGTTTCTTTTCTGCAGTTTAAAATGGAAAATAATTTTGATTCTTTCTCCTAGGTTCCTTTTTTAGCACAGGAAAATCTTCTGCATCTCCTCACATATTCAGTAGGTAGTAGGCCAATAGCAGAGACCAAGTTTTAGTGTTACAGCCCAGGCTCTGTCACTAGCAGTTAGGAAATGTTCACCTTCTTTTATTTTTCATTATTTCCAACATGTTCAAACTGTTTCTCTATATACTAGAAACTTAAATGCCACAAACTCATGAGAAAGCCTCATATTTATTTCAAACAGCATTTAACCCTTTGAAAGGGTTTGTCTCAAGTCCCATTTAAACTGCCAAAGCAGAAGGTGGATCAACCCCAGTGGGCTATAGGCTCTGCCCAGAGGACTACTTCGCACTGCACAGCAGCCCCGAGCATGATCTGGAAAGGTCCAAATTGAAGCATCTTCAGTCACAACAGGTTGTTTCACCCCATCCTCCTCCCAAAGAGGACCACTGCTTTCCACTGACTACAGGCTGGGACTTAAACTCCTAAGGTCTGTCTTCTGAATGACAAGTAAGCAGTCAGAAGAAAAAAGCTGCCCAGTGAAGGTGTCAGTAAAACCTGTTCAACCAACAGGGCCACTGGCTGCTAATAAGGGGAAACTTCCTTGAAAATCCCTGTCTGGTGTCTTCACATCAAGAACTAAGCACAGTGCACATCATTTTCAACATGCATGCCCTCCTTACTAGCCATCAAGATGAGATGGCTCTGCTGCAGCATGATTCATCTCACCACATAATGGGATTAGTGGAGGTATGGCCGGTAAGTGAATAACTGTAGCTGCAGCCATACGATGTAATTACGATAGTTTGAGAAATACATTCATCAGCACTTACAGATTTAAATGATTGTGTGATGCACAAGCAAATGTGAAAAGGGAAAACATTGACAACACATTGTAGATAAGTTATTTGTAACAATTGTTTCATTACAATAGCAGCATCTTCAAAATGATGACAAGGTAATGTGAGTAGTAAGTGAATTTTATATCCAATTTGTAAAACTGGACTTTACAGAATAAGCTGCCAGCAGTTTCAAAACTACTTTAATAAGACCTTAAAAGGTTTGGTATTTCTTTAAAAATTCTCCCTTAAAACCAGAAACAAAAGTTTAATTTTTCTTTTGATCTGCACAGATTTTCATTTCTCTAATTCAAATGGGCTCCTTTCAGCTTTGAAGGATATTTGAGTGCGTGTATGTACACAGAACATATAAAATATATATTAGCTTGTCTGCAAGCTTCAAAAAGAGCTTTAATTTGCTGCTGTTTCAAAAGACTGAGGGGATTGCCTTTGGTAGGCTGAGAAGTGTGGCAAATGTGAGAGCTTGCAGGGCTCTGGAAAGATGATGTGGGAAGGGAAGAGGCTCCAGGACCAAGTTGCTGAAGACAGTAATCCTCCCTTCCCCTTGCCCCCAGCCAATGCAGCAGGCTGGGGAGGATGCTGTAGGGCTGACCAAACCTGATCTCCCCTTGGCAGGAACAGGAGGTCTTGTAGCACAGCCACATCAGGTCATCTCAGACTGCCCAGTTCTCCAGCACCTCTTCTGACCACATGGTGGTTCACACTGCCTAAAGTGGGCCTGGGGGCAGAAAACTGGGCCAGAGAAAGATGCCCAGCTCCCACACCACCCTATAGACAAAACAGGAAAATTGGCTCAAGCCAGCTCCTTCCTCACATACAAAATTCACTTTCATGGGACTTGAACAAGAGCAGACTGAAGAGAAGATCAAGCACAGGGACCTAGACCCAGTACCAGACTGAAGTAAATAAGACTAAGGTAAACCTACAAAAGCAAGAATACTCAGCTAGTTCTGTTTAAGAACAACCCCCCNNNNCAGGACAGAAAGGCAACCCACATGCTTCTTTCTTCAGAAAATGAACGCAGGTATACAAACAGAAGACAACTAAGTTGACTTGCTCCTACTACTTTACTTTCCAACTCAAAACCTAAAATTTTATTAAGATATTATTTCAGTTTTGTCGCATCCTGTAAGTTCTGTATTAGCATGAATTAAATTCAAGTCACTAAATGTTACCATAATTTTACATTATGATTAGCTGCAAAGCCATGGAAAGATGAATATACAGTTCTCTGAAAGTTTTGTATTGTGAAGGTCATACATTTGGCAGTAGTAATTATGATTCGCTTTGGGATGAAATTGCATTATTTTAATGTTACTAACTTTTTTCCTCTCTGCAGCATGAAGATTTATGCAACTATTTCACTGGCTGTTAATGATAGCTGTTCTTTCGATAAGAAATAATGTACTTACATAATATATCTAATGTGTACTGGAGACACTAAGTAAATCATTATCTGATATACAGGACCATTATCACTGTGTGCCATAACAATCAGGCTTAATGAGGCTTTCCTCATGCCTCCTCTCTTGACTGCCACCAGCAATGTTCTTTTGTTTACTAAGTTTCCCTGTACTGATTGTGTGTTGAAATTACAATACATTCTCTTCCCTGCAGCACACCATTTATATCAGTAGCTGAGAAGTAGAGGAAGGGCATTTCTGGCTCTCAAGGCACAAGCAAGCATCTTGGATAACCCAGGTTTAGATGCATTCTCTGCGCTGGCCCAGACTAAGTCATCAGAGGGTTCGGCATCTCCTTGCCCACTGCGCATGGCACGCTTCAAGGGCTCTGCGCTGCCATGTGCAAAATGGGAGGCAGTCAGGTGGGCCTCAGAGCAAGCCAGGACCTCCCCTGAGAGATCTCCCCACCAAAGAGAGGGCATTACAAGACAGAAAACATCTCATTTAAAGTTCCTGTTTGGGTTTCTTCTAGTAAAAGCAAGAACCACTAAAACTTAGGGGTCACTATGAAGAAAGAGCCTGGGGGGAAAAAAAAAGTCTTTTATTGCACAGTTTAGAGCTAGCAATTGAAGTTTGTTTAAAAGCAGAATTTAACACTTTTGGATCCTGAAATCAATAAAGTATTCAGGCTACTGCTTAAATAAGAAATGTTAAATCACCAGTAGATGATGTGCCTGTTCTTTCTATCTCCTAGCAGATTTTCCTGTTGGGAAGGCTAAGGGTTGTTCTGGTCAAGATCAGAAATAAATATTTGGCTTTTGAAAATTCTGATATAAATAAAAATCAGCTGTACTGGGATCTTGCTGTAAGTATAAGCAAATAAGTTATTATACAAAGCATTCTGACTTAGCTGGCTCTGTAGGCTTGTACACAGACTCACTGAAAACATCAGTTGACTAAGATTACATGGCTACTTTTTAAAATCAAGTTCCAGAAAAACTGTATTTCTAGATTTGTCTTTAATTAAAGTATTCTGTAAGATAGCTAGCTTTACTATTTTCTCCACTACAACAGACTTTCCATAAAACTTTTACAAGCACTGCATAATTTCAGAGACTCAATTACATAAATGGCTAGGTCAACCATTTCTGGTTTTTAGTCACATGGGCTTCTACCTTAAGAGCTCCATGTTCAAGTCCAGTATCTCAAAGCAAAATTGAAACATTATCATTATCATCACATCACAGCTTTAAATCAGTGCCAACTGGATGAAAATGAGGCTTCACAGGGACCCTTTGGAAGTCCATGGACTGAGTGAAATGCAGTTTGCAGTGAAATAAATAAGCTCAAGAGGCTTTATATTTCACATGAAAAATAAGTTAGCTTTAATCGTAAGGTGAACTTTAAAAGATACCCACGACAGAATGCAATTTGAAATACAAACAAAGCCTATGTTATCTCCCAAATTTAAATTATCAAGACTGTCTCAAAATTTACAGTGGTTCCCTGAAAGGCATTATGCTTATTATGTTAATATTAAAATTGATTGAGATCTGAGTGTCAAGTAATAGGAGTTAACAGTCATGAATGACCTCAGATCTGCTATAAATAAAAGTAATAAATAATTTACCTGGAAAAATAATGTCCCAAATACCTCCCCCTACAGGAAACAAGAGGTTGGTTAGAATCATACCCTGTGCAGAAGACTAGTTTTTGTCAAACCATATTCTCAATCTATGGGAATGTCATTGGCCAACCTATGCTCCCAGTGAAGTAAATTGTATTCTCCAGGTTTTACACCTTTAAAATGCCAAAAAAAAACCTGATACTTTAGATTGCCAAAGAATGCAGATAGAAAATACTTATGCATACACAAATAGTATAAGGTTTGCTTACTTGACAAGCGATGCCAAGCAGGGGGATTCCCAACTGAGCTGGAAGACAAAGAAAACTTCAAAGAAAGGAGAAAGCTGCAATTCAATACAGGCAAGTGACAGGAATAATCACCTACAAAAACACATACTTGAAAACAACCAAGCAAGTACTGCAGAAAGGGATCCAGCCGACATCTCAGACAGAGCATGAACTGTCAGCACACTGAAGAGGGCAGTAGTCCCTGTCTAGCCTACAGGACACATGAAGAGATTGTTAAGGCCTCATCTGAAGTATTATGTGTAGTTCTGGATACTACATAATGAAACAGCTGAAGACAACAGGAGTTCTCCAATTGGGGTCACTGCTCTTGATGTCCAAGAAAAGTCTCAAAGTACTTGATTGGTTAACTTAGCAAAGAAATGAAAATGGAAGAGGTCTGTCTTTGCAGCAATGCTACTGTAGTTCAAAGGCAGTAATCTAGTCTGTTTCCACATCAAAAATAGTAACAATTCAGTTGCAGGATTCCTAACACCAAGTTAAACATTAACCACAGGAAGAGTGAACCGCTGTGAGAAGACTGCTTCCATCACTGGAGATTTTTAAAAAACAACTTATGCAATCATGTGATGGATTTGACATATTTGTAACTAAATCTCCAAGGGCTACTTGACAACTGAAGACCTCTAAAATGTTGCAGACCATTCATGAGAACAGTGGGGCACCAGTGGAACAGAAAATCAGATTTGAGCCCACCGTTGCAGCACCAGAACAGGTTTGCAGCAGCATGGGGCTGTGATGCAGGGCTTTTTGCATAAGCTGTGAATACAGATGGAGCTGCAACAGGACACCAGCCTGGCCAGGGTTTTAAGGACAAACTGGCAACTTCATTCTTGAAGCAAGCATGCTAGAAGCTACTCAGTAGGTCCAATTTCTAAAGCTGGCTTTCGTTCAAACAGAAGTTAAAACAGGTACAAAAGAAAGCAGACTCACGTGCAGCATGTGACAAGACGTGTCAACACAAATCTTCCCCTTGCCCACTATGCCCTTTAGAGTACTCTCCAATTTAACTCCAGCCTTGCTCTTAACACAGCAGTTGCTAGTGGCTTTGTGTTGCAAGAAAACCCCAAAATGCATTCTTTTCCCTGAGATCTGAAGTCAGGTGGTGTGTCTGTTCCCACACCTTCCTAAGGCGTGTCCCAGTCCCTGATCAACATGCAGACTTCTCTCCTGCTGTGCCTTGCTCTCTGCACCCCCTGCTCCAGGAGCTGGTCCCACCTGAGCAGCTTCCACCTCCTCCAGGTCAAGGGGTTCTGCCAGATGCAGGACACAACCACCACAGCAGGGCATGCAGTTGCATCTCTGCCTTCTGGCCAGACCGATTTTATCACTGTGCTGTCCCACACAGTAAGCCACAAATCTCCATTGCAAGATACAGTTCTTATTTAAAAGTAATCATTTGAGGCCTGGAAAAAAAAAAACAAACAAAAAAAACACCACCACCACCAAAAAAACCCACTCCTTTCTGGTCAGATTTGGTCCTATGTGCCTTGGCCATGTGCCCTAACAAAGAGTTAATTGTAATACACTTCAGACTCAGCCTTGGCATCTGCTAAATAATGCAGTATTAGTGTGTTTAGATATTGTGATTGCTGCCTGTCCAGGCAGCAATTTTTAAGAACATGGGAATTTCTTCTGTGGCCCTCAGTATAATGCCAAATCCCGTTACCAATGAGTAAAATGTATGTAATTTGGATAAATTATGTAGATGATTCCATCTGTACCACACTGACTTACATAAACAAGATTTCTAGTTTTCAGTATTCCTGCAGATAAGGCACATCATTTAGTGCTAAGAATACTGAGTAAATGGATTTAATATATGAAATTATGAGTTCTCTGATCAAATTAGAAAAAGCACTTACCGAGGATTAAATTTAGGGTTTCATGAAAACAGATAGTTTTCATTGTCAGTTTTAAGCCAGGATTTTTTTTAGATCCAGTATAATCTCTGACTTGTATATACATATGCTTAATACGAACAGAGGTCTTTTCCTTCCAAAGCTACACAGCAATCCAGCAAAGGTACCTGGAATAAGTTTGGCTAGATATTGAGACAGGCATGCTAGAGCCTGCAGCTGGAAGGAGCTACCTGTTTGATTGGTGTTATGAACACAGGAGCTAGATGGATTTCTGTTCTGAAATGAGATAATCACATGCTCTGAACCAGCTAAGTCTCATATAATCAATCACATCAACTTGTTGTAACACTGACCACCAGCCGAGCCCCAGGGCCCCCAGCACAGCTCTGTCCTCCTTCACACTTGTTGGTCGCCGCAGCAGATCTCTGTGTGCTGGGGGAGATGGTGCAGGGTGTCGTGGCACCCACGCGCTCATGTACACGGTGGGCACTGTCTTTGCTCAAGAGTTGCGAACAAGTCCATCTCTAACAGAAAAGGGTTTTATGCCTTATTGTTTACAGAGTTGCATAGAAATCCTGCCCCCCCAACCTTCTGAGAAATCTGAGACTTTCAGGGAGGATGAGAGTTAAGGTCAGTAGGTTAAACAAATGCACAAAGTGACTGTGCTGGAGGGTTTCATAGCTTTGCTGCACCATGCTATGGATAAATAAGGTGTGGAATTGTTTCTGAAATTACTTTGGCTCGACAGCCTGTCCATTGCTTCTCCTCTGGGTAATCTTGAGGCTCTGCCAGGATGTTATGTTCTTTGATGCAGATCATTTGTCATGATGAATAGTATTATATAAAAGTTGTATTTTTCCCTTCTGTCTTTTGATTTGTAATATGAGAGATCATTTAATGTTATGAACGCCAAGTAATTTAAATCTTTAAAATATCTAAACAATTGAGCGCTTCCTATTTAAAACAGTGTGTTGAGAACATGCTATTGCATTCACTATATTTATGCAATGCTTTCTTGATCTGTCCCCTTTCCCCCCCCAGAAATGACTAAAAAAAAGCTTAAGTGTTTTAGTCTTGCCTTCACAGCCCTTCCTCACTGCTAGTGTCTGGCACTGGTTGCAAGTACTGAACTTTCACTATTCTCCTTTCTGCCCATTCCTTTCTTTCACAGACTCACATACATCTACAATATTGAGTAGCAGAGTACCTTTCCTTCCCTTTTTTAGTAGAGATGCAGGTAGGCTGATTAACTGCATGAGATAGTTGTTCAGTCATTTACCACTTACGCTGACCAAGCTACAATCTAGCCCTCAAACGCAAGCTACACAAAGCACTACGCAGCGTAAGCAGCGATCACAGGCTGAGGCACTGACAGATAGGCACAGGGCTCTGATCTCCAAGTCCCTTTTGTTCCCTCAGATTTAGTAGAGAAGTCAATTACGCATTTGCCGATAATGTGGCTCACCCTGCCAGAAGGGTACTTCCATTAATATTACATTGAGTATCAGAATAAATGCAGAATAAAGGCAATTCTGTGGTTAAAAACATGATACCTTGATCCCTACTTCTCTGAAAAAAACAATAAAAGATTCCTATTGCAATAGGAAAGTAAAGAATCACATGATTGAGATCTTGAGAGAAAGCCAAAGTGCTTTGAAAAAGATCAATTACTGCAAAATAGTAGTGCACAGTTGTCAATCTTCTACCTTTCTTTGTAGTGAATAATGAAATATAAATAGCCTTTTGCAGTGGATAGGAGTTCTCCCAGATTAAGGGGAAAGTTTGCAGAGAAGTCGAAGGCCAATTCCGCTGACTTCCAGGAGCAGTGGAATATGATACATACGTTTTTGCAAGGCAGGGATAAATAACCAGACACCTCGTCACTTCCAGCTGCCGCTTCTACTTCTCTGGTCAGCTCTAATCAGAAACCAAGGCTCAAATACTCAACACATTTAACAATCAGATAAAAGTCTACAAAGCAGCACTTTTTGACAGGCATTTAGAAGAGGGAAGACTATTTTAAAACAAAGAGGAGAAGAGACATGAAAATCAAGTATTTTGCTGTTTTCTTACAGCAGTCACAAAGAGTAGGCAAAAGCACTCTGAGAAAGAAGAGAAAGGTCATTGGACCAGTACTGCCTAAGAAATGGAGATGTCCAATTCCTATTAATGTCAATGCAAAGAGGCCTAAGTCTCTCAGGCTTTGCAAATGTCACCGGTGTTATTATCTAGTTGTTGAATATTATCAGTATGCTAAAGGTACACAGTCTTCTAGATGGCTTTATGCTGATCTTGCAGAGTAAGTCCAATAAAGCATGAATAATGTGTGAATTTATATCATTGTGAGAAATGTTTATAACTATCTTTCCCTTGATATCTTCGAGAAAAGATATTATTTCATTAAAGGACATTGAAGATATTTTCCAACTCAAATGCAGCTGCGAAGTAGAACAGAAGTTTTGTTGCAGGCAGATGCAGGAGGCAAAAATCAAAGCCAAAGCATGTGCAACATCGGGATAACCTGCTGCCAACCAGGCCCAGGAATCACCAACAGAAGGGACAAGAGCTGTTGTGTCACAGCAGACTATTAGCATCACCCAGGTGCCATCAGCAGAGGCTGCTTCTTCAGGCACAGAGGGCCACCCAGAGCCCACACTGGAGCATTCTGCTCTGGGTCACCCACCAGCAGCAACAAGCAGGGCTGCATGGTGCTGCAACTCAGCAGAGGGACCACGGGCACTTGAGGAGAACAGGGCAAGGCACCATCACCTGCACTTCTGTGTTCCCATATGCTCTAATGCAGAAAAGCACATGCATATATATATTTATTTTTTAATAAAACAATGCAATTTCTACTACTCGTTCATCTCCACCTGAACACCCTTTTTCAACTCCTCTTTACAAAACTATAAAGAACTTACACACCGGGCAGGACACAGTCTGAACATGGTGGTTTGAATTCTACAAACTGCTTGAGCTTGATAGCAAGAACTAGTTTTGATCTCAACCTCTTTTTCCTACTCAATCTCTGCAAATCTAGAAAGAATACTAAAGACCGAGAAATAGTAAATGTTTTTATAAAAATGCTTGTTTCTTAGTGTCTTATTGTTTTTTTCCTTAAACTATCAAAGTAATTTAAAACCTAGGGTGAGTAGCTTAATAGACAAGAGCACTCTAGCTTCAAATGGATTTTAATGGGAGGGTAACCACAAGAATAAAATCAATTAATGAATACTATAAATAGATTCATGAAAACTTTCAGCTCTTTCCATCCACACATCCTCCCACCCCACCACCCATGGAACTACTTCCAGAATAACACGATAGAACAGCCCACATAAGAAATCAAACACTGCTGCCATTTGGAGTTTTCAACATTGAGTTTTCTGGAAAGTTTATGCAGGTTTATTTTGCCAGAAAAGTGGAGTGTTGTAACTATGCTAACAACACATTCACCTGAACATACAGAGAATACTGACATTTTGAAGCATTTTGGCTGCAGTTGGAATGTCACAAGTAAGATCCCTTAAAAGTTACACTATTTAGGAAACCTGATCTCACTTGCCGAGATGAGCACTTTAAGCTTTGCCAAGCTGCATCCTCTAACACTACGTACTTTTGGAAACCTTGGCCATGAGACGTCAGTTGCAATAAACTGCAAATGAAATGAAGAAATTTGCACCCTCAGTTGTTTACCACCATGCCTAGGCCAAGAGAGTACATGCTACTGTACACTTAAAGTACGCACCTCATTCCTGGGAGTGGTAAAAGTGGAGAAGATGTGTCATGGATATTCTCCCATTTGGAAATAAGAAATATACTCCTTCCTCAAAGCACATCTGTGGCTGCCCATTACTGCATAACCAAAACATGTACTCTACAACTTCCTAAGAGCAAAAGAAACATTAGCATAGGGATACAAATGCCACAGTTGACTGAGAGCAATGCAAAAGAATCAAGTTGTGATTTGATATGGAATGATGCCAGATCAATAACCAGTAATTGGGTGTTGTGTCCACATGAATATTATTCCAAGTCTTTCCATCACAATAAAACATGACTGAAAGATAGATATGACCTCCTTTTACTGATGTGGTTGTAATTATACAGTGTCATCTGAAAAACAGCCAAAGGTCTTTCTTGAAATACTTAACCAATGAGCCACAGCTGTACTTCCCTTTAACAGTCTGTCAAAGGCATTGGAGAAATCTGTAGCTATCCTTAACATCCTGAGGGTTGCAATGTGAAAATGGAACATGGCATAAGAAACAAGAATGGTGTAGGGATCATGCACACTGCCAAGTGTAGCAGACATGAGACTAGGAATTTATCTTCATAGGAGGCTATCAGATTCAAATCTCAAACAGAAAACTCATTCATAAAGAGGATGCATAGTACAATTCAGAAAAAAGTAGATATACAATGCAAGAACTAAGCAATAGCAAAAGATAAATACCTCTTCCCTATGTGCTGTGTTTAGGTGAGGATTTACTTTTCTCGCATATGTGGTAACGCTGTAACCATAGAAATAGCCTATGAATGTTTATCCTTAGAGGTTCTCAATTGTGTGGCATAGTTGCTTCATCTGTAGCCTTTTAAGAACACAAATTACGTTGTCCAATTATTCTGTTTGCTCTTTTAATTGCTTCTGTACTGCTACATCCTTGATGACACAATTTGTGCACCCTGATATTGAAGGGAGTCATGCGATATAGTCTTTCTCAGTGGAAAGTTCAATAAAGATTAGCATGCGACAGATTTATTCAGCTTTGTTGTGAAGAGCAGGACAGCTGATACAGACCTCACTGATTTTGGGGAGGGCAAGCCAATATTAGGAAAAGACAGCTATAGAATTGGCTGACTTTTCTCAATGCCTCTACCAAGACAAGCATATTCATACATTGAGGATTTATAGTACTTATAATAATTTGTCAATTTGACCGATGCAATTCTTCCATAAAAGATATGGTAATGAATTAGGAATTGATTGTCTATGAGGGGAAAGAGAGACATCAAAAGAAAAGGAGGCCTCAAGAGGGGAGGCAGCTCCTAGGCGAGTGCCTGAGGACTGCCTCTGCAATAGCAACCAGGGCCTTTGCAGCTCCCCACCACAACCCGGCGGGAGCACCCATCTTACCAAGCAGCATGTCCTAGGCACTCTAGGAACCCAGACCGTGACTGATATGGGGCACTGAAAAGGGAAAGTTACACTTGAAACAGCAGGTGTGCCTACAGAGAGAACCGACCTCACCAAGCCTAGGTGACAGCTAAAGATTACGCCACAAACCTAAGCAAGGCACCTAAACTCTGACTGGAGCTCATGAGGAGAGTGGGAGCACACACACCCAACTGCTCCAGAGGAAGACCAACTCCATCTGGAAATACGTTTCTAAGATAAGTGGGATGAGATCCCTCTGAGGTGCTTCTCCACCTCCATTGCTTAGAGAAGCGTTGATGACATTGGCAATACTCCCACCTGCAGCATGTTTTTGCAGTGAATAGGTCAGAGGAATTAGAACAATTTGAAGCAAGCATACAGGAAATACTAGACAAAATAGGTAATTTAAAGGTTAATAATCCAAGCTCAAGTTCAGGAAATAAGTCCAGACAAAATCTCTTTGAAAGGCTATGTGAATTAAACTAATAGCAAGCAGTGGGAAATATCTGGGTTTTTGAAGCCATATCAAAGCATGAGGCAGCAGATTCAGTCAGGGAACTAGGCCTCTAGGAAAGCAGGCAATACAGATCTGAGCAAGTGCTTGATCTTCCTCTTAGCCGCACAGTTCAAGACAAAGAAAAGGATAACCAGCAAGTTCAGTGCTGTAGCACATTTGAATGAACATATATTCACTCGAATGAGTGCATAAATTTCATTTGTTTTCTTTAGAGCAGTTAAATATGACTCAAGATATTACTTATCTATTTGTTTCTACATATTTTAGAGACAACAATGAAGAAATTGTGCAACACCTGAGGAAGTGAACATTGGGAATGAATTAAGACAGAAGTCTAACTTACAACACAGTTATGTCACACTGTCTAGCTAAACTGCTGCAGGAAAGCACCAGTTCACTCCTTCCATCATCTGACTATGCTTGAATTACATAGGATGTAAAAGTCTCATCAAGTGGAGTTACAATTAGCACAGAAAATGCTAAAGTACCATTTTAATAAGAAGAATATTTTCACAAAAAGCTGTAATCGCATCCTTGCAGTTAATTGCATAGCCACGTGCTTTCCCTAGATCATACCCTAAATAAATAGCTTAAATGGTTCCGGATTGTGCATTTAACAGGACACTATGGCTTCTTATTCTCAGTGGTAAGACATTTCGGATGCACATATTTTCATCTGACAAGGCTGCGCACTTGCATCTGTCAAATGTTTAGGTATAAAGTTGTTGTGCATGAATCAGCTATTCTGTTTTTAAGAAGTCTAGATGTACTAGTACATACTGGAAGTCTTAAATATTCAAAATCCATATTTATATGGAACTAACTCTATTAAAACATGAATTGACCATGAACCAAATCACTATTTGCATATTCTTTATGAAGTGTAATATACATAAATATATGTACAAAGACATTAAAGTATATGCAGAGGGAGCAAGAGAAAATGGAGTGATCAGTTTAATGCAAATATACAGAAGTTATATAGGAAAAAACCAACCCTTGCTGTATAAGCAGCAGGAAAGCCTGGTTTTTATTAAAAAATACAGCCTGGACCAGCTGTCCTACACAGGTCTGACTGGAATCCCACCCATTAATGACAAGTTGCTATGCCACCCCATTGCAAGCAGTTGTCTGAAGCTGCATGTGTACCCCTTGGGTGTCATTATTCCAGTTACACCAACACCTGTGCTACAAGCTTTGTCTAGATCCACTGCAAAATCTCAGTGTTCAGAAGTACTGGAGTATCTTCTATTTCTTATCTGTGGTATGCTGGCCAAGAGGTTATTATAGTCTGTTATAGCTATTTATTTAGAGCAAAGATTATTATTACTCCAAAAAAGCTGATAAGCATGGCCCACCTGGCTTCTTTATTTGGCTGCATTTCACCAAGTACAGGAAACAGTTTTTATTATGTGCTAGTAAAATAATTGTAAGAACAAATCTGGCTTTGAAACTGAGAATCATCCAAGAGCCATGCCAGCACGGGACAGGTGTACAGTAAATGAGAAAGTGAAAAATAAATACAATTGTGAAAAGCTCAAGGATGCTCATCTCACCACAAAGAACACGTGTGTCTCGTACCTGTTCAGTTTTTACTGTCTTTTTTTTTTTTTAAAACAGGGAAGCAGCACAGGAAAGTGGAAGAATCATACAGAGGAAAGCTTGGAGCCCTCCCCAGATTTCCAAATTAATGACCATTTTTCAGGCAGAGCTGTCTCTTCCTTCTGGAATCTAAAGTAGCTCATTATATACCCGATGAAAGGTAACTCCAAAAATAAAATAAAAAGAGTAAAAATTGTGCCCTCGAGCCAAAGGAAAAACATATTTAGTGAAACAGTTAAAATAAAGATGCTGCTTATTCATATTTTGCTCTCAAATAAGACCTGAGCCAGTAAACAATAGAGAATCAAAGCCTGGAAACAGCAAAAGGCTCAAGGTTGCCTTTGAGATTTAGTTTGTTCTACAGTATTGTGTTCCCATGACTAAGAAAGGATGGAAACACACGTAGCATAGGAAGAATTTGTGGTATTTCTCCAAACCTGCAGTATTACATGTACAATAAAAGACCCTTTTTGCACAAAGGATGTAGTAATCTCAGCTTTATAGCTCCTGTGCTGATGCTGGGGTTCTGACTTCCAGTCAGCATTTTTAGCTAAGTGACACATCGGAGAGGAAAAAAACAAAGCAAAGAAACCCAGTAAAATCAGGGAAATGCATAGTGTCACAGACGAAAAGAATAGCTACGCTCAGTTCTTCAAATATCTAGAATTCTCTGAGAAGATATTCTTTAATGAGTTGAATATAGCATATTTAATAAAATATTCAAAATAAGATGTGTATTTTTTGCCCTCAGTGTAGTCAGACAGTGAACTCCACAATGCAGACAGCCACTGCAACCAGTTTCAAACTAAGTAAAAAGGTGCCTGTACAGGCTGAAGGAGAGCAGTGAAGCAAGGTGGAAATGCAGCCTGCAACTAGGAGCCACACATGGAGGTCAGATGTCTTGTGCAGCCCAGACTTTCACTGCACTTAAGTCGGTGCAAAACTGTTACAAGATGATGCCTCAGTTACAAATTCTTCCTTAAAAATTCCTAGTCTTCCCATTAAGTATCACAAACCTTAAACGCAGCAGTAATCTTCTTCCTTTTTTCTCCTATTCACCACATCATAGATGAGAGAATCAGTTCATCTTGAAATCTATCCCTTAAAGATTAATTATAGAAACTTTTTGACTGTAGATTTGTCTCAAGCCAAGATGAACCATGAATTAACATGTAATCACCTTAATAGCAATAAAGTTTCGTCTTCATAGCACTTTAGAAATTTTCCCTAATTAATAACATGACTTTCTGCTATGCTAAATGTAGCAACTGAGAAGTCTGGATTCCAGCTGCTCAAGAGATGAATATCCTGCAAGACTTTGCCTTTCTCATCTATTTGCCCACTTTATTTTCTTCTTTCATCCACTACACTGCTCAGCCCAAAGTCTCTTATTTAAAGTTCAGAAGCACACCTATCCTATAAAGCAACCTGCTCCAACAGTGAGAAAATCATCTTTCTCTAGGTTCATTCGTCTCTTGGACTTTCAGCAGATGTCAAGTGAGTTCCAGCTCAACATTAAATAAGTATGAATGTCTGAAATCCTAGGAATATGGCTTTTTACTGAACAGGGCCAATATTATCAGGAAGCAGTGAGTTCTACATACACACAGCATGTTTCTTTCAAAGGTGGTTCTGCCATTATTTTGTTACAAGCAGGATTCTCCAAGTACAAGTAGTACTAATGCTAGAGTATTTACTGAATTTGAACTATTTAATGACCCTTTAAAAAAAAGATACCATTTATTTTCCCTGGGAAAATTGACTCCTTGTATGTGTTAAGAAAACAAAAATGAGTAAACGCCCCTGAACAAGGACTGCTAGTTTTTAAACATTTTACAGGAAGGGAAGAAAAAAGAAAGCTCAAGAACTATTCTTTTCCCTTATTTATAAATTCCAGGAGTAGCAACATAATGCTTATGATTGACATTCCCATATAAGAAGCTGATAATTGTTAAATGCTGTTCCTTAAATTATTGGGATGATCTTTGCTTTTGTTAATTTACAGCAGAATATTTGTTTTGAAAACCTGAAAGAGCAAATGTCCCCCCTCCCCCCGCTTTTAAATTTGAGGAGGATAGTTGGAAATTCTATCAATACTTACATGATCCAAGACCAACTACTTATCATTGACAACATTATGTAAACTAAAATGCAATAGGTGTTTCATAAATAAAGATGTGCTCCTTATTCCTATTGGCACACATAGGAAGTGTTAAAGGAGGTGTCATTTGAGGTGTTAAAGAAATTGAAGGTTGACTATAGAAAGAGATCGCATGATCATGTAATAAAACATGAACACAGCTGTAATCTTTTATGCAGATTTAGAAATTAGTCAAGGGTTGAGAAGAGAGACTGGACAAAAGAAATTAGGATTGTCATTTAGATATAAGCATGTAATATTTAAGTACTTTTGTATACTGCCATTGAAACAGACTCCAAATGGTTTCTCATGACAAGCAGGAAATATTTAAGTCCTGATACATGAACTTGAAAGCAAGTTGCAATTGTATTGTTCACTAGTGTTAGAATCTATGGGGAAAAAAAGCATGACCAATTTAAGCTGAAATCCAACTTTTTTTGTCTATTATTTTCACCTTTATAACAAGCATTTGCCAACTTTGAAATCCATATATTAAGACCACAAAATAAGGATTGACTGCTTGCAGCTGCTTTTTTTGTATACATGCATAAATGATCAGCAAGTCTAGGATCTCTCTTGGAGAGCTGCTTGCTTCAAGTTTCCATTAATGAAAGTATTGTTCTTCAAAAACATGTCACAGGGGTTCCTCATAAGCAATTTTAAAAAATGCCATTTTCTTATCCATACAAATGTAAGTCAAATAAAATTACTCCACAGCTGCTGGGTTTCTAGCTTTTCTAATTGTATTTGTTCACAGATTTCCTTGGCATTTTCAAGTGGAACTAGAAACAAAAACAAACAAAAAATCCAACCCAACAAACACAATGCATATATTGATGAAACCTCCTGAGTGCTTTAATATAATCCCAGGCAATTTTCTCTAAGAAACAAAATGAATGAAATTTGCTTATGGACCCTAAGCTTTGCAAAGCCTTCAACTGGAACAAGAGAAATATGTGGCTGGAAGCCAATCGGCAGCCAAATGTGTTAGATGTGTTCCATTTATTATTAATGTGACAACATTCTATATAGCAGCAACAGTACAGGCAAGTAAGGGGTTGCCATGGAGATAAGTTACTCAAGATGCAGCTAAAAATACTCCCTTCTTCCCTTACTGTAATAAATATTGCATTATATGAAGGCTAACAATGATGATATCAAATGCCATCTCAAAAAAACTTCCAGCTGTGTGTATTATGGCTATCTAATGGATTGCCTGATGGTCACACTGCATTTGTTGCCTGTGTATGTGCTGCTCCTCTTTTTTTTAAAAAAACCTTGTTACACAGGTAAATGTTAGAAGACAGCTGTTGGCATTATTAGGACAAAATATTGCTCCCTACTCAGGGTAGATTTCTTACACCATTGTGACTTTGGGTGATTACAGTCGTGTTATGAGAAGATGCAAGTTAAACTAGAAAACAAACACGGAATTGTTATAACCTATTTTGAACAAGATTACAGGGGTTTATCATGCCTCATCTCTGAGGACTACGGTTACACATTTCATCTGATATTCACTGCATTCTGGGTACCTTAAGATTACCAAAGAAACTAACATTACCAAAAAAATATTTAGTCTTTTTTTGAAGGATGCCTCCACACCTTTGTCTTTCATGTAGACAATTTTGGATGATACGTCCAAACAGCAGCAGACTTCTTTAGAATTAGACTATATGGGAATTAGAAAAATGCTATGTTACAGCATACTTGACCTCAAAGTCTTAGAAAGCCCAAACTTCCATTTTTTAGTTTCACTTTTTTCCCCCCTCCCTCACTAAACCTTTTCATTGATTCCAATATGAAGTGAATCTTTATCAACTAATTAAACTCAGATTAAAATATTTAAATCCAGAACAAAATATTAAGATCTTTGTTAATATCATAGCTATCTATCTATTGCCTATTTTCTCTGCTTACAGTGTTTTAAAGAGGGTATTGGTGTTTGTTTCTTAATTTATCACCTAATTGAACAAAGGAGTTTTTCTTCCCCTCTAGAACCACAGATTACATAGAGCTGGGGAAAGACCTCAGTCATCTCAGCTGCGTCCTTGTTAAAGACTACTACTGAGTAGGAGATTGCATCTGGGGCATTTTCAGTCACAAATTCACCTTCAGTAACATAACAATATAGCTTCCTGCCAATGCACACAATCATATATAAACTACTCAAATTTGTCTGAATTTAAGTCTTTCTTGCTGGCTTTAGGGTGATCTTCCATTGACAGCATTTTTTTTTTTCCAGTTGAATAATAAACTCCATCTTAAGACACTGGATAATATGTACATTTGCAAAGCTAGAAATTCCTCCTAGAGAAGAGGAAGGCAGGCCATAAACTTTCATTTTTTATTTCTTGAAGTGAGATACTACTTCTGCTGCTAATAGGCAGCACAAAGCACATATGAGAAAGGAAAGCAGTGCATCTGAGAAGTGTGGGTGACATCGCACAGAACTCCTCTCCACACATCCCAGACACACAGAGCTCTGCAAGTCTGCACCATTCTCCTCCCAGTGGCCTTGGGGTTATCACTTTGCAGAGAGCAGTAACCTCCTCTTTACAAGATGTACAAGCAGATCCTTCAGTAACACTGTCCTTAGCTACCATTTTTACTCTTTTTCTGGGTCTACTCATTTCTTCCCCTTGCTAGCACAGAAATGAGATATACAGCACTACAGCCCCCACGTGCACTTGGATGCTGGCTGAGCAAACACAGCAGTGAGCCTCCCCGGAACCACAGGTGAGTGCACAGCTAAGGAAATGCTGAAGTACTTTGAGAACTCTTCCTCAAAATAGGCCTCACTACCATGCCAAATTCATGTTTCTCCTCTTTAGCTAAAATATTATTTCATTTAAAGGTTCACCTGAGCTGAACCCCAGAGGATTTTAGAGTAGGCTGTGTTTTGTTCTTTGTCTATAAAGGACTTAACACACTTGTGGCACTGTATTAACACTATCACTACCACCATTTAATGCATAATAATTTGACCCGGATATGTGCCTGCAGCTCTGGAAGTCCTCCATTTGACTCTCCATCACCTGTGAGCCATTGGTTAACACCACACCTGGACACATACAGATGCTTAAAACCACAGACCACATCCCCTTGAATAAACTGTTGTAGTATCAGGATTCACACTGTATAGCATAAAGCTATTTCTGTTTATTTCCAGAAGCAAGTTGCTAGTTTGGGAAGGGTTTTTTGTTGTTGTTCATTTTGCTTTTCATTTCTCCACTGCTGTTAGGTACATTTACCCTGAGCTAGATTTAATAATAATAAAAAAAGATGCTATCCTGCTTTTTACAAGCACCATAGCTCTCCTGTGACCCTACATCTTTCCTCCAAAGGCTCAGCTCCAGGCAGCTCCTGGTCTGCATGTACTGCGCAGGTGGAACTGCAGTGACCTTGAATGATACTTTTGCTGGACAAGCCTCCAGAGGCTTGCATTATTTCTGAAGTAAGGCTTCCTGTCAGATGTTGTACTACACGGCACACATGCCTGTTCATAACAGATGCTTCACTTGGAAAAAGCATTCTCTTGTTTTTCACATCCATTACATAGAAGAGAGTTAATAAAAACAAAACAACTAACTATAACCTGATTGCATTTGCTTGCACCAAACTTTCCCATCTTTCAGATGAGTTTTGGCAAACCTTACGCAAGCCAGTTTTAATAGTATAGGTGATAATATTATGTGAACAAGGTAGTTGTAAAAAAAATTAATCTAAGACAACTCCAAATATCAGATGTATAGGAACTCTGGGGAATGGTTCTTTTAGAAGGGGATTGACACGTACAGAACCATTGTTTCACTGGATATATACACTTCAAAGAACACTTCAGTGACTGAAGATGTAGAGCTATAACAGAAGGGATTCTCAGCATGACAGTGTTTATCCTCCCTATCCTAGAGGGGGATATTCCTGTTAGCTGAGTAGAGGGACACCAGGACACCAAGTATGTTTTTATACAAGAACATTGAGAGTGTATCATCTCTTTAACAATGAAAGATAACCAGCAATGAAGAGCAAAGCATCCCCCCTCCCCAAGATTAGATAGATTCAGAAGTCAAAAACTGAAGTCATACAAAGTCCAGGTGGATAATTAGTTTTATAACAATGAGGGTGATTAATCATTGAAACACACTCCAAAGCAAACTAGTAGATTGCATCTCTTGAAGACTGGATGCCTTTTGGAAAGGAATGCTCTGGCCAGCCACAAGTTATGCTTTAAAGGCAAGTTAGAGAGGTAAGAAGATTTAATGACTCATCATACAGGTATTAAGTTTAATGATCCCTTCCAAATGTAAATGCAAGCTGTAAAAAACCTTTCATATATTTTATATGGATTATGGTATCAAAGCCTTTTTCACCTGAAACCTTTATTCTAAAGCAAAAAACCCTGTCACACAGCAGCAATATCACTCAAGTATAACAAAACTAAGCGTGGTTTACTTCATGTCACATTGGAAGTCAATGACAATGAGGAATCTACACTACAGATTGATCAGGTACTTCATATATTTCCTAAATATATGCTTAGAAAGGTTGCAGACATTTCTTTAGTCACCTAAACAGTTACCTCAGAGCAGTCCCCTTCATAAGCAGGAGGGCTGAGCTTCGATACTTTTGTTAGTTCCAGCTCATTGCTTTCCCATTTTTTGTCCGAATACGACATTCTGGATTAGACCATCATCATATCTGCATTATGCCAAGGATGCCTTTTCAGGTATTTTCACTCACAGAAGATAATGAGCTCACCTATCTTACAGCTAAAGTGTCCTAATTAGTTGCTACCTCACATGGTTCTGCTTCAAAGGTCACAGCCAGGCCAAATATACAGAAACAAGTCAAAAAAAATTAGTTTAGTACACCATAGGGAAGACCAGACAGCAGCCAATTATATGGGGAAATTGTTTATAAACAATGCCAGACTCCACCCACCACCCTTGCATACCCATGGATATGGTCTTAGCTTAGCTCTTCTGTCTTCCACATTTGGAGATGTTCTACAAAAATGGAGTATGACTTGACTAATCAGCAAATGTTATTTTCCATTAAAGCATATTTAATCATCATAAAAATTAGGAACTAACAACTAAAACCAGTATAATTACTTCTAATGTAAATGTGCTAATTTAAATTATGGAATATTTCTTTAAGAGAAGTGTGTGTTAATTGGGGTCTACTCATGAAAGCAAGCTACTAATTGAGCTAGCATGTGCCAGACTAGTTCAATTGAAAGAAAGACAATATTTGCAGTGTAACACTGATTTTAAAAGTTAACATTTTAATGACAAAACCTGCTATCAGACTCATGCCAGTTCAATTAGTCAGTCCTTCCCATGAGCAGACCCCAATTAACACACTTTTTGAAAGAAATATCCTACTGTTCAATTAAAACATGGAAGCATAAATGATTACACAAGTCTATTTTGATAATTAGCCTTACTTGATCTGTCTCAAATGTGTTGTTTCTAAACTGCTGTATCATCAGAATTTATGGATTATTTTTGAAGAATTTTTTTCTATCTGTATTAAGCAGACACTGTCTGTATAACACTACCAACATAGTTCAAACATCCAACAGTGGCAAGTTAGCATCTTTGTGCCAGTTTTAATAGCAGCAGAAGCTCATAGTACATACATTCCAACATGATGCAGACACCAAATAAACAGGCCTTCTGTTGTGTGCAATTTTCTGTACAATCCTATGACAAATAGGAGTAAATAAAAGCAAGCAAGGGTTGATCCAAAGCCTGAGATCAATGAGAGTCTCTCTTGACTTCAGCGAGCATTGGATTAGGTTCCTATATGCTATGTGAAAAGAGGAATAATTACAGCACATCAGGCACTGGGAGCTAGCAACTTGGTTAATATTGATTTGGCATGGTAACTGCTATAATATTGATCTTAAACGCAACTTGAATATAGATTTATCAACCATTCTGTAGCTCTGTGTCAATGTGTAATAACGATAGTCTTTGATGGCTCAGTAAAGTAGTGACAACAATGGAGAGCTGAGGAAGAGTCATCGCTGCAAATGTTAACGCAGAAGTATCATGATACACCTGCCTGGGGGATCTTACCACCTAACTGAGCTACTGAAAGATCCTGCAAGTTGTCTGTAATTAGCTAGGAGTGATGTTTATCAGAGTCAGAGAATTTGGGAATTTTCCCCGTATTTAGAATTGTAACAAAATACAATGGCTTTCTGTGGAAGGAATTGATCTTATCTACTCATAAGTTAAAACAATGCTTCTTACCATCGATCTCCTGAAATCAATATTATGCTTTTTGCTTGATACTATGAAACAGACAATTCTGAATTCACAAGTATAGACAGAGTGAAGGCAGATGTGCCATCACTAAAATGAGTGGTGTGCAATTACAGTGCCCCTGCAGTCCACTACCAGTAATCCTGGCTTCAGCATGAGTCTTTCATTTCATGGTTGGACTAAACTTCTGTTATTACTACTTGTCAAAAGTAGTTATCACTATGATTCCCTGAGGAGACATTCTTACTGATCTAAAATGTCTTTAGAGAGTGCGACAATCATCCAGTCTGAAAAAGAACATACAAATCTATTTGCCTTAGGATATTACATGCTTGCTAACTTGTCACTGCTATATCTAATGGCATTACCTAAAATAGTATGCAGGTATACTTGCCACCGAGAATTTCTATTAAGGTAAGACAAATAAAAACAATCATGCTTTGGAAAACTGTTTTGAGGACTGTCAGAACAGAATTGTTGCCAGAACAGTTAGGTAAGTATCTACATGAGAACTCCCCCAGAACAGGGAGGAGGTCTCCTCTGAACCCAATCTCAACATTTTTTTTTCCTCCTGGTGGTTTGTATTGGGGTGGGTGGGAAGCAAAAAGCTTAATGGCATATTGCATTTGATACCCATATTTACTTTTCCTGAGACTATTGCTGTCAAAGTACCACCCACATTCCTAGCATTGAGAAATAATATCAAAAGCAAAGTGAAAAACATATTGTTCACTGCACCATTTTCACTCTGAAGGAGGGGCTGTCCTTCCCGTTGGAAATCCATAATTCCTGTGACCTCAGTGCAACAGGACAACCCCAAAGGCTTAGCTTTAACTAGCTGAGTGACTGCAGTGGGACTCAAGGATTTGCTAAAGGATCCCAGAGACTTTGCTGTGTAAGGGCTTTCTTTATACAAAGGGCTTAAATAAAGGTTGTTTGAAGGCAGCACAAGATGAGACCTGCCTTTGGTGAGGGATGCAGCTGGGAGATGGAGGACTCAGGGTCAAGGCTTGGTCTGGTAGGTCAGAACCAGCATCGGATGCATCAGAGCAGAGGAGATCATAGCTGCCTTCAATTCATCATTATTTTTCCTTTTGATAGTGTCTGCCTTCTCCCTCTGGCATCAATACTAACACTTCTTTAAGCAGTGGATGTGGTTTTTCAGTTTGTGCATTTTTATTTATTTAAAAACTTAAAGCAGGGGAGACAAGAGGTATGTCATCCCTTTGATGTCAGTGGAGGTGCGTGTCAGTGCAGAATTTTCCTCACTTTTAGTTATCTTTCCAAGTATACATAGCTACTCTGAAACATAGCTGTGGATACTTGGCAAAAAAATATAAATGGGGTAGTAAGAATGAATGAGAGAAAACTTGCCTTTCAGAAGGTGCTTTGCACTCCTGATGCTTCTCAGAATCCATCACTCTGAACAGAAGTCTCCTCTGTTCTTCCCCCCAGTACAGCTACAGTTACATCTGCGCCTGTGGGTTTTTTTGTTGTTGTTTAGTTTTTCCCATGATTATGGTGCATTCACCACCCATTGTCACATAAGTTGTTGTACCATCTCAAAGTTTAAGTATTTGGGTTTTGACAGTGTAAAACATCTTCTGTTTTATTCAGAATGCCCTGTTCTCAGTTTGGTTGCAAGTCACCAGAAATCTCACATTCAAATTCAGGAATTCAAAAAGACTTGCAAAAAACAAACAAAAAACTTATATTGAAAGACTTAACACATGATTTTTTTTTTTTTTTAAGGCTGGAAATAAGAGCATATGAAGTAAAAACAAAGTATTTATGCATTTCAGTTAAGAATTCAAAACCACAAATATATTATCCTCAATTTTAAGCTTCAGATAATCTTTTCAGTGGATTGACTATTTAACCTTTTTACTCCAGATCTGGGAAAAAAAGAACCACTGAAATACTGAAACTACTTATATTTGAAATTTTGGTCAATGCTGTTTAATTCCTGAGACAGTGGAAAAGAAGTTCAGTGTACCCCCAGAAAAATCTTGTGCCTATTTGAATCAGTAGATCTTAATACGCATTGATTCAACTACTCAATTAGTTTGTCAAACAGGGAAAAAAAAGTGCGTGTTTTTTTTGTTGTTGTTTGTTTGTTTTTAAAGTGCTTTTTCAGCCTAAACTTCAGTTTCATGTAAGGAAAGAATACACACATTAAACACTTTGCAGCACACAGTTGAGCTACGAATGCAAAATAAAAGCAATCTGGGACTACCCTAGTCAAACAAGAACAGATTTGCTAATAATTTGAAGTACTGAAAGTACTACATGCTTTTTCTTTCTTTTTTCTTTTTTTTTAAAGATGGGGGAAAAAAAGCATTGCACCTGACCCAGTTAAAGAAGTAAAAGCAAAGAGCAGACTACAGTAAAAGCAGAACTAAGAAGCCACTGTTCTTGAAAAAAACTGAAGAAAGTGAGAGCGGGGAAAGAAAAACACGCTCGCCGTTTTGATGTGTTGATATCTCAGGCTCCTAGCTGGAGGCTAGAGGCACCCCAAGGGCCTACCCACACAAACACACTCCAGAGGCTTACTACAGCTACCTTTGCTTAAATAATGCCAGTATCTCCCTTTCCCCATACTTTATATGAAGTCTTACAGCAATCAGGACACAGCTTCCATTCTTTATAGCACCTGTTTTCCTAGAAAACTAAGGTCTGCTAGTGTTGTATTACAATTATTTGGCATTAACTTGAAGCTCTACCAAGTCCCTCAGAAAAAGCAGCAATATTTGCAGAGAACATCTAGAAGTTTTTCAGGTGCAGGCAAAAGACTTATCCATACACAATCACAGACAGAGAAACTGGTATATCCACAACAAAGGCCATCTTAAAAAGTTGTAGAAGACATACCCACCAGTAACTACATCTTGTCCTTAACCTCTCACATTCCAGAAATCCCAAAAGGGCCAGGATAACTCACTTCAGTTCTGCCTTCTCCAATCTTTCACCTCCTTAAGCCTCTGATGAAGGAATAACATACTCTCCTATCTAACTCATATCCCAGAAGAAGTAGGATCATACCATAAATATTAACTCACCCTCACAGCCTCTCCTTGGGGATTTAACACAGTGAAGGACTCTTCCCAGCTTTACATATAACACTTTCTCCCCATACCAGCACCTTTCTGAAGAAAGTGAGCACTAGGCAGCTGTCTGCAAACAAAGAGTATGCCTAGCCCCAGCTGGTTCCTTTATCCCCATCTCATTACTGGAGATTGCTAACACCTGAGATGGCCCACCACGCTTACCCACACAGGTGTAGCTCTTTCCTTCATCCAGGTCAGCAGTCAGGGGAGCTCTCTGGTTCAGAGTGGGTTTCAGGTCCCCTCTGATGTGATGTGGTCAGGATTGTGTTTTGCAGGCTGACTCCTGCTAGTGCTTGTCCACGTCACACAATGAATTCACACACCTTGGCTGAGGAAACCAAGGTCAGCCACTGCTATGGCTTATACAGCCTTTCTCCTTATCACTGGAGGTTACAAGCACCTATGCCATGGCTTCGGAAACCCTAAAATGAGAACTTACGGAGAGCTGTACTCTACAGTTAGTGCTGTCCTTTCCAAACTAAGGACAAGCAAGTACATTCACAGCACAGAGCTTTAATGGGAAATTAAGAGAACTTCCAGACCAGTAAGAAGGACGGTGGCCAACCTGGGACCTCCCAGGAGGCAGAAAGTCTTCATGTCCCACCTCTGTCTTTGATGGCTCACAGAAAAGCCACCTTGTTAGCACAGGCAGGCAGGCACTCTGTGCCTAGACTTTCACCTCTGTCAAAAAGAGAGGAGCCTAAGCCACGACCCCTTCCCCAATGTGCTTTCAGGCTGTGCCTCCCGTGCTGTCACAACAGATTGGGCTGTGACAGCCTGCTCAGGAAAACCAGAGGTGTTTTGAATTTTCTGCTTGACTTGCAGTCCTTTTACCAGACTGAGGTTTGGGAGAGTTTTTCCACTGGTATTTTTATTATGCTTTAGGAGAAAACAGGTCTGAGGTTGACACTCAGCATTACAGTTTCAGCACCATGCACATAAATTTAACTACTTAATTCCACTGAGCATTGGGTAAGTGGGGCAGCTGAAACCAGTACATTGCACAGAACATTTATCAAAAACTACAGTATACAATTCCCTTTGCCGTTTAGGCTTACACATTTTAGAGTATTTACAATCACGCTGAATTATACTGGAATTCCCATTGCAAAGGACTTCGCAAATGTATTGCTTGAATGCTGCCAAACTCGTTGTTTCCTTCATCCAGACTTCAGGGGAGCTGAGTTCCTGTGAGGCTGCATATGTGTTGCCAGATCCCAAGCACTGCAGGGATATCCGGATTTCACTGAGAAGCTGGCGGTGCCAAGCGCTGCTCCGGGGGATCCCCGGGAAGGGCCCAGCCCTACGGCTCCCAGCCTGGCCCAGGCCACGCCGCTGCCCTGGGGAAGAGCCGCCGTCAGCACGGGCACCGACACCCGTGGTGAGGGGGCAGCCGGAGCCCGGCCGTGTCTGATGCGGTGTCGTGAGCAAGTGGTCGAAACCAGCTCTTGCTTTTAAGTGAGCGTACCTGTTAGAGCGACTCAGCCGCGGAAAGAGCCCGCTTTTATCTTCCAGAAGTAGAGATGTACTTGTTGGCATGCAGCCATCCTCCCCTTGACAGCCTCACAGTGTGTTTTCACAATTTAAACCCATCTCTCTCTGGGATGGAAAAAGAAAAGCAAACTCAGAAAAAAAAGTGACTCTTGCAAAACAAGCCTTTCCCACAAACCTGAAAGGACCTTGAGATGGACACGCCTGTTCTGTAGCTCCATAGCTTTTACTTACTAGTTTGGTTGTGTGATTTTTTGGATACATAGAACACTTTCAGTGGAAAGCCTGGACTGTGAGAAGTACAGCTTTAGCATTCCAGATCTCCTTAAGTAGATGACAAAAATGAATCCAGACTTCACTTCTCCTAGGCAAGAAGTCTTCCTATGGTTGTTTTTCTGTTTCTTGTACCTCAAAGGTTTAAGAGTAGCATCTCTCCCTAGAAGTCAGATACTGTTAGATATATTTCATTCTCCTCTAGCAGGAAGAAAAAGAATTAATTAAAAATGTTTTCTCTCTCATACTTCAGCTGTACTATAAAACTATTATTAAAAACATTGTGGATGTGACAAAAATAAAGGAGGTAATCAGGAGATATTTCTGATGCAGAAAAAATGTCTAGGGAGCATGTCTAATGATGTGATCGGGATTTTTCAGGCCCTGATGCAGATATTATTAATGCAAGTCTGCTTCCATGCCCATGCAAATAGGCTGTGAATGTTACATGAAATTTCCAGTCATGTTGGTTGTGAAGCCCAGGTGGGCGTGCACAGTCTTCTGAAGCCTGAAGAGACTTCCTTAATGGAGCCCAACAAGATTAGCCACCTTTACCCACTACATGACTCCATAAAAAAAGCAAATAAATCACTAACAGTCTCCTAATAGACTTAGCTCTTTCCTGTTCTGAATGAATATTATTTGGATTAAGCTCTACAATGGCCAGCTCTGATACTGCCACAGTGGCTTGTTTCTTTCCAATGCTGTTTGAAAGATTTCCAAATTTTTGAAGATGCTGACCTTGTCCCCTAGTAAGAAGTGTAAAAGGCACTCTGGTGGTGAGCTTGCAGCATATTTACTGGAACTATTTTCACCTGATTATGTTCTCTAGCTGGATCTTTGGAGTGGAAGGGGGACCTTGAGTTCTCCCACTTCTTGTGAGCAACACGATACATATTTCCTCCAAGGCCTCTGTGTTAATGGATTTATTATTTATTGTGTGATACATTGCTGCTTCATCCACAACTTGGTCATGGCTAGTGAAGCAGCCTGTTGCTAACCAGTCTGGTTGCATCAAAGGACTGACCAGCGACAGTGCTCAGTGCTCATGATTATGTACCCTTATTCTGGGATTAGTATTTATATTTTACACTGTGAGCTTGGATAAAATTTTTGTAAAGAGTTGTTTTTGCCTTCTTTTTCTGTTTAAGCTCAGTTTTGAATATATTACAAGATGCTGGGGCTGAAAGCCGAATGTGACTTGCTTGTACATCTGAAGCAGTCTAAAAGCTACAGCTTGTCAGTTGTCTCCTTCTTTTGTTAGCACCCCTTTTTTCGCAGCATAAGTAGTGTTCAAATTTTCTTTTCCTTCTCTTATCTCAGTAACGCCTCTCCCAGATACTCTACAAGTAGAGGAGCATCTCAGTAGCTCTGAAATTGGAAACAGCAAGAATCAAATTCTTGAATGTGTGAAATTGTCAAACCCACTGTTGGGCAAGGCCAGAGAGCAGCGCGAAAGCAGAAGTTGCACCAGTTGTTGCTTTGGGCAGTGTACAATTTGCTGAGCTTATCCTTGCGTTGGCATGGCTGAGCACCCAGTGTGGCACTGCTCTCCAGGGGAGCTTGAGAAACTGTCCCTTCCATTTCTTTGTTCCAGGAACCTGCTCGGTTTGCTCATCAAAAACCTGCCTTGAATTATGTTGGCTTTTTAGCTCAGTGCTAAGTAACTGCAGGTGGTCTGTCTCTTTGTTAGTGCTAATGATACTCAGCAATTTGGTATGCCTTCTGGAATGGAAGGAGTCTAAATAATCCAGTGAAATGGGAGAAAAAAATTGATCAGCACTTTGACTGTTGAAGTGGCCATGCTTCAGGAGTTAGGTGTGAGGGAGATGCATGTTGCAAAGGACCCGAGGTGAAGCTATGGCACAGGATTTTGTCATGCCAAGGCAAGGGGACTGGCACTCACACTTAGATAAAAACAACAACAACAACAACAACAACAACAACAACAAATGAACAAACCTGTAGAACAAGTGCTCCCAGATATGAAGTTAGTTCAGGATGTAAATCCAGTTCACTGAGGCTAGAGAGGATAAGCTCCTGTTTTCCAATAATTGTGGATGATCTGATTTACTTGCACATTTTTTTGCAAATCTGGATGCCACATGGTGTTCCTCCCCTGCTGGTGATGTAACTGAAATACTCAATTTCCGTCGCAGAAAAGCCAGTGCCTCTTCCCATGACACACACACAGGGCAGCCTGCTATGGCAGGTCTGAGCCTACCTTCTGTTTGAAGGTTGTGTAGCTCTACAGCTCAGGATCACTTCCTCTCCTGCAACGCAGTCTATCTACAGTGATCCAAATTTGTAGTTTGTCAGGAACTAACTGAAAACAAGGACGACTTTCAGGAGAGCAATTTATTTTCAAAGATCTTGTGGTGCAGTGAGGTTTGGCCCTTCGGACATACCCTGTTTGCTCTCACTTAGTAACCTAATGTATGTCCAGTCTTTGCACATGTAGCTCATGCCCTGCAATTTCAAAGGTTTTATTTGTTTATTTGTTTTATTTTTCAGAGTGCTTTGACAGATCCTTCTTTAATATTTTGATGGCAAGCAATGCATTTTTTCTTAGTTGGTGTCCTTTTGCACGTTTTTATTACATGAATGGTAAAAAGCTGAGGTAGTGGAAGTCGAAGCTTTTGATTATGATATACATTGGTCTTTTCCTTGTAGGAACTACGGACCTTTATCAATGCATGTCTGAAATCAACAAGATAAAAAAGCAGAGACCAAAACTTGCCCTAGTTTTCTCAAAACAGTTTTGGGGGGAGTGTGGCATGACAAGTTGCTGTTTTGGGTGCTTATCCAAAAAAACTGCTAAATCTAAATGGTTGTTATTTTGGACAGGAATAACACCGCAATTGACAAGCAATGGCTGACTTCAGAAGTTTTATGCCACACTCAGCTGAATCACTGCAGATGCCTGCGATTTTATTATTTCTCTCTCTTTTTTTTTTTTTTTTTTTTTAAAAA
>VXAA01006133.1:2740184-2841430 GCA_013399115.1 Anseranas semipalmata
CAGATGATTTTTCCACTGACTTTTGTTTAATAAAGAATGTTTTATATTCAGAATTGCTTACTTCCAAAGTGGCTTGAGATATACACTGCTCTTCAGGGGAAACTTACTTCAACCACTCCGTAAGCTAGAAAGGACCCATTCCAACTCCCCCTGTCAAAACCGTGTCAAAATACTATTAGCTAAAGCCTTTTCAAAATTGGGTTGATAACACCCTGTACTGAAAACACGGCTATCAGTTTGAGTTCATCTATTTACAGATAGGGATCTAACAACTCTAAAAAAAATCAAAGGGTCCTCTTTTCCCCATATTTGACTATAGGAAAGACCATTCCCCTTATTTACTCATTGTTTCAATACACTTTCACCTTTGCTAGCCAAATTATAGCTGGGTTTTAACTTCCAAATGATTCTCTTCACAGCTCGTTATTGATTGCATTATTTCTGAACCATTTATGCCTCACTAATCCAAAGAGAGCTGTCTTGCCCCACCACTGCCACTGGCACTGCATCTCATCGTGCAGATGCAAATTAGTGGTACAGGATAATGCAACACAATACAAAAGCAATGCTTTACTCCTCGAAGAATGCTGTTCATGTTCTCATATATAAATGGAAGATTTTATTCCTAACCTGTTAACACTAATTAATGTTATTGAACACATCTCAGAATACAAAATGAATTTGCATACTATAGAAATTCTTGCAAAATGTGAACATACTCCATGGGGAACGTATGACAAAATATTATAGATTATTAGAAATACTCATTCTCACTGAAACAGCACATGCAGAAGTCCACCCTAATCCACCCAGTATAAAATTCAGACTGATAGAATAAATTGATAGGTAGCTAAACAGACTGACCAATCAATCTGTACCTTTAACCTAGTGAACAGCTTTAATATGACAAAATGTTGTTCTCAGACTTTGGAGGGAGGGATTAAAACACCTCCAGAGACATGCCACAGTAGATCTTTTTGAAATGTCTGAAAATTAATAAAATTCTGAAAGTGTTTCTCAGAGCTAGGGAGTGTTTTTCTGAAACATTTGGATGCCTCTGCCTCCGCAGCATTCAGCAATACTACATACCCAATATAGTGGCCAGAATTGCGACACAAACCCTGACAGTGCAGACATAAGAAAGCAAACATCTTCCTTGCTGCTGATGGACCCACCCATTCATAATGAAATACTGAAATCTTCTTGTGGTTTTAATTACTCCCTGCAATGTTCAATACCTAACAAACAGGCTTGGTATTCCAACACTGAACTTCTACAAGAAGCAAGCATTGGAGAAAGAATGGATGGATTTGGGGACATGGTGACATTTAGTATTACCTGTTATAGCTCCTTCATCCTGGAATGGTTCTTCCCACACCTCCCCTTAGCTTTTAGGCACACAATTTATTAATTTGTTAACTTCCTTAAGACTACCATCTAGAGTAGAAATACAGCAATATATAATTATAACTTCTGCCAAACCTGCAAACAACGATCCAATCATAGTTACTAATAATTTCAGTCTTTCCTAAATGTTATGTGAATTATAGCATACTGTATAGAAAAACAATATAGCAGTTATTCCAGAGGATTAGTTTGGATATGGAGATGATAAGTAGAGATTTTAAGGACAAGAAATAGTTCTTTGTCTTGAATCCTTTTTAAGGAGAAGCAGAAATTCTTATGAGTTTCTCTAATTAGCCTGGACTTTTCATTTAATAAAACAAGAAATCAAATATTCAGAAGATTTATTCTTAAAGCACTCATGTATATGAAAGTGCCTGTAATTATTCCTTCAAATTTATTGAAGACACAGATGAATTTGTAAAAATCTAACATTATAATGATTACAGTAATACTATTAATGACCATTTTTATCATCAGCATTGAACTTTAGACCCTACACAGCGCACTTGAATACGAATACCCATGGATGTCTACATTTTCAGTCATTTATTGCTGAGTCCAGAGGAGAAAAAGAAGAAGTCATTTCTCTGCTAACGGGAATCTCAGTCTTGGGCCACAAAATTCTCTCTAATCTCCCATAGGGATGGGTATGTGGCTGTTCAAGGGAAAAGAAAACAGCAGAAGAGTGTTCACAGACTGCTAATAATATTCCCTTGCTTCACTCAGACCAAGAAATGGATGTGGAGTGGAGTAAGCTAAATACTGACATTGAGAAAACAGAAGGGATATTGGTAGATCTGGGAGAACAACTAGTATATCTCAAAGATCGTGTGTATCAGTATGCCAAATGAGGTGGTAATCTGGAGGGAGTGACAAGGAGAGAAAGTTTCAGATGCTAGTAAATTGTGCTTGATCATCCACATCCAAAGAGAAGAACAACTATTTTTCTCAGGTGTTATGCTTTTTACAGTAACTATGATAGATAATATCTTTGTTACTACTACACCTCAGAAAGTTGTGTTTCGTATCAGCTTAGAAACAAGGTAATTTAGAAAGCTGTGACCCACACATTTAGAGCAGAGTGCTCTTCGGCTGGCTGTTCAACAGTGGGTGGAGTGCAGTGTGATGTTCCTGAAAAACATAAAAATGTGAATGGCTTGGAAGCTGCATGCCAGCGAGACCACATCTATCTACTTGTGAAAATGCAACAGCAGAGGATATCTCACTCTAGTTTTCTTGGCATATAGACTGGATCCTGGCAGGTCTTTCTGTGGGAAGAATTTCAACTCTGGAATTCACTCCAGTCCTTCTTATGAAATGTGTTGACTTTTAAAACCTGCTGCAAATCCCATTTATTTGGAGGCAGAACTAGCAGGGGAGGGTGAGGTTTTGGACAGTGATGTCACATTTCTTTTTCAGGACTGGATTAGCACTTTGGAGGGGCTTGGAGGCTCCACCTTAACAAGGTGATTTTTGAGCACAGGCTGACTTACACAACAGACTGCTAAGCATTTTCAATTGCTGCTTTTTCATTAGTTTTGCTTTTTAAATTATACAGTAGAGTGCTTGAATCTTGTATGAATCTTTTATTTCATATTTGATCACAGAAATTGATCTATATAAAATGTCACGGCGTTACAATAGCCATTTCTTTTTTACACAAAACAATGAAATTTTCTTCCTGTCTTCTCAGCACCATCTATATAGTGTAGTGCAAAAGATATTTCACTTGGGTGATAATATTTTGATTCCCTTTTATGTAACAATTCTAGATGAAAACTTAAGCATTTCCCCACAATCTTATATAGTTAACATCTTTTGTGTGGAAGGTTTACATGACAACTTTTATCTTACAGATTGTTTTTTAAGCATTATAGTACTAGGGAAAAGAATGAGGAAAAATATTTCTACATGCATGGAATATTAAAGATGTTTAGCAGTTTGAACATAGCCCATAATACACTCGCTCAACTTTGAATATTTTAAAACTCTGCCCATAGAACAACAAAATTTATATCAACTTTCCATAATGATAGTGTTACAGTTCTACCAAGGAGAAAAGAAATCTTAATATGCCTTGTTTGCAGTATTCTCAGGAAGCAATTAATGCTAATAGTCATGCAGGCTGAAAGTTGGAACATTATAAATTCCATCCAGGGCTCCAGATTGCAGAGGCAAATTTTGAATTGATTTATACTTTTTAAAGTGATATTTCTTGAAACTGAGATATCCAAAGAAGTGGGTTTAAGTATATAATTTGAATGATCGATACAATCAAGAAAAAATTATCTCCTTCACTTGTAAATATCTGCTGATAAACAAGTGAGAAGCTCACATGGAAAAAACAGAAGGATTTTTTTTCTGTTTATGTACTGGATTTTATATCTTTGCTTGGAATAAGAGTTCTAAAGACCACACCAGTTTATCACATATTGGTGAGTACTGTGTGTATAGCTCCATTATAACAAACTTTTCTCTGAAACTCAGATGTATTTTTCAGAGCTTATCATGGCCTTACATCTTCAGGGCAGTGATGGTATAGGGAGCTAAGCTGTCTTCTTCACTGCCATGATGTGTTTCATATCTAAAACCTAATTGCAAAACGGTACTTACTTTTGGAGCAGGAGGGAATTGACAAGTACTAGCCACAGTGCTAAAATACTACAATCGTTAAATACAAAGTCACTGCAGTGTCATGTAACAATGTGACTGACTAGGTTTAAATTAGTTAAGGACATAGTAAAGGATCCAGCATTTGGTGTAGCTCCTAGGTTCTTCTCAGCTACGTAGAGAAGCATTAGTCCAACAAGGGAGAGGTCTGGAAGGGATTTTTGTACCCCTTGAACAAATATTTGGAAGGAAGCCTGCAACATGAAAATCTGTGATGACAATTATATCCTTTCATAAGGGAAAAATTATTAGCAAAAAAAAAAAAACAAAAAAATAAGTGTGCACTTTGGAAGATTAAGAAATAGGGAAGGAAAACAAAAAACGTTTAGAAACTCTGTTTTGTTTATATGCTTTAGGCAAGGACATTTGCTGCCCTACAGCCTCAGAAGCCAAGTACTTGTATTTTTTTTCTGCAAAATTATCAGTCATTCTACATTCCCTTGTGCCAAGTTGTTATTTTCTGTGATTGCCTTCAACCCATCAAAAAATCTTATTGTTAGAGCTGCATGAGAAGATCAAATTGCATTTAAAAGGTGAGGAGTAGCAACACTCTTTGGCAAGATGAAATGATTTTTAAGCCAAAAGGTGATATCATGCCTACATGAGTTTGCAATGGAGAGATTAGTTTTAAAGCTCTAAAAAGGGATTTCAGAATTTTTTCTTCTAAGTGCCACAAAAACTGCATTTAAGACTTACTTTACATCTTCATTACATCACTTGGACATTTAAAGGAAGACTAGACAAAATTCTGAGAAACTGATTGCATTTCCAGTGAATAACAGCAGGAATCAGTCCAGGAACAAACATCTAAATCGTGCTGTTGCAGCAAGCCATTTACACAAGGGGCCGTTTTGCTGTCTGAAGTGTGCACACACATATTTGCTGGGAGCTCTGGCACATTTCCCTCTTACACTTGCACACACACACAATTTAAATATGTGCATATTGAGAATGCCTGTGATCTATATGTGCTGCATTTCTCCCCAGCCTCACATCATAGTTCATACAGCTGTGGTGAGAAGCTCCCATATGGCTCCCAAACATATACGTAGCATTATGTTTTGTAGACTCTTCAAGAATTTTTCCAATATTTTAGAAAGCATAATCCACATGAGCAACTTGGAGCTAAGAAAATGTAAATCTATTTCCATCATATATATTAATTTCCTGCTTAATGGCAGTTTTGCAAAGGCAGATCCATCGTGAAGTCTCCCTATTTGTCTCATATGTCTGCATCATATATCAAATCCTTGTGTCTCATGCACATATACACAACACAGGAAACATGGATTTCAACTTATGATCCTACCACTGGTTTGCTGACCTTCAAAAAGTCACTTTCCTATATCATCTCCTTCTGGAATGAAAAAGCTTGATATACATGTGAAAGGAACAGAGATCAACATTTACTGAAAGACTAAATTTGCCGGCATATACCAGCCTTGATTTAAAAAAACAACAACACACACATAGAAAAAGGTGTGTTTTTTTTTTTTTCTTTTTCAGAAAAAAACATTAATTCAGGATAATACCACTTGACACCAGTATTTTTATTCTATTTTCCTGAAAGAAAATCTCACAAAGTTAATTTTCTCAAACTATTTCATTTAGAATGATTATTGTTAGTCACGCTTAAGACTAATAACACATTTATACTCCTAAGTAGACACCAGTCTATGATTTATGGAAGTGAAAGAGTGTCTATGGAGAAGAGATGAAAATTCATGTAACTAAATTTTACTTTTCACATTTTGCTCTGTCCAGAAATCTCAAAATGCACCTTTTACAACTGCATTTCTGCTATTTTCAAATTGTCAAAAAACAAAACAAACAAACAAAAAACAAAAAGCAGGAAAAGGTACTTATCCACTTCAGTGGAAATATTATGAAAATCAAATTGCTTCCATCTTGGCATTCTTTCTAAAAACAATGTAAGTGTTGATTCATCTTTAAGGTGAAAGTATTGAAAGTATTATTCCTGAGAAGCTTCTTCTACTGTGTTCAGGGAAAGAAAAGTGAAAACTGAGACCTAAGATTCAATACTTTTTGCATAAAAAGCAAGAAGTAATGGTGATGAAACTGTATTGGCTGCAAGATATGAAAAGAAATGAGAATATTTTTCACTAGAAAATATTTATTTCAGCAATGTTGAAGCATTTTGAGAAAATGATATCCATAATTGGCAGGAAAAACAAGCTGAAGCTTCACCTGGCCTGATTCAGAGAACCCAACACACAGCACAGTTAGGCATACTGATGATCATTTTTCCCTTTTGTGCAGATATAGAAGGTAGTTCAGCTGAGTATTGTGCAAGGAAATGTCTTCTTCTAGCAAAGGAAACTTCCATATATATATATTTTTATTTAATAATGCAGGTAGGTAGAGCACTGCACAGGCCACAGAGTTGGCAAGTACTTTCAAAAGCTCTTGGTATGTTGATCACCACTATTTTGAGAGGACAACACATGGTTGTATAGCAATACCCAACAATCATCTCCAGTACTTTTGAAAATCTGAAATAGATGGCAATCATAATAATGTCCTGTATTGTCTTTATTTTGTAGTGTTATAATATAGTAGAGAAAAAGCTTGCAGGTACATATAATACCTCTGATATTTTTAGTTGGTATAACTGGAAAAAACAAGCGAACTTCTTCTCAGTGTGCACAGAAATAGAAATCTTAAAGAAAAGTAGTTTAGGAGTAATACCAGATTGTCAAATCATATTTTCAGACATAGTCTTCACAAGAAACAGTAGGAATTTAAGTTTTTCAAGGATTTTTTTGAGAAATTCAAGGAATTTCTCATCATTATTTATAGTTGATGTGCCGTCTTCACAATTTAAGGATGAATTTACCTTCATTAATCTATAGAGAATTCCAGACATCATCTTTTTTTCCCAACTACCTGTAATGTACGTATTAGTGATATAAGCCTGGTTTCTCCTCAGCCACAACTGTTGCAGTTTGCATATGAAGCAATATTTCTGCAAGAATAGTTTTTAATAGTGATTATCAGCATTATTCCATCAGAAATGAGATAAAAGGATAAAAAATATTTTAAGAATTAATAACATATATTTCATTGGATTCAAAGCAAAATTAAGTTTTACTTCAAATAATATGTGTTCTGTTCAGAATAAATATCAACAAATTTATTTCATCTCAGTCAGTTAGATGGATATTCAGAATATTTGGGGAGCCAGTTTCTTAAATTTTTCATTAAAAAGAAAATTACCAGATTTCTTGCCAAAAAGCAAATATTACAGCAAGCCAACAAATAGATCACTATTTCTGCTAAATACTAAAGCCCTTTGTTCTCCGGTATTTCATTCCTCTGGTAATTTAATATACAAAATGGAAAAAAATGATTGTGGTATGCTATCAAGTATGGAGAAAATACCATTTCCTCCCAAATCAATAGGAGATTTTCCAGTGTTATTAATAGGGCAAACATTTCACCTATTGACCTACAGGGACAGGCTGATAGATTTCTCAGAGTCACTTTTCCTTCTGGACCAGAAGTCAGTGAAACTATTTTCTTATTCAATATCTGCCTGCTTATACTTATTTTATGCTTATTCCTCATTCAGATTTCATTCCCAATGGTTTATTATGGTTTTAAGGTACAGAGTCCAAAGGCATAGCTACGTGTTATGGAATTATGGCACTTGAAACTGGCTGTGGGCCTGGTTCTCTGAATACATCATGTATGTATAAAGAGTTTTCAGTGCGATTCAGAGTAAATAGTGTCAGAGAGAATGAGGAAGAATCAACTACAGTGGACATAAACTCGAGCAATAGCTTCAGCTTATTCATTATACTTTCACATCACATCTCAAACCAGCTATACTTCCATTTAGCTTCGGTCAGAGCAGCATTTTTTCACATTCTTGATGGAATCCAGTTTATTACAGCACTTGACCTCTCTTCCTTCTCAGGAGATGCTTAATTCTTGATATAAGGATGGAAATGCTTAGCCACTTGGGAGACACAAAACTGACTTCTATTACAAAATGTGATTGATAAAATGAGAACCCTGGTTAAAAGGGAATTTTGAGGGGACAGGGAGGCGGGCAGGTGGAGTTTGGATATGGTAAACCTAATAAAGCCGTGTCAGCAACAACATGCCCTAGAAAAACAAACAAACAAACAAACAAAAAAACCCAACAGATTGAAAGATCATATGTTGAATAATTGTAATCTTTCATGAATGTATTCAGATGTGTGCTTCTGCTGCAGAATCACTATGAAATACACTTAAGCAGCATGTTTTATGTGCCGTTCTGAATGATTTTCTAAATTAGGGTATTTTTTTCTGGTTTACTAAGATGTTATTTAATTATGTGAAATGTTTCCATTTATTTACTAAAAGCTCATAACTGCAGTGGGATGGTGGGATTTGCTACTGCTCCCAATCCAGTATTTCATTCAATTCGCTGAGCACCAGATTCTGCCTGCCACTTACACAGGAGTGTGATGGATGATGGAGATGTGAGCAGAGAAAAGAGGGACTCCCAGTCAAAGCTGCTTTGTAGGAGCCCAACCATAGGAAGAAAGGACTTACTTCTGCTCCACAAACACTCCGATCAATTAAATGGATGGTAACTGAGGAGAGGCTAGACCACCATGAGTAAGCAGCAGCAGGGAAAGCTAAAGCTTTGAGCAGGAGGTCGAATAATCTTACCGTCCTCGAATCCTCTATCTTCTTCTGGGAGGGTGCTGTTATGAACTGCTTTTTTTTTTTTTTTCCTCAAAACATTAAATGCCAACAGCAGGAAAGATACAGTGCATGACAGTGTGGGAAAAGCTCCTACTTCACTACAGCGGATATGACTCTAGATACAGTTTACACTAAGTGCATATCTCACTTTTTCAGTAGTGGGTTATCCAAAAGATGCCAGGTAGGTAAGTATCTTCCTTGCCTGCCATTAGTACCAACAGCCCTATAGCTGCGTGTGCCCTGCCATTGGTTTCAGTAGCTGCACGTTTCAGATTTGGAGCCACTGTAGACATCCTGCTAAAATATTCCTTCTCCCTGCACAACCTACACGTATGGGTCAGATCAAGAGAATTTTTACACCAAGCTGACAATACACATACAAATTGCCAACATGTCATTAAAAGTATGTTGGCAAAATAGTCTGGGAAAAGAGAGAAAGATCTGCTCTTAACAAGAATTTGCCCCAGAACAAATACCCATGATTCAAACGAATTCACAATGAATGACCATGTTGCTGTGACCCCTGTGATCCATAATGGCTTCACCCATCTTTCTTGCAATCAAGTCACTGTTGGAGGGCTTCAGTCTGCTGTTTCCCTCTACATGCTCAAATATTAGTATTCATACATTAAGTCATTCAAAACAGGGTGTGTGTGAGGGCTGGGTGTATAAAATACTCGGGCAAGGCAATGGTTGACAGTACCTCCTATGATTAAGAGACAGGGAGGAGATGTCACTTACCATAGATACACATTTTAGAGGAACTTGCTTACTCGCAGCCTTCATTAGGCTTCCAGTGATTTTACTAAGCTTTCCTCTTTGCAAAAAATATTTTGACTTGCAGAATTAAAAGAGCACTGTCTCCTCTACATGACATTCTTACTGTTTAAAGTTGTCCTTGTCTCCTTAAATATATTCAGCTTCTCATAAATGAGACACATATATACTGGTCCGCATTCTGATCTATGTAAAATTCATGCACAACCCAAATGAACCCAGGTCTAGCATTTCTGTCACAGCTGCAGTGGGCTCACTCGTGGGTTCTGCTATAGGAAACATATACCTCAGAGAGATTTGCTCCCACCAAGGGATTCAAAGGTGTTCTGGAGCCTACAGCCATAATCAGCGCCCTGAAGTTTGGATTTGCAGACTTTTGCAACAGGAAAATGTTGCATTTAATTGTTGCACAGTGTCTGGCTAGAGAATGATTCTCTCTTTTTTCTTCCCGTTGGACATTTGCGTTAGCTGAAGATGGTGAAGGCGATCATTACAGCAGCTAATAGTTCAACAGGGAAAAATTGGCAATACAGCAGTAACACATACTTTTGTTGATAAACAGTGTGTTAATATTAGTTGTACCTGTGCTTGGTCTGTATGATAGGAGCAAGCAGGATGCTCCTTGTTGTCTGTCCCTCTGGCTCTTCCTGGCTAACCCTGAAACTGATACCAGTCCCTAAGCCAGCCTCAGCCAGCTGAGGGCTGGCCGGGGGCACCACCACCGTGCTGCTCTGGCCCCCAGCCACCTCCTGTGCCAGGACCACAGCACAGGCATTGCCTCGAGCCAAGCGGTGACCAATATTTAGCACTCTGTGCATCACCTGAGGAGCACAGTAGACAAGAGCTGGGGAAAATGCTTCCTCAGGAGTGAAAAAAAAGAGATGAGAAAGTTGGTAAAGCCAGAAGACATGCTGGGTTTGAAAGAAAAGACATAAGACAATACGAAGAAGCCTTTGTATCCAACTGCCTATCTTGTAGCCAAGTTCAAAATTGCAGGAGGGATGAAAGGTAGTGATCTTAGAGTTAATGTTTTCAATAAAGGACAAGAGAAAGCCACAGGTAATATTCAGAGCACATAAAATTATTTTCAGCTCTGGAAGCCAGAGACTGAACCACAGGATGAATTGTCAACTTTAAAAAAACAAACATATAATACAAGTATAATTTCTTCTCTCATAAATGAAAAGATGTCATTGGAAACGTCCTCATTATGCTCAGAGAAAACCCTTTCCACAGTCTGTCATCTAAAATAAATTGAGTATTATTACTACTATTACTGAGGAATTACTCAAAAACTAGAAATCAAAACATCTGCTTAAATCTGTAAGATGTAGATAGCATGCTCTTGATATTTTTATTTTTCATGAATATTACATATGCTGTTTTTTATTTCATTTCTTTGAGTTAATTAGCTGACTAAATCTCTTCATGCTTTGGTCAGACAATATAAAATAATAAAGAACTGGGGCAGCCTGAAGGAAACTGGATGAATCACTAATGCAACCTTGCTGACTGCAATATAGATGAATTTTGACCATACACATACATTTTGGCCATACACATAAAAAGTGGATATTTTGGAAAGAAGGAGAAACTTTAGTGGTAGAAGTCTGCTATGAATATATTAGATTTTTCTTCCTTTTTACTATTTCTTGATCATTCTGTATAAATACAGTCAAAAACTAATGACTATGTATCATTTAATTTAACCATCATGATTTTAGGTTTTCAGTACGAATAATGCAAGAAAGAGGATTTTCTAAACACACTGCATCTAAGCCCAAGTTTCCCTGCAGTTCGAGTGTAGTGTATAGTTCCCCACAGCAGAGAAGTCTGGACCTTAAAGAAGAATGCAAAATACAATTCTTATTATAGGACTTGCACAAATACAGTGTAGAACTGAATTTTCCTCGGTCTTAAGGTGAGAATTGTTAATAAAGAAGCACAGACAACTTTTGATAGTTGTTAGCTACCCTGCCTCCCTTGTTTGAATAAACTTAGAGGTTCCAGGCCTCAGTATTGTGATTTGTTTGAATTGTTTCCTAAGTACAGTGTAGACACCAAGAAGAGCAAATCACAATGTACTCTACCAGTTAATATTTCAATTTGGGTCAAAGTCAGAAACTTCAAAAAGTGTTTGTATGGCTTTCCATTGTAAAACCCTGTTATAAGGGCTCCTAGGTCACCCACACGCTTTTAAAAATCCCTTCAGTGAAATCTTAGGAAATCTGCTATTGACTGCAATACAGACAGGATTCTGCACCTTGTTTTATGGTGTCAGTTTTTATCTTTTCTGTTTTCATCCATAGCTTGACTAAAAAATGTCAATATCCCCCATTTCTGACAGCTTCTTACTGACACTTACATTGAACATAAATCACTGAGTGCAAGTGCCTAAACTGCCAAATAGAGAAAACAGGGGAAAAAGCTTTTAACTAATTGGAGAAAATAGTTGGTTTTGGTCAATATTCGAAGACCACTACAGGTCAGAGGATTCTTCTTTGTTCTACTTTATTTCATTTTACAATGATATGATTTCAGATTAAAGATATAGATTGCCTTGCCAGATACGAAGAGAAAAAAAAAAAAAAAGACATCTTTGAAGACAATAAGCTTATTCTGTTATTTCAATAGAAATAAGAAAATCACATCTTACCTAAGACAAAGAGCTGGAACTGACAAATTCCAAAGATTCCATGAAAGACTTTAGGACATCTAAGTCCTCAGACTTAAAGTCTGATGATATAGTATTAGAGATAAAATTGAATCAGGAATAATCTGAACATTTCACCCAAGTTCACTCATACCTGATTGTACCTGTGGGCCTCTTTTGGTCTGTAACAAATCTCTCAGAAATAGTGTTTGAGTGTGATGCTTTTAGAGTAGGTCCATCTGGCACATTAAGCTGACGTTGTATGCTCATAAGGAAAAAGAAATAAATGGCTTGTGAAAAGGAATGATTTAACTTGAACAATTGACAACCTACCTTCCTACAAAATCTCTTGGGTTAAAGATCAAAACCTTCAGGGAAGACCTCTGTTCCTCTTCAGCATTAGGAAGGGAGTGGGTTCTTTGTTAAGATGTCTTCTCATTTGAGGAAAACAGAAGAACAAGAAAAGAAGTACTTCAGAAATTAGGCTGTTGACCTTGGACTTTCTCATTATTTATTAAAAGCTCAAGAATTGTCTGAAACTTTGGGTGACATCTTCATTTATTCTCCCTTCAGCAAAGACAGAAAAAAGCATGCACATTTATGAATATTTGGAGGAGAGAATTTTCTTTGTAACTTAGCTGCAGTTCTGTAAGAAGGCAAGTATGCTGATACTTTTCCTCTCCATATTTTGTGTCCAAAACAGCTCAGACAGGCATATCATTTTCCATCATACTACTTGTTGGATAAAATGGAATTCCTATGAAATCAAAAGTCAGGGAGAGACATTTCAGTACATAAATAAACAACTTACAAATGACAAGAGTTCTTCCAGAGGATGCAGTGTGGAAGGAGCAGGATTTATCATCATAAATACGGTATGCAAGTTTCCATAGTTCAGACTGAGGTGAAGTTAACAGTGACGTTCATGATTATGACAGTCTATTTTACGGGAATGGTAAAATACAGTCTGGTACTCCAACAGATCAAATGTCAGCCGTTTGTTTTAATTTCCAACAGGAGAGAAAGAAAATTCACCTTTCTCAGAGTAAAGTTATGAAAGATGATTAGACATAAAACTGACTCAGAACCATCGTCTCAGAAGCTGGATCAATTTAACATCACTCTACTTGTATTCTTAACAGGAAAATCAGGGATTTTTTTTTTTTTTAAAAATCCTCCCTAGGAATTTGTGGGCTAATAATAGGCCTGCTTGCAGTTTTATACTAACAGCTTACAGAGAGACAGCTACTAACAGAGCTTCTTCCAGGAACTGCAATGAAAGACAGAAACCGAGAACTTCAAGGCCACCTTTGCTCGTGCATAATACCCCCCCCATCTCCAATTACCCCAACTTTGCTAAAAATTCTACTTCATGCACTACTTTCTTAGAGAACTCCTATCCTTAGATAGCTCACATGCTCAGATAACCCACTCAAAATCACAAGCAGAGTGCAAGTGAGTGAGAGACAGAGGTGATTTTGGAAGAGAGATGACTGTTTTTGGAGTCAGAAGAGGTAGAGTTTTTGAGGGAATGAAGCATTAGGAGAAGGATTACTGAAGGCTGGGGGATGTGGAGGCTCTGTTGCATACTGTTGCTTGCACATGTATATAACCCACATGGCTGCTCTCTCTGAATCTATTTCAAACTCACAAAAACAGGAAAAAAAAAAACCTGCCTTTGTGTAATGTTCACATTCTTGTTTAGAGAAGAAGTTAAGTATTCAGCTGTTTCATACATTTTGAGCCCAGAAGCAGAAATGCTTAAAAAATTGCTGCTTTCTGGCTCAGCGGCTTTTCATTTAAATTTATATATATATATATATATATATATTTCATTTGAAAAAATATATAACAAAGTCTGTTAGACTGGCAACTGTTCTATTATTTGCTGAGTGTCTAGAAGCCACAAGCATGTTTAAGCTGATAAAAGTCCTCTGTCAGTAGGGGCTCTAATTCCTGTCAGTGTCACCTGGCTAGTGCCAAGGATCTGAAAATGTGGTACAATGTTGTAACATGCAATAAAAAAATAAAATTAACGCTGAATCTAAACCACATCCCATTTCCTGCAGCAGTTTGAACTGAGGTCCCAGTAAGGAGCAACTGATACAGGTGCTGACAATAACCATAGCTGCAGCGAGCTGTTCATTAAAGATCCCGACTCAAACAAACAGGCCCCACTGGGCTTCATGAAAATCACTGTCTTGTCCCTCCAGTTGCTCATTAGGCTCCTATTCAACTTATTCATGCTTGTTGTCACTTTGCAAAAGAGCACCTCTCTCCATGATACTACAACTGCTGTTGATCCCAATTCTGCACCTAACACTGCTGTCTTCCTTGAAAGTAGATTTGGGGAGCTGGAAGGAGGCACTGGGAAGGGTGGGGCTGCGTAAATTCTTCACGTTCCCTCAGCTGGGGCCAGTGTTACTGCAGAACTGGCACTGCCGAGTGCAAGGACAGTGATTTCCATTTACCTCTCCCTTGCTGATTCTTTTGGCAAGGTTCAGTGCAACAGCAAAATGATAAAAATTCTGCCTCAAAGATAACGTAATGGTACATGAAGCAAAATGTGAAGTGAGGCACTTTCCCTGTTTATTACCGAGGATATGAAATAACTGAGAGTAATAACAAGTTCCCTTGATTTGTATGGCAGGAATGCTGCAAAATTTGGACCCAAGTTTCCTCTGTCTGTGTGAGGAAATGTGTTTGTGGGTATGGGGAAATTTGGTCTGAGACCAATTCCCGGAGCTTGATCCAGAGCACTTTGAAACAGTAGAAATGGAAACAATCCTGCTGTACTCAGTGAACTTTGGATCAAGTTTTTATGATCCATATTCTCTCTTCTCCACTATTCCTCCCCCTGGAAAATCAAAATGACTCCTGTTCCAGGACATGCTGCAAACCCCATTAAAAACTGCAGATTTAATTTGATTGAACAATTCTGAGAGCATCTACCTGTGCCTGAGCCATCCTCCTAATGGTGGTACCACACATATGACCTTGCAAAGTGCTTTTCAGAGCCACAAGAATAAAGCCAATCCACAACAACAGCTGATGATCCAGAGGCCTTGAACATCATCGAGATAATACTAGTGCATAACACATGAGTATTTCATGTATTCATTTATATGCTTGATGGATATCTCAATTTAGCTGTCAGGTAATTTAAACTACAGTTCTAGCCAAAAGACTACGTCCGTTCTTTTTTTTTTCATTATTAAACCAGAAATGCAAACACATTTCAAAAGACATGAATACTACAGTAGATAAAACCTAGAGATAGAGAGAAGTAATATTCTAGAAAATAAACTCCATCCATAGCTTATATGATGAGTATTTGCAACTAAAATTCAATGTGATATTCCAAATAACAGCCATCTGAAGTGACTTTCTATACACTGTATTTATAGACTGCCCAGAAAAAGTACAATTCATATTGTAGTAACATGTTTAATTTGATGCACATGTTCATCGATCTGTTACACGACAGGAGTGCACTTTACTGAATGGTAAGTGAATAAAATATAAAATCAGGGCTTTTCTTTTGTCATTGTTCTTGGATACATTTCAACATTCATTTTTTTGACCTTCATATGTTTGCTTCATAGATGGGAGTTTACATATGTATACAATTTAACCTAAAGTTTTAAAATCAACTTTACCTTTCATATTAACAGGTCTAAAAGTAAATAATGAAATAAAATGAGAACCATGGATAACTTGTACTCTGCTGACATTTTTACTCCTGCACTGCCTCTTATCCCTACCTTTCTAAAGAAAGCCATGGCTGTATTTATGCCTACACACACACAACCATACTTACAGAGATTTGTAGGCAAGCAGACATGGGAATTCATATCTCCCAGATTAGACATAAACACAGTTTCTTAAAGTTAAGCCCTATACCTATCACCAAGCAGATTTCTCTGCAGACTTTAGGTACAACTACAGCAATCCAAAGTTCCTGTTCTTCCCAGTTTGTGCTGACTACATTTTAGTTTTTTGTTGTTGTTATTTTTTTTTTTTATCTTTCTCTAGATTAATTACATCTTTGTCTTTGTGTGGTCAGAATTGGAGGTAGGCTTTTTTTGTTTGTTTTTGTTTTTGTTTTTTGTTTTAATACGTATGAACTTCCTGTTTTTCTGTCTATTCTCTTCTGTTCACACCCACCTCACACACTTTTTCCACTCACAAAATTTGTTCTTCCTTGAGCCTTTTGCAGGTAAATGAGTTACATCCACAGCACAGAATGTTTTGCATTTCAGAAAAAGGAGAGAAAAGAAACACCCCACTGTTTTGTTCTTGCACACCACCTTAATAGATTTACTGAGAAGGACAAGGCAGTCCATCTTGAAGGCTATAATGCTATTTCACTTTGACATCTGTTCTAAGGTAATGGTATCTATCATTAACAATGTCATTAGTGACCACTTTCAGTCCATTGTTCTCTGTGTCTAGGCTGGCTATAAAGATCTCATTTTAGACACTTAGCTCTGTGCATATGCCCTTTCATGACACAGTACTCTGGGAAAAAATGCTTTATGACTGGTCACACTATAATCATTTATTTTCATTTAAAAATACAGCATGTGGGATTTCAAATAAGACAACAAGCTTAAAAATGTCAAGTTTTTCAACCATTCATTGATACAATATCCAGCATCTCCTAATTAAGCTACAATAGCCAAGCACTAGACATGCAAAACATGAAATCAAAGGGAACAGCTGGAAAAGTGTAAGCTGTTTTAAGTGAAACCTTGTTTATCCTTTTTGTGTTGTTTAACTGATTTTAAAAATGTGCAAAGGATATTCACAAAAATGACAATCCTGGGTTAAGCTCAAAGAAGACCAAATATGCAAGATCAGGTCTAAACTTCCACCCTGATTTTGCAGATATTATCCTACATGAGATCATTAAATTACTCAAAAACCTACTTCTGTCACGTAATCTATGAAAATATCCCTAAATAAGCTCTTACCAATATTAGCAAAGCTGCCTGTCCTCACAGAGATTTAAAGTAGAATCATGAAGACAATGCTGCTCAACATTTCACCTCTAGCTGGATTTTGTTCGACTAGCCTGCCTGAAGACTCTGAAATTAAACCAGTATCTCTTGATATTGATAGCTCAAAGGTTTCACCCGAATCGTTCACAAATGCTGGAGAAAATTCTGACTTTACTCTGGCTGCCATTGCTTCTGGGAGTGTAAAAGCCCACCCTCCCCATTCGTTTCATTAGCATCATTTTGTAAACTGGTTTCAAAATGGTTTGTATAAAGTTCTTTCTTTTTTCTTATCTCCTGCTGAAAGACTCTAAGCTGGTCAGCCAAATTTGAAAGAGAAGACGGATGAGACAGATGATGTGAGACTGCTAACAACAAATGAGGTATCCACTGGAACACTTTGCACTAAGAGAACTGTAGATAGCATGGAGCCAAAAAGGAACATTTTGTGTGTTTATATTTTGACAGAGAAAGTTTGGAAGGGTAGCAAAGGCTAATAAAATAAAGACAGAGAATGGCATGTAAGTCAGCTTATTTTCCATAGCCAGCTGGAAATTTTAGAGCATACTTAGTTAAAACAGGAATGGCAACATGTATCTTTAAACTAATTAAAAAAAAAAAAAAGTGTAATGATATTTGTATGTCTGCATAGAGTAATGTCCTTGTTATTCTAGACTCAAGGTATTTCCATGAAATGTAAAAGCTATGAGGATGAACTTCAGGCTACATCAGTATTAGTTTTGCCTGTAGGCTAGATGCGAGCTGATTTTAGTCTGACAATATCAATTTAAAATGATAAAATTACACAATTATTGAGACATATCCATGCATTCATACAGGCAGTTACTTGGACTGTTAGGCACTTGTAGCCCAGTAAGTTTGTCATTTTGCTATGTCCCTATGCTCATAAGTATATCCATTCTGTTATGGGCCTAAACTGGAGTTTATTAAAGCTTAATGGAATCTTTGCGTTGGCTTCATTGGGCTTTTGACAAGGCCCATTAAATACAAAATCTGAATCAGCAACAGAATTTGAACAAAGATCAAAACACTTCTCACTCTCTGGAGATAAAAATTCTGCTACACACTGCCTGTGTGCAGTCAAAACAATTGGGCTGATCTCCTCAAGCAGCCCCACCTTTCTTCAATTTCTGATGCTTGATTATGGCTGGAACCAGTCTGTGTGTGTGCAGACACAAAGAAGTGGGTCTCTTGTTTCCTCATATTAATGTTATTGCCAAAATATGAAACAAAAAATTGACAGAAAACAGAGCGTTTCAGAAATTATTAATGGAAAATAACACAAATCACCCAATATTCTTTTTGCTATTTTTGTTACTCTTCCTTCTGAATTTTAATTCATTCTGTACCACCAACTTGTTAAGATCAGTTGCTTATATAGCGGCAGAGCACAATCTTGCAGACAGGAGGTAAAGGAAGTGATGAGAGGAAATTCATTTTTCGCTACAGTTTGCAGGTGCTCAGCTTCGAACCATCGTTGGGTTAATTTTTATTAATATATATGGCCAGAGAGCATTAACCAGATGGCTATCTGGAGGTTTGGGGTGGATCTATCTATACCTACAGTTAAACACAGCAAAAACACAACAGGGGCTTTAAAGCCCTTGTTGGCTGGTTCCTGGTCTCATTTGGGCAGGATGTCTTCCAGGAGCAGACCAATGAACAGGATCTATGGCAGATCTTTCATAAATAATAGGTCATGGCAATTACAAGAATGAAGATTACTCAATTCCATTTACCAGCCCTGTAAAGAACTTATTTTTTTAAGAATTTCAGAAGAGAGTGATGGGTGCAATACCCTGATCACTTGCCCACCAATTAAGCCTAATTTCTGAGAGCCAATGGTTCATGAATTAGAAATTCAGGGCATAAATACCAAAAGAACCCCAAAGTAAGGCAGTCAGATTAATGAGCAAAGATGTGCCCAGGTGTGTGTAGTGCTCTGTGCAATCATAGCGACACATCAACCTAAAACTGGTAGCATTTTTCTTGCTCTAGTTTTGATCCATTTGGAAGTAAGAAATAATCATAAAAGAACAGGAGACTTCTGTTTCAGCTGAATAGTTTCAAAGCTTGGATAGACTAGATAATACTGTTGACATGCTCAGTTACTTATTCAAACTTTTTGTTGGCTATCCAAGTTTTCCCTCTGAACCAGGGCTGATTGCATACTTCAAAATGGTGTTTGCAAACATTCTTCTGCATTCTGAGCAGCTGCTCCATTCATTCATGTTTTTGCTGCTTTTTATTTACTATTCATGAACATCTGGACTATTAAGATTCTGCATGAATGTTTGAAGAATTGACATTTCCTATATTAATACCTGCATAGCGTTCATAAAGATGTAACATTCATAGCAAAACAATTTTTTTAAGCTTTTGTTAGTGGTAATTTTTTTCCTCTATGTCTGAATATTTTACTTGTCCAATTGGGAAGCAAAAAAAGCAGCACATGATTTGAATGGCAAAGCACCCCCTATAAAAGCTCATACTTAATGAGTGGTTCATGGGTGTTGTACAGGCTAAAGTTTATTAGCATAAGTTTTTCATCAAAGACTCACTAACAACAAATTAACCAGTGTAAAAAGCAACAGAAAAATGGATTAAATCTCTGCACTGATCATTCACAGAAAATATATTTCATATATCCTTAATGATAAATTTTTGAGGTCAGCCCACTGCTAGCTAACTGTGAGCTTACTTTGGTGTCTTTGAAGTATTACTAACTTCCCTCTGGGATTTATTTGTGTTTGTTGCCAGGGTTTATATCCTGATGGGTGCCAGATGACAGACTCCTCCGCATTTCAGCAGGTACTTTGAGAATAAGATGTCTTTTACTACTTGCTTTTCTTTTCTACCTGATTCATCATTTTCCACCCTGACTCTAAGCAGCTGTCACATGTTCTTCCCAGCTTTGTAAGCAGTAAGGATGAACGTGGGCGAGTTTATAAGATTTGCACGCTTACAACTTTCAGGTTCTTCTACTGAATGTCTTCTATTTTCTTGGGTTTTTAAAATTATCCTTTTGTAGTTTTTCTTCCATCTTTCCCTGTGGTAGAGTGCAACTGCACATAAATTAGATCTTCTGTATTGCTGTTTAAGATCTGTGACTTTTAAATTGAGATTGTGCTTAATCTATGGAGGAAACTCCTGCTATAATTAGCTGTGTCTTACCTATGTTTCATGAAAAAAGGTGAATAATAAAACTGCTAATGAATAATGTGTCCGTAAATCTCATGATTTAACCTCAGCTTCCTCCATCTAAAGCAACTATCTGGATCACTGAGCTATAGACACACTCCTTTTTCTGACAAAATATTATTAACATTTTAAATATTATTATTTTAAAAATAGCATTAAAAATCATCTCCAGAATACATGACTGAGAGTGAAAGAGACTGAGAATGAAGGAGCTGCAGCCACCACTCCTCCTAGACCAGCTGTTAAGCTCCTCCACAGCAAGGTGATAGACCAACATTCAAGTCCCTAAGCTGAATTTGTCAGAACCAGCACGCTCATCTCTAATGTAAAGAGACACACTAGGTAAGCACAATTCAGTAAGAGAAAAGGCCAGGAGATTTATCATTTGGGGCCTGTGGCAAAATGTCTGGTCCTACTAGCCATCAATGTTTACACACAGTGCATGTAAATCCATGGAAAATGAGGGTCGCAATGTCTCTGCTAAGTTCTTCTGAAGTTAAATATTTAATAAAGTTACTGCAAGAGTTATTTCCAGCATAATGCTGTACTGAGAGTTTTGTTGCGCTGCCCAGAGGCACGGTAACCAGGTACTTTCATGTGCAGTGAGAACTTGCATACAAAATTAGACGTACAAGCTCTTCTTGCATTATTGCGTGCAGCTTTTTGGCATCAGACATTTCCATTACTCTTGGGAGGGTCATATTGTCATAAGAGGCCCTCTAGCACATTTCTGGTTGGGAATTGAAGTTAAAATAATATGAAATTCGGTATTACTAGACTTATACTGTTGAAACAATACACAGCTCAATGTAGATATGCTGTTTATTCAGTTCTAGTTCATTCAGCTACATGCGGCATTATTTGAAATAATTATTTTCTTGTACCATGAAAAACATAATTGACATAGAAGCATGAAACATCCAAGTCTTGCAGTTAGTAGTAATAGGAATAACAAAAATGCTAAAGAAATGCTTTGTATGTGAATATTTTTACACATTAATCTTAGTTTGGTAAGCTGTAGGTTTTGTATTTAGGAAGCATTCATATTCTCAAGATCTTTTAAAACAGTTATTTGACATTTCCTCTGATGGGAAACTTTAACACATTTCATGCTAGGTTATACATCTAGTATATCTGGTTGTTGTATTTTAGCACTTACAGTGCATTAATATACATACTTGCAGCTACTGTAGACAAATTGTATTCACAAATCCAAACAAGCTTACATCTAAATTGCCCACACTTATTACTTGGTTTTGGAAGAGAATATGACTTAAACAGAGGTAGGTGTTACAACAAAAAATGACTGGTGGTTAAATAAAAGCTTCCAATTGTTGCTTCACATTGTCAGTGCTAACCAAAAACATACTAAAGTCATACACTGAGAAATAATATGTCCCTATGTATATCTCTATATGATCTGGCACAACATCTGCAGTATTTGATGGATGCATTGCAATTAATGCCCAGATGTGATGAAGACTGAAAAAAAAAAGAATAAATAAATGATGCTACTGGTAAAGCATGTACTTAAGATGACAGGGTTTTCTCATATTTCGCTTATAATCTCCTTGCTCTTAAATATAGTTATTTCAAAATCACATTGAATTTTGCAAAAGCTCCTAGCAAGATATTTGATCTTGTTATCCAATTAACAGTATTTTATTACTATGAAATGTGAAATAGGTCAAAGAGATAGAAACAAACAATACTTTTATTTTCAATTAACAAGCACTGGCTTTTTTGTAATTATTATTATTTTTAATGATATTTTTAAGTATCTCTCATACCTTGGGAGACAAAGTTAAACATTGACATTTTGCAATTCTGCTGTCTACTCAAAGCTAATGAAATTGCTAATCAGCCCTGTTTCTAAACATGCATCATTAATATTTATAATGCCATTGAGTTTAGAAAGGAACTACTGTTCAGAAAATCAGAATACCTCTAATGCACTAGCATAACATAAGCAAGAGTAATAGATTTTGTAGTTCAGGATATTATTTACAAAGGAAAAAAATATGTTGTGTGCATTGAACTTGCTAAATGTATTGCTACCCCTAATGCAGGATGATGAATTCAGCAATTCAGTACCTTGGGAAAAGAGAGTAATTCTGGAACAGCAAGAGGTGTGCGGAGCACCCTTGGATGTGCAGGGGCTGGGGAAGGGGTGCAGGAGATTGACAAAGCAGCTCTGAACTGCCTGCACACAGTAAATGCTCCCTTCTAGCCAGAGCAGGAGGCTTGCAGCTCTGTGCTGTTGCTGTTGAAGCCAATGGCCAAACTCCTGTCAAACTTGTTACGAACAGGAAAGGGTCCCTTCATCCTTTTGTGTCATGAGGATAGTGTCATGAGGATATTCCTCATTAAAAGGCTGTATTCTGGGTTCTTACTCTGTTTTTATTCAGTCTGAACTCAGGCAAATGTCTGTTAGAGCCATTACGGTCATGTCTCTGTAAGATACATCAGCTCCTACTTAATTTAATTTCTGAAGCAGTGGTAAAAAGATGCTGCAGCAATATCTAAGTGACTTATTTGGTCACTTACAATTTTGCAACTGCATAGCATTCAGTGTGAATTTTGCAATAAGGAAAAAAGGGTATCTGGGCTTCTCTGTACAAGAGTGTTTTATTTTAGTCCCTAATTTTTTATGCTGTCTCATCTAACAACAAAAGCTAAACAATGACAATAAAACAATAACCAGCCTTATTTTAAGCCTGTTTGGAATATAACTGTAAATTTTTCTCTTAAGGCCACTTACAGCCTTGATAATTAGTTTCTGGCAATTCATTGTGGTTTGTGTTCATACAAAGTAAGCACAGAGTTATAGATAGTAGAGATAGGAAGAAATGCTAAGTTGATCTAATCCAGACCTACTCATCCTTTAATGCATAATTATTTCTTGAATTTAATTTTCTAGATATTATTTTTATTAGACATATAGAGATAAGAGCTTAAAATGTCTCTCTTCCATTAAGTCTTTTGCAGTATTTTTCCATGACCTAATCATTCAGTCAGAAATTTCTTCCCAACATAAGTCTAAATTATTCCTTTCTTGATTTCATTCTACCATTCCCCGCTTTTCAGATAGGTGTGTCCCTGAATAATTCCTTTTCCTTTCTGGTATTTACAGAACACTTTTCAAATATTGTAACAAAAATAGCTTCAGCAAACATGAGACATATTGAAGAACATGTTAATTCTATACATTTTTAAGAGGAAGTGTCACTATCTGCATCAGTCACTTTTCAGACTATATTGCCTTGAGAAATCAAATGTGGTTTTGCTGCTTGCTATAACCTCTAGGCTTATTAGAGTTGACAATTCACATATGGGTGACCTGAGGATTTATTTCACTTCTTTTATTAGGTGTAAGCAAGAAAATAGTGATGAGTACAGTACATGTGAATAATGATGTGGTATTTTACTTGAATATCAGCTGTTGTATTCTCAAGCATCTTCATACTGTTAATATATCCAAAGTGCATGCTTTAGAGGAAAGATGTACACTATGAATTGGACACAGGAAGAAGAATGTCAAGCTTGCAAATAATTATTTAAATCTGAAACTACGAGAATATTTTCTCACTGGGATTCTGTTATATAAAGTTCAGCATACATCCAGTGTTCCTTTCTATCCTTCGACAAATGCTTTTGCTTAATAAAACTCGACTTTGGCAAGGATCAGTTGACTAATTTGTTCTTCAGCATCCCTGGCTTGAAATCAGAAGAAGACTAATGATGCAGTCAGTAGACAGTTCTCAGTTTGTACAGGTTTACCCAAGGCATTGGACATCTGTTTATGAGAGATCATGCTGAGAAAATGCCTAGATAGTTTCATCTTTCATCTTAACAAGTAGTGGAAGTAACAATTAACATCCTTGATTTATGGATTCTTTTTCTTACATTTTTGTTTAGCTTGTCAGCTATTATTTTCCTTATTATCCAGAACTGATACTTTTTCCAACTAATTATCCCTTTATCCTTGTCCTTTGAATATGTACCTTATTCTGGCTTGTGTAAGTGTTGTAGTACAGCTAAGAAGAAGCATAGAGAGGTCTTGTAAGAGTTGAATGAAAATAGAAAATATTTTCATATGCAATTGTGCTAAAAAAGTTTTGCAAAAATTCTGTAAAATTTTATGCTCAAAAGTGTCTTCTGAAGTTGGCTTGCAGAATCCTTAGGTCAAGCATTTTGTGGGTTTTGTTTTGGTTGTTTTGCACATTTGACATTTCTTTGACAAATGGAGTTTGCAAAGAAATGAAAAAGCAAAACACTGAGGAAAAACATATGGCTGTTGTGAACTTTTTCCTCATTGGTGCAAAGTAGCTCAATAAGAGCATGCATTACCATTTCCTTTCTGTTCCTGAGAGTTTCTAATACAACTTATTGACTGTAAAATATATCAATAAATCATGTCAGTAGTCTTCATTACTTTGATACTGCTGAATAGCACCATATGTATTTATGAGATATTCTTTTTTGGGGAAGGTTTGTTTTAGAGCATTGGTGGCTCTTGCGTGCTTTGTTGAAATACCCTTTAAGTCACTGCCAGTGGTTTGTAAGAGTGGTCATCAATGCACTGGTATTCCTGTTGTCTGACAATCTTTGGAAGCTACAAATCTCTTCTGTTAATGTTGTTTTAATCACAAACCAACATTTGTCTGATAATTAAACCATAGCTACAACTCAAATTCAATTCTTATGATCACTGATATGACAAAACATTTATGAGACTGCAGCACCAAAGCAGAAGGTACAAGAGTAGAGGACTAAGTTTAAAAAGTCTTCAAAAGAAATCCTTACTTCTTCATTGCTACAAGTAATGTCCTAACACTAGATTTCGTGTGCTGACTGCCGCTTCTTCATTTTTATTAACTCTCTCCAGGGAAACCTTAACACTTCATTTAAATGGGTAGTGGGCAAGAAAAGTACATCTACTGTCATCCCCCAAATCAACCTGACCCAGCATAGCCATCCTAGACAGACAAAATCCTAGCCATAAAAATTTTACTGGACATTGGAACGAGAATTGACTTTTCAATAAAATCTGTAAAGGCATAATTTGTTTTGATGACCTTTAATAACATGAGCAGAGGTTTGTAGTAGAAGATGCTTTGTATGCAACAGTGTGCAATGAGGACTAGACTCTGCAGAAGTGGCTCAGCTTAATGATTTCAACAAAAACCCACTAAGATACTGTCAGGGCTATGTACTACATTTCGAGAGCCAAGATTTATTATTATTGATCTTTGGTGTTAGGGAAAAAAAAAAGAACAACTTCTATTTTCTCCCACATATCTTTGTTTATTACCCTATGCAACCTTTCCACAAAAAAAAAGGAAACGGATAATGCAAACTGAAAAGCCTTGCATGGTTGTATATGGGTACTGTGGAAGAGACTTGGAGGATTGGGTCAGTAAATACACAGTGAAAGCGTGTTGTGAGAAAACTTGGCCACACTGAAGTGAAAGGCAAAACGAAAGGCAAAACGAAAGGCAAAACTCATGCTGCTTGCACTTGGCCAGGGTTTCACACGGAATTTTCCTGTCACAAGGCACCTTTATCATTCACTGGTCTTTGCGTCAGGAGAATGGAGTAACTTAAAAACACTTTCAACAAGAAGAAAAATATTCTAAAGTGTAGTCTATCTTTGCACCCTACTTTCATCAATACAGATATTTTATAATTCTCACAAGAAAACACACTTTGGGCTGTTTTGGCTGATATGTAGCCTGATTTGCACAGGCTTCAGCTGCTTCATTCTTTTGAAACACATGATTGTAAAATATCTAACTCACAGTCCGTCTGAGCATGGTTTTGTTGTTCTGTTGCTAGGTTTTAAAACATACATTAATTAAAGCCGGGTAGATTGCATAACAAAGTATAATATTTTTGTAAGAATACTTATGATTTCACTGAAAGTAACAGGATATATGTTTAAAAAATACTTTTCTGAAAATGGCAAGAAGGAAGAATAAAATTTCTGACTTTATATTCACATAGATAAATGTCTATAGTTAGATTTACAGGTAAAAATAAATATAGATAGACTGACTAGATTTAGCATTCAAATGATCAGGAAATGACCTTTTTGGGTATTATATATAAACATGCATGCGTACTGTGTATCTCTCTGTATATCGGTACTGTATATATCTATATCTGTATTTCTGTGTGCATGTATAGTTTTGCAAGGCACAAATCTGCATCCCTCATCACACATAGGGTCTGAGCAGCAGCCCGTGGCAGAGCCGGGCACGCTGCTTCTGAAGTTACAGCAGTGGTCGGGAACCGTTAAGGTTCTCTCCTTAAGGGAGAAAAAGAAGAAAGAGAACAAAAAGCTCTTTAAATACTTCAAGCACAAGCACTTTTTGGTTATCATGGAATTCATACACTTACTTCTTCCTTACATACAAAAAAAACATACAGAGTGAAACTGAAGACCTGAATTTTGTGAACGAACATGAGAATACAACAGCCAGCAGACATGTTCATCCCTACTTTTGTATCTACATGTAAATATTCCAGCAGCTATGTCAACATCTTAGTTTTCCTTCCCTCCTAAAGAATGTTAACCAAACTGTTCTAAATATGTTAAAAACAAGAGATGATGGATTGCAAGCTTTATGAAACATGGTGCAGCTCAACTGTCTCCATTTTCACGAGTTTATTTTTTGTTCTCATTTTACAACTTACCTCTGTTTTACCTGCAGAACTGTACTGCACCAAAGTAGCTCTTCGTTCTTAGAGACAGACCCCATTAAATGTTTTCCTTTTGCATAAGCTTAAAATTTCAAACCAATACCTTTCACCATGAACACTGGCTGTGCTTGTTTCACTGTTGCTTTTTCTGTAAATCTTTCTAGAAGACTACATTTCTAAATGCAGACTTCAGTACCAAAATTACTAGATATGACTCAATACACGCAGATATTACCATTGATCTTATATTCATATATGTATGTTTGCAGGAGCAATAGATGTATAAAATAAGATAAGATAAAATAAGATAAAATAAAATAAAATAAAATAAAATAAAATAAAATAAAATAAAATAAGAGGAAATAAAATAAAATAAGAGGAAATATTAAAGGTATGTTTGGAGGCAAAACAATGTATTAAAATTTCAGCACCACAGCATAACATAATAGAAAAAAATGTAGAAATTCACCAAACTTTCTCTTTATGTAACCAGCTGCATTCCCTGCATTCAATGACACAAATATGTATGCAATGATAGGCATGCCATGTGAATTGCCAGCTTTAGAAAAAAGACAACCTTAACTATGAGAAACCAGACAGTACAAAAGTCTCACCAGTATCACAAGAAACTTACAGATTTATATGGTAGATAATCTAAAATTGTAAAACATCTTCAAAATATTATGTTAGCATGCCTTTCATGTCTAAACGTTGCATACAAGCCAGTGGAATGGAGAGCAAGCTTTCCTTCCAGCATCTACGACTCTGAATGTCACTCAAAGCTATTTAGACTAGGTAGTTCGTACCTGAGAATTGTACAAGGCTTGGAATCAATACATTACTCCACATTTGTTTGGGGCTTTTAATTTTTGTTGTTGTTGTTGTTGTTAAATGATGGGTTTTCAGCTAATTCTGTTAATTTCTTAGAACAGAAAATAATCTCTGGTTGCAAATCATGTTATCGTCTAACGTTTTGTTAAACAGATTTTGCTAACCCCCTCCAAACGACAGCACTAGAAAACAACAATATCCTGATGTAGGCAGATGAAATGGGATGGCATTCACAAGGAATTGCTCAAATTCTGCCTCCATGGAATTACCAGGGATATTAAATAGAAGACTGCAAGGCCAGTACTGAGTGGCAAAAAAATCTCTGCTCCTGTGCCACTTGTGTTAGAGCCAAATATTCAAAACCTCATGCCCACATGTAATTGCCCACAGATATTTTTTCCCCTGTATTGCAGATAGGCCTGAGTGGTCAGGTCAGGTAGCTCTGATGTGGAAGCTCTCTATCTTCTCTCCCATTCGAAAACTAGCCTCCCATGTGCTAATGCAACCGTTCTTCATTAACCCTGTACGGATCCTGTCCTGCACCTCAGCTACACCTATCCATCTCTTAATTTTTACTACCAGTTATCCAGCTAGTAACCATGCACTGGGTGCCATTCAGATTTCGTAGTGCTGTGTATATAGCTAACTTAGCTTATAGACTTGCTACATACGTGTGAGAGTGCTACCTTCAACTACTACCATTGTCACTGGGATTTAGGAAGTTTTAAACTTTCTAAGAGTGATTGTAGAATCAATGGATCGTTGATCATCTATGCACAGTTTTTTTTTTTTTCTATTCTCAATTAACCTCAGATTTCTGTTTTTGTTTTATTGTCTTTTTAGATCCAGTAACCTCCTCCTCAGAGTATATCTAATTTTCAGACATAGAAATTTTATAATCAAGTCCCATTTTTTGTATAAAAATGTTGCTGTTTGCAGAAGCTGTTAAAATGAGTTTTTCAGTGCTCTGTTCAATTTACAAGATCCCTCAAATCCCCCAGTTTTTGGCTGCATAGGAATGTCACAACCCAAGGGGTTCATGTTTCATTTTTTTCTCATATCTCCACAGACAGAAGGATTGCATTTTCAGACATGACCATAAGGCGTGTAATATTTTCCCACACCCTCTTCTACAACCACAGCATTTTTTTTTTTTATTGTCTGTTTCAGGTTTCTACACTTCGGCCAGTCTCCAGTAAGCTCTAAAATGATCTCCTGATGTTTATATTTTAACCTTCAATCTTGCTTTGATTTCCCTTTTATTTCTATACTCTCTCTTTCAGTTAGTATGATGTTCCTACAAGTTAATCTCCTGTAACAGTCCTCTTTAGATTGGCATTATGCTGTAAGGCACCAAATGCTCCCTGGCACTTAAGTTGGAAAATGATTGGAATTGACTTAAACATGCTGAATGCAAGTCAATAGAATAGGTACAGCATTTACTGTACCAGAGACGCGGACTCTACTTCTGTGAGACTGTGTACAAGATCTAACAGTGAGAAGTCAGAAAAAATAACTGTATTTACCTTGCCACGAGGAACTCGCAGGAAAGGGCATTTGAGGGTGGATCAATGACATGATTGAGGTTTAGATCTTGCTTGCTACAGCGATGCCTTTGACTTCTCTGCTCCCCCGTTGACCTGTACAGGAGAGAGGTAATTGATGACAGCCTGTTACCAAGAGCAGGTTATAATACTCCTCTTGTCCATCCACACAGGCAACCTAATTTTCTCCTGTGTCTAGAAACCAGTTCATCTCAAACACCTGCATTCATGGATTAGTTTCCCATATGAGCTGTTTGGACACAGTGTTGTTCAGTATTCCCAGCATGTTAATGTCAGGGATAAAGGGTATTATTATTATTATACAATCGACTGTACAGTTTTGGCAGTGCAGATTATTTTAATAGTACACATTCTTTAGTTTATTTCTAAGCAATTTCCCAATGATGTTGTAACTCTAGGCCAGATACAAGTTTAGCTTTTTTTTTCGCATTATTATGCTGTGAAAAGCATGACTGAGATCCAGTAATATGTATACATTAGCCAGCTGTTTTATGATTTAATTGGACAGTTTTCTTCCTCCATTTCTGTTAGCGTTGCCAACATATTTATAGTTATTATGAGATTTTTTAAAAAAATCCGTTCTATACTTTTGTCTTTTTCTTCACAATTTTTCATACATTTAATTTAAGTCACATTACTGTCTTCTCGAAGCTTCTCCTCACAGTTATTTTTACTCTCCTGACCACCATTATAATACTGCCACATCTCCAGAGCTAGCTGAAGTATTAACTGTAAAGAACTTGTTTGAAAAAAGAGTTTGTGTTTGCATGTTTGTTTGTGGATAAGCTGTCCAAAACTCTGGGAAGGCATTCATTATTTTGAAATATTTACAAAATAGATCAGCTCAATATATTTCTGCCCACAGACTGCTTGAATTCCTTAAGACTTAACCAAAATAAGAGATCTTTGCTGAAGTATATAATTTTGTAAAACATATGAAGAAAGTTAGGGGCTGGCTTTGCTGAATTTGGACATATGACAGAGACCAGTTTCAGTATCTCCAAAAGTATTAGTAAAAACCTGCAAAACAAATGGATCCCATACTGCATCAGCATGGCAAGGAGATAAACTAGATAGTAGTGGCTGACCTGCATTAGCTTCTTCATTTGCCAAAACCAGTCCTTGAACTGTGGAGAACACTTTGGATTGTCCTATGTAAGTGTGCATGTTGGCAATGAAAGCAGCTTCAAGACCAGTGGATATTCAGCAGCCAATAGTTAAAAGACTGAATACTGAAACCATTTGAAAGGATCCATTTGATAAATCTACTATACTTCCTAGAGCATAGTAGATACTATATACTATACTAGATTTAGGCTTTTTTTACTTAAGATCCACATATATTATATATATATTTCTTAGTATATATATCTTACATTGCAGCTGTAGTGGGGATTTATCGTCTCTTCTATTTGCCTTGCTTTCTCACCGGTATCAGAAAACACTCCCATTGCTCCTTGGGCAATACTGTGCCTATATTCCCTAAATAGGAACTGCGAACTTTCTACTCTTAAAGAAACAGACAAGAGAGGTCTTGCATACACTTTATTAAATAATACACTAACTAAAATAGCTAATAAGCTAACACAACAGGATTAGCAGTCACAGGACTCTGTGTCTCTGTGCATGCATATTTAAATTTTACGAAGTTCAAGAAGCAAATCTAAATTAAATCTCGTCTCAGAAAGGACATGTGTTGACCTCTACTGTATTTGCAAGATAGACTTTTTTCCTTATGAGATCTTGATCTATGTGAGGGCGGGAGGAGAAAAAGAGGCTCTGTATAGCAAGAGAGGCTCTATGTGAGCTTAATGTTGAATTACAATGTTTTAGAAAGCTCAACTATATAAACCCCAATCGTATTTACTGCATAACCATTTTTGAACATTTCCAGATGCTGCCTGGAAATGCTTAGCGCAGGCTGAACTTGATATCTAGGTAAGTAGCACAGGTTTAATTTATTAGTACGTGTGGTAACTCCTAGCCATATTGCCTTTGACAAACCGGGCCTTCCCTGTGCTTTTCAAGCATATACACAAGTGAAAGGGACCGAGAAAAACATTCTGCACCCATGAAAGCGGCCAGAAACACGGGGCTCCATTCGGGCATCACCCGAGCCTGTACCCAAAGCCCAGCAGATGTTTCTCCCGGCCGCTGCCCCGTGCAGAGCACACAGCACCTCTAGTCACTCGCCCAGGCAACTGGGAAAAACTGAGCAGAAGGGGCCCATTCAGACACTACTGGGAGCATTCACCCTCTCTCCCCAGTCCCCCAAAAGTCTTTGGAGAAGGATGAATGGCAATACGGAGAACTAACTGAACGTGCTGACTAAAAACTCAGACTTATAGGAAACCTTGCCTCTGTTATTAATGCTAGTGTCAAGAAATCAATAAGGATTGCATGTTTCTCCTGATAATATCCTGGACTACATTCCTCACTGGCAGTTTTCCGTGTTAATACAATTGGTCCGTACTTGGGTATTGTGCCAGCAAAAAATAGCAAAACCCTCCAGCACTGCAGAAGAGCATTATTAACATGCGTTTCACTGTGCCATAGGCTACACAGGGGTTCAAAAAGCAGTAATCATCTTAATGTGGCTCCTTGCCAGCTCCCACGTACACACATCAGCATGCCCCCAAAAACGAATCCAAGCCTTTTTTAATGGGTGGGTGAGCAGCCGATAAATTGGAGGAAGACAAAGTCTGTCTTTCTCATTTTCTTCCCGCATGCACTTGCTACTTTAGATCTAAAAAGGAAACAAGAAATAACAAGATGTTTGTCCACTGTTTTTTTTTTTTTTTTGTAATTAATATGAGGAAATTCCCAGTCAATGTAATTGCTATAATGAGAATTTTCAGAATAGGATTACATGTTGACACTGGTTCTTGAGTTCAGCAGTTTGTGATACTGTTGCTCACCACCAAAACATTTGACATAACTGGCTAGCCTATTAACTCACCCTTGGAGGAAAGTGTCTTATGGTTCCCACCCTGCTTGTCAAGAGGCATTTGCAAGTCTTACAATGCATTTAATGAATTCTCTAGTGCTTGCACATTCAATTTCCATCCTTTCTTTTTAATCTTTAGTGATTTTAGCAGCAATGTCCTGGGAACCATTTTGGTACAAAAACTCTAATAAGGAAAGAAGCAGGGTGACATTTAATTAACAAAATTAATTAGTACTAAATAGTGAAAGAACATTCTCTAGCCATTTATGAGACAACAGCTGAGAATGAAGGAATGCTGAGGATGACAGCTGGAAATTGCGCTCAATTAAAAAGTAAAACACACTCTGAAAATATGAGAAAAAATAATTTCTACACTAAAATTTTTCATGATCTTAAATTTCTGTGATCCTAACATCACACTGTTGATTTTCAGCTTTTCTTGAGGTGCAACCGTGACAATTTTCCACTGGAGATACGATAGCTTATGTAGAGAATTTAAGATTGCTAATAATATCCTTGCTTTTCTTTTGTAGATACGTTAGAAAGGGCCTCTCCTCCCCCAAGGATTTTGTGGAATGGAGCTTGATATTCTAATAATGTAACTGAATATGAAGTTTAATGAAAGTAAGAGCTGAAAAGAATCAGTTACATCCACCATTCCTACTAATTATAGATTGTATAGTTCCTGGACCACTTTAGTTTTATGAACCAACGGAAAAGATGTCCTCAAATGGCACTAAAGAAAAAAGTGCTTTATGGTACAGATTTTTTTTTACTATTATTTTTAACTCACTCCTGTTTACTGCTTTTAACTCTCTGCAACATAAAATCAGGGAATAAATTCCCCAGTTTAATCTTAGCCTATTTTATTTTTTGATTTTTTTTTTTTTATTTCTTCTAGCTCTGATGTTTAGTACTAAACAAGCTAAAGCCAACATATTGTAAATTAAGATAAAACTGCAGTCAAACAATGACTTGTCTGGATTTGTAGGAAGTAGTGATAAATGATCTTAACATATATACTGAGCTCTTCAAAAACAAAGGCTACAAAGGAGTAGATGTAGTCTCTACTCATGCCAAATTGTTTGTTCATATATTCTGGAAACTAGGCAATGCTGGTTACCCAATTGTCCTTGAGCACTCACATAGCCTTGTCTCTTTCAGGATGGACTCTTACAGAGAAAATAAGCTTTTCTCCTTTGCAGGAAGAAATGTCCTGCCTGGCTGTATCTATATCACTCTGCAAGTGGCATCTCCAGAGCCATTCTCCTGGTAAGACACAGCTGCACGTTGGCCTCTACGTGGGTCTGTTCCTAAAGACTGACATACTCCTAATACAAGCTACTGAGTGACTCCATAACTTACACCACAGCCTTGGTCATCTTGTTTTGCCTGTTTCTGCTCACTGAAGTCCATGGCAACGTTGAGCTCCTTTTCCAGGTGAAACACACCTGGATCCAGAATTGGTGTGCAAGTTTTCTTTCTTCAGCTCTGCCTTTTTTCTCTAATTGATATGGATATTTTTTTAAAAAAAGATAATCTAATTATTTCCATTTTTCTGAAGGTCTATTCTAAAAAAGGTCTTTTTAAAAATGTTGGTTCGAGCTGAAAGAAAAGTTGAAGCCTAAAAGAATATCAAATATATATTCTCTATAGAAAGGATACACAGTAGACTGTCTAAAGGAAAATCCAGTACCTTAGTGGCATGCAAAAGTATTTACACCAGGATCAGTGAATTTATAAAACAAGGAAAAAGCACAGTGAGCTTGAGAGTTGGGTATTTTAGATAGCCACATGAAATATATATGCACTATTCCCAAGTGTGAGCTCTAGCATGTTGATGACATGTGCCTTCCACAAGACAAATGCAGAATGAGTTATGAAGTACTCAAGTAAATGGAGAGTAAAATACAAAAGGAAAAAATATATAGTTTATGATCCAGCTGCCATGGAAAAATTATTGTCTAGAGTAGAAGAAAGGTAATCTGAAGACTCTGAGCCAGACAGTTTAAATCACATCATGCTTGTTCCCTTAAAATTGAATCGAGTGATTTTTTTTTTAATGCAGAAGATAGAAGTATCTTCAGTACTTATATTTATCTGATGACTAAAATGTTGCACTTGACCTTGAATGCATTTACAAACCTCCAAAACTGCATATTTTGAGTGCATTTAGATACACAGAAATTAAGAATACTCTTACTGTTTGCAAGGTAAGCTCTATATCTATGTTTATACACCTATGTAGAAGAGGTTCCTATAACTTTCATTATCTTCAGTGGGAGGTATTCCAAATTTTGAAAAACTTTGCCCATCTTAAATAATTTTAAAAGTCAATGAAATGATAGTGTAAAGGTAGATATGCTTTATATTATTTTTACAACTGAGTGCTCAAAATGCCCCCTTGAAGTGGGCATAAAGCCAAAATCTAATGATTACTAAAATCATCGAGGAACTTTCTTCTGCCCCCAAGACTGGAGCACAGAATTTGAGATTCAGAGACAGCTTTTTTGATTTGTCTACAGATCTATAACCTATTTTAATGTTAACAGTACACTATTTGGATTGCTTCACAGATACTCTCACTTTTGAAATACACTGTGTTCTAATACTAAGGAATGATGCAAAAGGGTTTTTCCAACATAAAGAAAATAATGTTAGTAGACATCCTATTACTTTTTGAATCACAGTGCTGATCTTACACTTACTCTTATGAACATTTTTTCAAAAACCAGAAGTGAACTTCTCTCAGTAAATGCCCATTTATTATTAAATGTACACTGGAAGATTCATTAATGAATATTTGAGAAATGTTAATAATGTATTTTCCATATCTCTTTTATCCTGAAAGAAATGTTTTATAATTAGTTAAGTGAGCCACTATGTATTCTCCCAAGTGTTATCAAAATAATTTAAGACCTACTATATTTTCAAAGGCACAACAGTTTTTTTTGTTTGTTTGTTTGTTTTTGGGGGGGGTGGGGAGGGGGTAACACAACACAGACCACCCACAACACACACACAAAAACAAAAAAAATCAAAAAAAACACCCTAGGTAACTTTTCACAAAAGCAAATTTTGTGACACTGGGAATGGGGTATTCCCACTGGAAATGCAGCAGTAATCTGATCGTAGAAAAAAATATATCCATTTATTAAATTACAGACTTGTTTAGGACTGATGAGTGAATTATAAAGCAGTATGTGGACTTGTTCTTAACTGTGAAAATTCCTGGGAATGATGTACATGTGAATGATGGATACATAGGGGTTAAATTTATAAATAGTGGTCAATTTTCCATATAATAAATTAATCTCAAAAAAATGATAGAAATAAATATCTTGCCCCAGGTTAAGACCAAAAACTTAAGCTCCTAACAATCTTAATGAAAACGTATTTTGATTGAGAAAGAATGAAATTTGAAGTTCCCAAAATCATATCAGCAGCCTGCAGTCTTTGCCTGCCAGATGGCAAACCGCTGTCCTGGCAGCTGTTGATTAAAAGCGCTGTATGATTCAGCTTGGTTTCCCTGCTGCCCACCAGAGACCTGAGACAGAAAAATGTCACCATGTTTCTGTGAATCTGACCAGAAGAGTCTGGTCAGGTTTTATTTCTACTGCTCATTGATAGCCAGCAAGGAAATTAAGAAAAATCATTTATCAGCTTTCACCTCCTAAGGTTTCTTGCACTGATAGCTGTCTGGCAGCCGTAAGGAAGCCAAGGAGCTGAAGGGAGCCCTCCATTTTCAGTGGCTTGGCTACTGGGCCCAACAGGAACCTGAAAATCCTCAGACGCCCACCTCCACAGCCTATTTGCTGGCTTAGCAGGCTGTTGAGAGCTTTGGAAGGCAATCTGAGGGATTTCTGAGAAAATCCTCCTCGTAGCCCTCCCAAACATTTTGAAATCACACTGAGTCTCTGCTATGGTCTGACTTGCACAACTTGGAAAATGCCTGACCAGAGCCAGAACGTACAGAATACACTCTGTACCAAGACCAGTTGATTCTAATAGTGACTTAAAAACACAGCGTTTAAAATGTTCTGTTTATAAAATATAGTTTACAGTATCTAAATCAGTTACTTAGAACTGTTGAAATTTCAGTACTATTTCCATTATTTCAACTGAAGTCTACTTTTTTTTCCAAACATACAGTTTAAAAATGGAGCAATGACTGATCATTATGAAGACAATTCAATCAAGTCCATTTTCCACAGTAAATTGTTCAAAATGAATGAAATAACACAAGCTCTTGTGTTTGTTTTGTTTTTAACAAAAGAAACAGATGATTTTGTGGGATACTGTCCATCAGGGTGAGATTCTGACGTGTATTTAGTCTGGCGTTTAATGATAGTAATGAATTGCTGTCCATTGCTGGAAAGAAAACTGCAATGGGACTTACATGCTAACATGCCTTTTCTTCCTTTCCACAAAAACCAAAGTGCTCCAAAGTCTGACTCCAGCTGATTGCCTTTCTAATGAATCTTAAGTCAGCCATCTCTAATTCAGAGTTTTCAGAGCTGGAAGTATTAACCTCATTCTTCTGAATTACCGATCAGTAAGTAACTGAATACCCATTTAGAAACTGCGTCTCTCGGCACCCATCAAAGGGTTCGAAATCCCTTTGATGGTGTCATCTCTGTAGCCCACACCTTATCAGACAGGTTTTCAGTGGGCACAAAGTCTGCCACCAAAAAGTATTAGCCCACCGCTACTTTCTTAACCAGTTAATTACATTGGCTTAAGGCTACCTCTGGGTTCTTTTGTCAAAGCTAAATTTAGTCAAATTTGGGATGTGAATACATTTTACTTTTGTTCTGTTTATCTGACTAACTCTGACTGCTCCCTTAGAGACTTATCTGAGAAGCTTTCCATCCTTCTCTTTGCCTTTGATCAAAGGCTGTCAGAATTTGCTTCATTTACATTTCAGACCCACTGATTAAAACCATGTCCTTTGGGTTATGAAGTATTGTTGGATGACAGAACTAAGACAAACTGTTCTAACTTCCTCATTCCATTGTATCACCTCAAGATTTTTATCACCCTGCTATTATGCCTTTCCTGCATCTGCATGCCTGGCTGGGGAAGGAGCCTTCTTGCTGCAGAAGTACTGTTAATCTCCAGTTTTTAGGACAATAAATGACTCTTGGTCCTAGGGATATCATTACTGCTTAAAGTATTCTTAGTGTAAAGATAACCTGCTGACTGCTGGGAGCATATTTCTTTTCCACATATTATTCCGCCCGTACAGTAACACCTCTTTTTGTGGAAACCTATGAACAGCACACAACACCTATGGCAGTGTTAATTTAGAAGGGATCAGCTCTGACAGATACAAAGCCATTCAGACTGAATAAAATCAGTAGCGAGAATACTTCTTTGGTTCATCCTGCAGCATGTTCTGCGTTTCATGTTGTTAGTAATGAGCAAGGTTCGTGGCATGACATTTCATCAACTAAATCTGTGTCTCCTGATAACCTCTTATAGTTCCAGGCTTTCACCAGAATTTCCTTTCTTTCCTCAAGAAGGGTTCAGTTAAGCTCCTATTAAACTCATACGATGCCACAGGCCGCTGGCAGACTAAATCCCTGAAGCTTCATTTGGCTTTCTTCATTCTCATCCTCCTTGTTCTGGAGCAAGTGTTTTCCACTAAGAGTCTCACGCTTTTGCTGGCTTTGACAACAGGTACCTTGGTACGATAAGCACAAAGACGAGAAAAACAGAAGTACAGTTTCTCCTGCAGCACTGGCAGATCAATTGGACAGGCAAGTGTTTGACTAGCACTTAATGGAATTGCTAAAAAAAAAAAAGATTTTGCTGGCATTACCTCCAGTGCTATGCATTGTAACTTTTCTTTTAAGACTTACTTTTTCAGAGGTCACTTAGGCACTTGATTCCTTTGTTTTCCTTCTGCCTCTGCATCAAGTTTAAGATTGTTGTAGGCAGAAAAATTGCCTGTTTCTTTTTTGCTTATCATGAAAATCTGCTCCAGGATAAAAATTTACTAAGAGGAAAGAGGAATGAGACTCAAATCTCTCCAACACTATTATACTTTGTATTTTCCAGAGTTATTTATTTATTTATCGTGAATTGCACCAAGTTTTCTTTTATCTCTTCAAGAGTTTCATATCTTTTTGCTTGTAGTCATTCCTGATAGTCCTGATGAAATTTTTAAATTGGTTTACTTTAGGAATGGAGAGTGAATACTGAAACTGTTTCTTTTAAGTTAAGAAAATAACCTTAATAATCTTTTAACTCACATGTCAGGGGACAGGGTGACTGCCAGATTTCTGTTGTTTTTTCAAGACTTTTAAATGCTTTCACCTGCTAACCAATGCTTATAGAAGTCACAAGGGTCCTCCAAGTGTACATTGCAGGTGCAGATACAAGGAACTGAATATGAGTTTTGAGTTTTTCTTGCTACTTACATGAAAGATAAAACGTTTCTACTACTTCATGTTACTTATTTATTTTTTTGGAAGAGGAACCAGCTCAGGAGCCATGCAAAGATTACCTTCTTTCATTCCTCCTTTACTTGGAATTTGTGTGTTTATATATTAGATACAGACAAAATAAGTTTGTAAATAGATATATAATAACTATAATAAATATACATAAACCATTACTTGGTAATATTTTCACAATGGTTTAAGAATTTACATAGAGAACAAAGATGTATATTCAGGTTATACTATGTTGCTGAAATGTGTCTGTAAAACAGTATGCACAATTAGTTATCTAACTAGTTTCGCCATTAGCATGACCTTGTACTTAAAACAACAGTTTATTTGTTAACAATGAATGCAAATGAGGAATGTAAAGAATTATATAATTTTTACACCACAGGCTCTAAACAGATTACTTTGGCTTAAATTTATTGAGCAGTAAAGAATGCAAAATTCATGAATGCAATCTAGTCACATAGCACTAACAACATGTGTGTATACATTTCAGATTTTATGGTGAAAATCACCCTTCAGCTTTTAAAGATGAAGAAAGGTTATCTCTCTACTTCAGCTGCAAAGACTGCTCTTCTGTTTGGAGGTTACTGTATGTATCCTTAGGGCTCAAAAAAGCTATTAGCTCTTTAATTTTAGGGAATATTTCATAATTTTTGCTCCTTCCATTGCACTCTAACACCCCAAGTATTTCACTCTAATACCTAGAGATGGTTATGTTATTCTGGGAACTATAAGAAATGGAAAACAGAGGTGTCCACAAAACCAAAAGTACGTGTGTATGAAACTACTGATACCAGCTTGTTCTTTCTTCACGGGGAAGGGAACTATGTGAAAAAATACCCAAGAATAAGATATAACCGCAGTTCACAAAATGGATGAAACCTTGGTTAACTGATATTAAGAACAGTTTAAACAGCAATACATGGTGTCACAGACCTCTACCAGACCACAACTCAAACGCATGCAAGGTACAGAGGGTCCTGTCAGGAGTGATCCTAATTTAGTGAGAAGGCCTTGCTGCATACTTCTTTTGAATGGGTCAGCTGGTTATGTGGATAAATGATTGCACATTATTTTAATCTTAATTCAGTAGAAAAATGAGCAATGGAATATGTTCACAGTATAAAATAGTACACAAGTTGACTACAACACAGGGGTGAAAAGATATATTCAGTAATTTATAGATTAGATCTTTACATGATTGAAATAAATATTTCCCCAGTATGAACTTGCATTCTGTCTTAGCACATACAAATGCAAAGTGAAAGGACATTACTACTGGAATACAGCCAGCTAATTTCATTCAGCATAGTCTCAATTTCATTGACCAATCAAAATTAAACTGATGCTTTATAGCCAGGAATGCATAGTGAAGTTAATGTGAAAAATAATGTTTCTCACTTTTGCTTCAAACCCTTTTTTATTTTTCTTGCTTGTATTGAAAAAGAACTTAGTTCAAATGAAATTCTTGGGGGAAAAATGCTCTCAGACTGAGCAATTGAAAGGGTGTGGGTCCCATACGACTGGCTAAGGAAATTGCTTTTTTGCCTAGCTCCTCCCACCCTGAGGACAAATTCTTATTGCTGCTAAATGTTACAGGTGTTGTTTGCTTTGAAATAGCTGCTTTGAACAGGTGATGTGTGCCAGTTCAAGAAGAAGCAAGTGAACCAAAAATCCCTGGGCAGTGCAGACATGCAAGAATATGAGTAATAAACTCCACTCACATAAGTTTTGCCAAACAGAAAGACAGGTTTTTTTTGATCTTAAAGATATTTTCCCAACTTTTTTTTTTTCCCTGTATTTCAGAAAATTATCCACTTCTCTTTTTAAAACTGCAATTTCTTTTAGGTTGTTAAACTGTGCTTGAGTATCAGTACAACTCAAGCAGATATCAGAATATTCTGAAGAGCTTCCATGATTTTCAAGTGCCCATTTAATAATTTTCTTCTAGTAAGTCATACCCTACGACATACAGCAGACACAATTCAAGGAAAGAAGAACATTCCTGCTGTACTGCAGCTCTAGGCCCTATTCCCTCCTTCTGAAGGACTGGGGTGGATGCCACATGCACTCGTGCATCCTGGATGAGCAGACCACGCTCCTTTCAGGTGAAGGTGATACTGTACGGCACTGATGTTTGGCATGACAAGGACAGGATTATTTGCCTCCCTGGACTAAGACTAGCCATTTCGTGAGTACCAAAGCTGGCACAAATAAATAATACACAAACAAATAAATAATTCTTTTTCTGACAACGTCTCCCTGGCAATAGCTGAACGAATTCTTTTCCTCCTTAAACTAAACAAGTGTAGAGCAGTGCTCCTACACATGCAATTCATGACAGAAGAATATTAGTTCTCAGTAGTAATTAACACATAGCAGGCTAGTGAGCTTAAGTCTTGGGAACAATGAGAAAGACTTGGAGAGTCTCTACTGACGCAGAGAGTCAGCCGAGGGAATTTGGCATCCCCAGCTGTAAGAGGCTTGTACCCATGCATACAACACTGCATGCCTCAGAATCTACATAGGAAAACAAAGCTGTGGCTTGCAAATCTACGATTGTTTCATATGTTGCTGGAATGAAATAAATGACTTCTCATGGGGTTTCTTTAATTTGCTATAAACTCCTTCCTGAAAAGAAGTTCACAACATTATTTTTAATGGCAACTTCAGAAAATTATTTTTAATAGCAACATTTGGAAAAGTAGGACATCTTTTATTCTGCAAAAAGAGAGCCAGTAGAACATGTACCTCAAGTACAAATATGTTTAGTTACATGATTTAACTCCTAGTAATATTTTCTTCAATATTATTTGTTCAAGAACAAACATCCCACTTATAATCATCCCACTGAGCTGTAATGATGAGGGATAATGTTTCCACATAACTATGCACTCTGATGTACAAAAAAGTTTTCAAAATAAGATGCTAACTGCAAGCAGATAACAATAAAAATGAATGCAATTGGCTTTAAAAATGAAGAGCAACTATAAATAATCCAGTGAAGGTAGATATGAGAAGCAGAAAGAATCATATTTAGCTGTGATTATGTCATAGACTACTTTTCCTCAGGATGTTTGAAAAATATTCTCCATTAACTGAATCTGTTATGGAACTTTCACAAATTTTCATTTTGGGGTTTGCAGTGCACCCTATCAGACTGTGTGCTTGGCTTTTCCTTCCCACAAGAAGAAATCTAGAGCACTCTCAGCATAGGTTGCTCCAAGAGTAGCACTAAGTGGAGGAGTGCTTCCTTTGTTAGCAATTGTTTGTTTATAGTGACTGTGTCTGTGAGGATAGATTGAATTGAAATCAAAGGAAATTTGGAGAGAATTGTTCTCTCTTGAATGGAGAAATGAAGACAAAGGAGCACTAGTCACATATATAAGACATTACTCTGGCAAAGATGGTAATAAATTGTCTCCAATAACCATTGGGGAACATGGTGGAAGTGATGGGCAAAAAATGCAGCAACGGAGGTTTAGGTTAGAGAAGCCTATCATTGAGAGCATAAAGAAGGAATTAAGTTGGCTAAGTGGAGAAATCTATATTTTCAAGAGTTGGTTAGACTAGCATCAGACAATAATTGTTCAGCTATAACAGCTCCTCTCCTGGAACAAAGAAATGGACTAGAAGACAACATGAGGTCCTTTTCAGCCTTATTTTTTACAGTCTTCCTGAAGTGAAAATATTTTTAACATTTGTAAGGCTCAATGTATTAGAAAAATATTAAATAAAATATTCCAATTTTGGGGAATATCTTTCAAAGTAACCAGTTAGGCAACCCTGAAAAAGAACATTAATCAAGGTTTTGCTAAAGGTTTTTGGTGTGGATGAACCCTCATTTTTCACAAAAATAGTTTTACTCAGCTAGACCTGAAACTAAGTTAACTGCTCATTAATTCTTTCCCAGGCAGTTTCTAAAATCTGTATCACAAGTTTCCTTGGTAACAACAGACAGCATAATGTTCCACAGCACCTATCCACTAAACAGCACAAAAGCATGAATCCCGAACCTCTGTGTCCATCTAGCAGTATAAGGGGAGACTGAAGGCAAACTTATTCCCCCATGTAACATGATCCCGCACCAAGCATGCATCAAATGCAGCTGATGTGGATGGTCACTGCATCCTGCGGCATACTGGATACGCAGGTAGCAGGTATAGGTTCATGTAACATTTACCTTTGCTTTTTGTCCCTGCACAGGTCCTGCTACAAGCTTGCAGGAAGCTGTGAGAGTTGGAACTCCAGGCAAACACAGCTGCGACTTCTGAAGTAAACTATTTGCCCCAACTGGCAAAGCTTTTGCTGCCCTGCAACCACTTAAGCCAGAAAATATTAATTAGGAAAAAAAGAGAAATGCTTTCATTTTTTACTTTTACACTTGATAATCTCATCATTGTTATTTTTGATCAGGGATCAACCCAAAGATTTCAATTACTATCAGCTGCACTGCGCTAACTGCCATGCAATAGATACCTGAGAAAGGAGGGAGTCTAATTCTGCTAACTTCAAAATCCCAGATCTGGTTCCCTATTTACTTCACAATATGAATTCACTTACTTGTTACTTGACTAAACCATTGTAACAGGTGTTCATGACCTGATAGCAGAGACAACAGCTGGAAGAAGATGGAAACCTCTATGCTGAAGGAGGTCAGGATCTGTTGTACCAGGAATTCAAGAAAGAGTTGAACCAGTGAACCACTACAGTGGAAGATGGCTCGGAGGACATGGGCAAGGGCTATGTCCTCATAAAGATCAGGGAAGAACATACAGGGTGACTGACCACAGCTAGTACAAAGGAAGCTGAACTCCTAACACTCAGGGAGCCAGAGGGCAGTGTTTATTATTTATTATTTCTCAGCTACATCAGCTGAGAAAATTAAATGGCTGTGTAACTGTTTGTCCCTGAGTTAATGAAAGGAATACAAATATATGTCTTCCTGAGTTAGCGAGACAAGTATGCAAAAGTATACGTGGCTCAGCCCTGCATAAGAGTATGAAAACCAAACACGGAGCAAAAAAAAAACTTTGAGGAAAGCACTAGAGTTGGTTTTAACTCACATGTTCCTTCTGGCAAACTGGGGATGTGCAGCACCTTGTTGGTGACGATATTTTAGAGACTTGTAATGAAATTCACATTTGTATTGTGATTCAACTGTATATTGCAGTTGTTACACTCTGCTTAGTATAATTTGTACTTGTGCTGTGATTTCAATTCATTGCTCTATCACTCTGCTAAATCAAAATAGCGGGTAAATTCAAGTAACTTCAAATAAGTAAACCTGCATTATACATTAAACCCTCCAACTGTGGAATTTCTAAAAGAATATGGTCAAGGGGCACTGGGCTCAGGATAAGAAAGGTGATTTTACCATGACAGCATGGTAATCTGAAAATGGAATAAGCACATTCAGTTTAGTATTCCTACCCAACTTTTGGAGCTGTGGTAGTATTCAATGTCAGATATCAGCTCCTCTACCATACAGTAAAAAAGGTCATGTTAAATGTTGTGTAAAAGTAAAGTTTTTGGCAGTTTTGCTACAGCACTGTCAATTCTCAGTTAAATCTGCTTCTCCAAGATTCTCTTTTAATAAAGCAGAACATCCTGGGATGTGAAGAGTGGTGTCTCCTTGGTTTGATTCTTTCTACCCTGCTGATTTCAACAGCAATATGCATGTCACTAACACTGAAGCATTATGCTTGGCAATGAAGGTAAGAAAGATTAAAAGGAATCTTCCTGATCTCCAATTACATGTATTTAAATATATACTTGACACAGTGTATTAACAGGCAAAAACCTGGAATTATCAATAGTTGAAAAACTGATCATCAGAAGAAAGCATTCACAGTTTATTTTCTTCATTTTCTCTGGACACAATCAGACTTCAAAGAGCAAATATGAACTGAAGCTGGATTTTATCTTTTTTTCTCAGATATGGCTTCATTTATATTCAAGTTTGCACAATGAATAGCAATTTTTACTCATTACTGTCTCAGTTGCTGTGGCCCATATTATTCTTTAACTTTAAAATTATGTTACCTTCCTTTCAATGCCATTCCTAACCATGGAGACAGAATATGTCAAACTGATTTATGTCTGGACACTTACCTCAAGAGCAAGTTATTTTCCCAAGCATGTATACCAGTACAACATGTAATCTCTTAAAATGTGGAAATGCAAATGAAATGAATTTGATTGAAATTTTTCTACAGTGTAAATAACAGAAGCTTCATGCACACATATACATCCTAAATATATGATCCTTCACTGATTTCCTCAAAGATTATAGGGTACTGAAGAAATAAAAGAGCCAATTATTTTTTTGAGCATACGCTGATAACATCTCAGCAAATTTCATCAGTTATTCAAACTAATAATTAATTCAAACTCTTATGTGGAGACAAACATTACTCAAATTACAGCAGTAATTCTGTACAAAAATGTGTTTACTCACTGTACTTAATTGACATGAGATACATGGAGAAGAATTATTGATCAGAAATCAGAACAACAATTTTAAGAGGGAAGAATTGAAGACTGTAGAGAGAACATGTTCTCTGAAATGGGAACTAGGAGCAGAGGCAAGGAAAGAAAGCAACCTCTTCTTGAAAATGCCTTTATCGTCATATCTGTGGGGGTGCTAGAGCTGAAGACACGGAGGGATCATTGTGGTCATGAAAAAACAGGGTAGAAAAACATGTCTCAGCTTTCTTGGTCAGCAGGAGGGGGTTGTTGGCTCCAACAAGATACCTCACCTAGAGCAAGGCAAGTCTTTATTCACACAGATCATCCTCCTTGCCCTTGCTGCATCTTCAAATTTTATCAGTGGCTAAACAGATAATGACAGAAACTTGAGTTGCCACAGGATTTTCAATACAACAACAAAATTGACAATATTAACATATTGACGATTTATAACAATATAAACAATATTGTTTATTGGACTAGTCTTGTCAAGCTCACAGAGATGAGGCCTGGGAGGAAGTTTAGCACAAAGCCACCCCTGGTGCAAGGGACACTTCTGGGTGCTATCAGCTTCATTACTAACCTAGCATTTTGTTTTGTTGCAAATGTCTTTAAGTTATGACTCAAAGAAATCCTATTAAAAGGGCTTTGAAATGATTGTGACTAGGCAAGAGACCCAAGGGAAATTGATGGTGGCTGTACAGATCTGACAGGACAAACAGGGTCTGTACTAATGTTTGCAGGTGTGGAAAAGAGATACTCCTATTCAAACTAGTATGGTGGTCATTTGGATGCCTTCAAAATTAATGAGCTTCTACTGCAGGTGGCAGTAGACAACTATGTGGATACTCTGAAAATGGCAGGTGTGCAGTTTTCAGAAGAAGCAATGTCCTTGACATTGAATTATTCTGAAGTTATTCGAACTTTGAGAAGGCATTGGAGGAAAGAAAAGAAAGCTCAGGTAGCTATCAAAACCATTGAAAACATTTTTTCTTATCACGAGGAATCAGAAGGTGGGCACTTGGCAACTCTGACCAAGTATTATTTTGCTTCAACAGCAAAAAGGTACTAGCTTGGTTAGACCTTAAGCAAATCTTGACCTCCCATAGCATCAAGATCTTTGTGGTTACAGATGCATTGCTAATGTCTGGATTTGGTTTTGACAAACATTTAAACAGGTAGGTAAGTAGTTTAACAGCTAATAAAGCACAGTCTCAGTTCTGAGGTAATCATTTTAGAAAGCAGCTTATGTTCTCCCATATTACTCATGGCAAGAACACAATGACTGGATGAACTTGATGGACAAAAGAAGCCAGGGAGTACGCTTGTATAACTGTGAGCACTGTGACTCACAGGGATGCAGAAGGATCAGTAAACAATGATCAGGCCCACCATTACTTTGAAATACTTATGAAAGTGCTTGAAGGGGAACCCTTGAGCCAGCCAGAAAGGATGGGAATGAGGGGACCGGGAAGCACAAGACAGCACTGTTCCCCATGGAAAGGAATTACCATGCTTTCCCAAGGGAGCATGCCAAAGTGTTTCAGGAGAGATATAACTGATGTGCCCAACTTGGAATGATAGCATTAGTTAAGGAACCACAAAGAACAAATTGGAAAGAAATTATGCAAGAGACTGGTGGGAGTTTGTTGCACTATAAGCAAGCCAGCTATTTCTGTATTTTGTCCAACAGACAAAAATTAGTAAATAATAAATGAATCTTAAGATTTTAATTGATAGACCTCATCCTTAGGAAGAGGACGAGATTTCCTATACTGATGTTTCTTTGCTACCTTCTATCCTTGACCCTCTGCAGAGAATGACTAGGGAAGAGCTTAATTATTGGATACATTAATGGATTTATGGAGACTATGCAAGTTAATAATTATGTTAGGGGAGATCTGTAATTTCATCTATGTAATATTTTAGCTATTTAATATTTGTATGAAACAGGTTGGTATATGATTCCATTATTCTGCACTTACAAAGCTGCTACTTACAGCTCAAACTACATGTTAGTGTCTCTTATGCTTATCTTTGTGTCTTGAAAAAACATACGAGTGGCCATACAACAGGAAGACTGGTAACATATGCATGATTTTTGATGAATCTGAATGTGTTAAGTCTGGTGCTTTCTACATTTACATCATTAGTAGCTGTGTTTTCTAGTGTTAAATTTTGTTTCCAGCTGTGCTGTGATAGTAACCATGTAACAACACACCTTTTCATACCATTGGTTTCCTATCTGCTAGTCAGTTTTCCTCAGCACTTCCTGGAATCCCACAGCTCAAACATCATTCAGGTGGATTCTTCCTCTGTCCAGCTGGTAGTGCCACTATTATTATTAATATTAAAGTACACTGAGTAGACAGAAGTTCTGACCTACTATTTTCTGCTTTTGTTAATTCACATTCGCTGTCTGGCTGAATTACTATAGCCAATTAAATTGGAATGCACTTCACCATTGAAGTTCCACCATATTTCACCCATGTTTTCCCCAACGAAGACACTTCTAAGTAAAAACATTTCCTTAAAGTTTCTTAATTCTCATCTTACTTCAGGCACAAATAAGTAGTATCTGATGTAAATATTGATTTTTATTAAGACCAGTAAAAAAAATCACAAGTCTCTTTTGTACTATACTCCCTCAATTTGTATACACTAAGAGGACATCTACAATTTCATACTGAGTAAGTGACTACAGGCATAGTAGTTAATGACTGATATTCCTACTTATTACAGATATACCGGACGACTATTACCCTTCCTCTCACTCTGTTATTAATGGCCTTATTAGGAATGCAAATCAATGTCCACTACGTAAAATGGAAAACACAAAAATCAATGCATGTCCTGTTGTGTATGGCTTAGATTCAGATTTTTTTTTTTTTTCCAAAGTGTCACAGGTTCAAACCAAACCTTGAATACTAAATTAACTTTAGATGTTTAGTTTACTTAAAATTTATGGTTCTCCTGTAGATTTTTACATTAACTTTTAATGTATCATTTTAAAAATAAAGACCAGAAAAAAAAAGAGTAGTTTTGTAAAATATTCTCAAACAACAATTAAAAACAAAGCAAACAATCCAAAAGTAAAGCCCAAGCCAATCAAGGGTTAGGTTGGAAAAACACATTATGATGCTGTTTTTTCATTTATCATGTTTTCCCCCCATTTATATACCAGGATCAAAGTCACTGTTCTGTCCAGTGACATGCTTTCAATCACTGAATAACCATGCATTTATTTCTCATTTATAGTGCCTGAGACTTTTGCAGCTGCAAGTGATACAATGTATGTCCTTTTCATTTTCTTTGATATATTTTTTTTTAACCACCAGAAGCCACCTGGGATTAGAATCCCTTTTAAGTGATCCATAATCAAAGAGGAAGTAATGTTGAAATGCAATATTTCAAACCTTCAGCTGAACTATTGGTCAAGATACAGAGCTCATCTCCTCCTCCAGAAAGCCAGTTTATCATTTTAGTCACCAAAATGCAGCCTACTCCAAATCCTGTTCTGGTAGTTCCATTTACTTGACCAGCAAAATACAGAAGAATAATTTAAAACAGTGATTTGCATCTTTACCAAGTAAAATATTTTAATTCCAAGTTCTGCATAACTTCTTGTTGGATTATTTTCCTTTTTATGTTCTGTGATTTTTGGTCATGGCTGAAAGATGTGCCAAAATACTGCACATTTTCTTATAAAGTCCACTGAAAATACTAAAAGCTTTCATATAATGTTTAGACAAAGCATTCCAGTATTGCATTTGTTGAGTACCAGAAGGACTGAGGTTCTCGCATGATACAGGAACCCGCATAAGATGGATCAAAACTGATCTAATTAGTTACTGTTAATCTTTTAAAGGTGACTGGAACAGTCACATCCCTAATTTGTGAGGTCTCTCTAAGAATTGCTTCTGGATTGCAATAGAAACATGTATTTCATTTTCTTCGCTGTCTTTAATTTTACTTTGAACATTTTTATCAACTGTATAGTATATCCCTCTTTTCATTTCGTCAAATAAATGTCCTTGAATTTTGGATAACCACAAAAGCTTTGATGAAGACCAACTGCTAAACAAATTGTATATAAATCTATATACATATGAATATATGTGTGTGTGTTTTGCATGCATGTGCATATTTTGCAATTAAATATTGTAGAGAGCTCTTAAGGCTAAATAATACCTAGTCCATGAATTAAACATGTTGCAACTGGAACAGAAGTTGATGTGGAAGGATGAGTATCATGTCACTGATCCTTTTATCTTGTTTTCCTACTGCTAATGTAGGTGAAGGGAAAGAGAGAAATCAGGAACAGACCAGAAGAGAAAAAGGGGAAGAAATTATGAAATCTCTGTGATTTACCCTATGACCATTTATGACACTAAAATCAGAGGCAGTCTATGCCAGAGATATGGGATATATCCTACGTATCCAGTGTATGGGCTTTATCCATAGCGGTATCAACTAATAACGTATAAAACATGGGGTTTTAACTATGGATTTCTGAATATAAGCACTCCACTCTCTTTTGCACTTACGTTAATAAAATTATCAGTATTACCAATCAAAAGAGCTAACTCAGTGGTAGACCTTGGTGGATATTTTATGAAGATCTGAATAAAGAATCAATCACCAAATCTAGTAGGAATGAAATTTCATAACTGCTCTTTACTGAATAGTTAAACAAAAGTAAGCCTAATATTTAAACATGACAAGGACAGAACGATAGCAGTCTTCACATGAATATGGGAGTTGTTTTTCTCGCGCTTGAGAATTGACAGCAGCTGTTCCTTTGGATCATTTTTTTTTTGGAGATGACAGCTGAACTGCATCTTCCTCCTTTTCTCATTCTTCCCTTCATGTACCATTTTTCATTTCCCTTCTACTTACTTTTCTGATAGCTGAGCTCATATTGATATAATCACTACTTCACATATTAGTTTTTCAGTTGTGGAAAAACCATTGTACATTACTGTATATTTTGCTTGAATAGCCTGTGTTTAGTACTCTCATAGTTAACAGAAATGTATGAAGACATAAAGAGTAATTTCTAATTCCACTGAGATTAGAGGAAATTCCACTGGGAGCTATGCTGTATTTAGGAACCGACCAGATTTTCCATGGCTTTTCATTAGCACAGTTCCATTCACTTCAGTAGAGTCACTCCAACCTTACAACCGCAAGAGGAAAACTATGCCACTTCTCTACAATCTTGGTTCTTCAAAATTAGCATTCAGGTTATATGTATAAGCTGTTGAACGTACTGCAACACAACCCTTTTATTTCATGGACCATAGAGCATATGAAATACAGGCATCCACAAGCTATGAAGCAAAGGCTCATAAAAATGCCATGAAATACGTAATTATCCACTAGGATGAGTCTTCAAACTATGCCTGCAAGGAACTGAACTGGGGTATTTAGCTGAAAAGACAGTGTCTTCACAGATCACATTGATAGTAGACAAAAATGAAGAGATGCATGAAATTCAAAATGAGCAGAGCTCTCTGAATTTAATAAAGTAACCAAACACACTCAAATAATTCCATGCAACTGTCTAAGAGAAAAGTAGCTATCTTGAAACTTTCCGCTGAGTGCCAATGATTCCATAAACAATGTATTTAATTAAGGAAAATTACCCCTACCAAACTTCCGATAATGGATACTTGTCACTTCTAGCACTCCATAATTTCCTCCCTAATGCCAATGAAAAATATTGCTTCAAGAATGAAAATGGATTGCACAATGAACTGTAAGATGATTTTCTTTTGTGTTGGAAAGTAGATTTATTATCATACTCTATTACAAGAGTAGAAGATACTCTCTAAACTTTAATCTTTGCATACCACCAAGACATCTGGCTTTAGTACTTTTTATTACTATTCAATTACAGATTGGACAAAACCAGTGAAGCGCTATTTTAATGATTCCAACCCCCCCCCCCCGCCCCCAACAATTTCTGTCTCTCTTCTCCTCCACTCACTTACATGTTCTCCCTGTCCTGTCGACTGAATAGATCTCAAAGACATGATTGTCTTCTTTTTCTACTCTGTATAGACCTGTCTGTCAGAATCCATCTTCACATTATTACCTATTTCTAACTTCCTCTTAAAAATAAGGACTAGACAAACTTCTCTGGCATTGCATTATTCTGTTAACATTTCCCTTTACATCTCACACCAAGGAAATCTTTGGTTCAACTGGAAATAGTGTATCAATGTTTCATAGAAATTTTTAAATAAAGTTTTCATGATCTCTTCATAGTTTCAGAGCTGTTCCTGCAGGATCATCTAATTACAGACAGATAAAGTACAATTGATAAAAGCTCTATAATACATGATTGCATCTGACTGATAGAAATCAAAAGACTTTTCAGCTTCTAACAAATGATGAGATTTCTATAGCTGAGTAGCAGGTATTTGATACCCTGTTTTCTTTTATTATAGTAATGAGTAACACAGAATACCTGTAATAAAGCATAAAGTTCAGAGTTCTGAGTGTAACATAGTGAAAAGTACTGTAGGAAATACCCGTTAGACAGGATTAACTTTACTTCTTCACTGACTCGTATGAGTTGTACCATCAGAAAATTTAATACTACTGAAATTAACAGCCCAAAGAGTATACACTCCAGTATAAAATGCCAGTTTTTCTATGCACATATTTATTTAGGCAATACTTATGCCTTATAAATAAATACGGAATTCTGTATCTGTCCAAGTCCTTGTACATCTTGGTCTCTAATGCATAAGATTATCCAAGTGTAAAAAATAATTCTAATGAGATTGTTCTTCTTACACATACTCTCACCTGCATATTGTACCAGAGAGACTTGCAAATCCAGAAATTATGTACTAAAGTAATTGTTTAATGCAGCCAAGTGCCAGCCTTATTGCCTTACCTCCATGTTTTTATCTTATTATCAGCAAGCACTAAAGAAATATGGTTTTGATAGGGAGAGAGAGAGAGAGACTGATCTAAAATCCACTGAAACCAGAAAACATCAACTTACAGTTCTAACGAATCTAAACCAGGTAAAACAGGAACTCAAAAGCATAGCCAATACTGCATATAACTCATGCTTCCAATGCCTGACACTGAATTTGATTCAACCAGACAGGTAAAACCTGAACAGTACTCATTTCTGGGGAACATACACACATGACCACATACATGCATAGGCACAGCCAATCTCAGTCTAAGTGCCCTCTCCTCAAAAGAAAGTGCATGAGTCTCCTGGATTAAAGGCAATCACAGATGCAAAATAAGATAACCCAGCACATCATGTCACTCCAATTCCTGTCCAATGGAGCATAATCTGATTTGCAGTATTTTAAACTACATCCTGATTGGATTACTAATGAAGGCTGGCAATTCTGAGGAGTTTACCAATTGCTGACAGTTTCTGTGAAGCAGCTGGGCAACTACTTTTAAATTGAGAAAGACTGTAAAATATATTTACAGCTAAATGCCTTTTTACAAAGATGGACCAGATGGTCCCATAGAAATTGGAAAATGAAGGAAGCATTAATGAATCATCCAAGAAACCAGAAATCTTCAGTGGGTGGTTCAGTCCATTAAAAAGAAAAATCACCCCAAACCCAGCACCACCCAACTCTTCATAAAGTGCTGGTTTGCTTACTGTAATTTAAATGCACTTATAGGCATATTGTATTTCTAAATAATCACAGTGATGCATAGTTTTATAATACATGAAGTTTGCTTTTGTCATGTTAATAGCATATTCCATTACTAGATGAGATTCAAAGCTGATTTTTTTTTTTCTGAAGTATACTATGAAAAGTCTGAACAAGAACCTTTTAGCATATGCACAAGAATCCTTATTGACAGGGAAGTCTGAAAGGAAAAGAGATTCTCAAGTAGAGAAATGTTTCTAGGAAGAGTTTTGGACTTGGTGGAAACTCTCTTTGATGGTAACTAACACTTTTGAGTTGCCACTGAGACGAGAGCAAAACAAGACACAAAGTCAGCCTGAATGGAGTGTGTGGGAGAGACGTCTCTTGGGATCACCCAGCTTGTACCAACTTAGCAAGGTGCATCTGCTTTCTTTAAGGATCTTATTCTCCAGGACAGTTTTCAAGAACTAATCCTTCTAATGGCATAGTGAAATCTCTGTTATCTGACTATTGTGCAACTAATTGCAGTTTGTTATTAACTTCGGCATTCTTAAAATTTTTCCAACCTTTTACTTTTTTCTTTCTCTTCAGGGAAAAGCATAATTCTTCTGTCAATTTGTTAAACTGCCAATTACCTACCTTGAAAAAAGCAGCATCACCATTGTATTGAGTATGACTTCTGCAACTTTGAGAACAAGCTAATGAAATGAGCAGCTAGCCCTGATGTTGCTGAAGCATTTGATGCCTTCTTAAGCATTAACAATAACTATCCTGTTATACTATGTAGTACAAATCAAACAGTTCCTATTCTTGCAGATTACAGGATTAAAGAGTATCACTTCTAAAGGTATAAATTGAGACTATGCGTTGTTTAAATGATATGATTTGTCATGCCCATTTGGGGTAGAGACAGTTTGAACTTGAACTATTGAAAGCAGGTTGATCTATTGCTTTATATATAAGGGAAAAAGATGTTGCAGTTTATTTGTTCAGTTTTTCCATTTGTGGCTTTTGATTATATGTTAAATGAGCTTTTGATCTGAATCTAGCCTTCAGGTCATTGTCAACACTACTCTTTCCTGATACATCTGTACAGCATCTTCTGACGAAAGTAACCGTACCTGTGAAAGAAGGATTACTTGGTCCTACTGAGCTCTGATAGAAGAGTTCTGCCATTTTGTGCTAGAACTGCCCTTGCCACCAGTCTGGTTTGTTGCTTTGTTCTAACTCTTACAACCCATCTACAACCAAAATAGTTCAATGTCGATTTGAAATAGCCACAGGCTCACTGTTTGGCTATGTTCCTTCCACTAGCAGCTGTTAGGTGCCAAAGGGAAATATTTTTTAAATGTGTGTTAGATCAACCAGTTAATTGTAGGAGCAGAATAAGATCTGAATAGCGTATTAGCTTCACTAATTTTATTCCAATTATAGATATGTGTTTTGGAATGTATATTGAATATTCTTAATAGAATATACTTATTTCACTCTTTTTAGGGTATTTATGTTTTGATACATAATTTTAAATTTTCTTTCACAGTCCACTGTGTCCTTTTAATTTTACCTGAATTATACCTTCAGTATAATGCTATTATTTATTAAATACATTTTTTCTTCAGTAGTGCTGAAGAAACAGGTATTAATCAGTTGCTATTCTTATAGCTGAAGAAAAGGAAAAAAATAGCTAAGTTTCTTTAGGAACTTGGTTGATGAGAAACTGTTTTCAGACTGTTGAAGTGAAAAATGGAACCTTGCTAATGACGGAAAGATTCTTTTCAGGATTGACAGGAACCACATGATGGATACCCCAGAAGGTGGAGATTGCAAAAGTTCTTTATCGATAAGGCGAGCTTAATCTGTAGTCAATATTCTGCTTGCATTGATTCCATCTGTATTACGGAAAACCAATGTTCGCGCTCCATATTTTGAACATATTTCTGAATTGACTTAGCCTTGGAATATTTTCAACATTATTTTTATTATATTCAATTTTTTCTCCAAGTTGTTTATGTTTTTCTTTCTCTCGAGTTGCCAGCCATCATCTCGAGAGTCTAGATTTGCTACTTGAAATATGCAGCATATGAAATGTGAAAACGACATGTCATATTGCATCCTAATTAGAAATGGTGAGTACTGAAGAAAAACAACCTATGCACAATCATTTATTTGAATTTTGAAATTAACTTAGACTGATTGTACCCTCTGTGCTCCCTTTCCATTAATATTCCAGCAAATGAATTTACTAGCAGGCATAAGTGCATAAACAGCTAAGTTTAAGTGAACATTGCTCAGACTTACACCAAGCAAAATTAAAACTTAAGATGACAGTCTCCAATTTTTTTTTCCCCTTATCATGGGTCCAGAGCATCATGGTACAGCCTCTCTGCCTGCAGGTGATACCCAAGTCGCCAGCAAGCGAGATCTCACCAGAGGTTAGACTAGGCAGCCGCCACAGCTGGGGCAGCAAAATTTATTTCAGTATCTTTGGGTTTCCTAATTCCTATTGCTTCAGGGAATCTCAGACATAAAACAACTTTGCACCCATATTTTAACTTGTGTGTGGGGTGCTATCCTTAGCCATTAAATGACTGTAATATTTATGAGAGCCACGTAAAAAAGTCTTTAGGACTTCCAGCATTCTTGTACATGATAGTGGGGCAAGGGGCCTGCTTGGCACCTCCACCATCAGGAGGTTAAAGATGTTTATGCAACTTTTACTGAATCGGGAGAACAAAGAACTCCACAGAACACCATGGAGCCTGCAGTTCTTCTCTACTGACGAGAAAAGGGATTGCTCTGAAGAGGGTCTGGCTTTTAACGATGGGGCCAACAGCTGCCTAAAGCCTGTTGGGGAGGATGCCTATGAGCCCGCATACCGTGAGAAGCTGAACTTTGCACGGGGTAGTGCTGCCCTGCGTTAGCATTGCTTTTCTTTTCCCCGATTTCTCCCTGCCTTTTAAACTAATACTTAGTTTCTAGTGCTGCATCCTCTGTTTTGCAAAACAAGTCTTAAGGTAAACAGACAGCTTCTGTGCCTTAGAATGCAGAATGAATGTAGCTTCCATTTAGGTCAAGTAGAGCTTTACCCCGGTGACTTGAGGAAAATTGGGTTCGATGAAATTCCACCTAACTTTTTTTTTTCGTGGTTTTTTTTTTTTTCCTTTTAATTAAGAATGGAACAAATATATAATTAGTTGACATATTAAGGTATATAATTCAAATGAGAATAGCATACTTCTGGGAGCCAATGCAAGTGTAGTCATTCAGATTTCAATAAAAATATATTTATTACCTGTAATTAGCCTACTTAATCATTGTTGGATGCATTAAAAGTGTCCTTTATTTTAAAGCAAGTTATTATTCATTGAAATTCAAAGGGAATTGAGCAGCAAACAGTATCTGGTGTGATTTGTCTCATAATTAATACACTTCTTCATTGTGAAATACAGCTATATTGCCCATTATTTTTAACTAAAGCATAATATTCTGAATTTTAAAGGCATTTGGCTATTACCCAGAACAAAATATTTCTAGCAGATGGGAGTGACATTTAACTTCGGCAGTATAAGTACATGCCCTGGGTAAATAAGGAAAACAATTTTTGAACAAAGTACACATTTATATGAGAGCAGAAAATCATAAATACATTTCATACCCAACAAGACTCAAACTGCCACTGCACTTAGGTAAAGGGTATGGATGCATAAAGAAAATTCATCTCAACAAGATGCTTTCAGGCACAGTGAAATCTTGCCTCATCTTAACCCAGTGCTTGCCCTCCTTTCCCCGGTGGACTTTTTGTTTTGTAATACCACTGCAAAACACTTCTGAGCTTATGCCCTATGTTGTTATTGCTTTGCTTCCAGTTTGCTTGCCCATTATTCTTTTGTTTGCTTTTCTTCCCTGTTTCTGCTTCATATTTTTTCTAGACCACATCTACCGTCTCCTTCACTTCCCCTTCTAGTCTTTCCTCACTTTCATCTTTCCTCACTTCCACGCTATTTCCTCTGCAAGATTTACCATCGGCTCTGCTTCCTGCTCACAGTCCCTGTACCAAGACAGGAACTAGGACATGCAGGGATGGGGCCGGACAGCCCGGCAGCGACAGGTTCGCAGCCACTGCCAGTGCCACCTGGGTGACGGGAACTGCAAGTCCCTCTGCTCCTCCACCACTGCCCTTTTCTACCTGCAGTTTCCTTGCCACTAATACCCGGTTTCCATTTAATCCCTTCCTAAACGCTGTGCAGCGTTGTCCTGCAACGTGCCATCCTGCAACCCTTTCCATGGAGGCATGGAACAGCAAAGGCTGCCCAAAGGCAGCTGGAACCACCGCTGCCGCAGCCCCCAAGCTAGAGGAGCAGGGCTGGGGGGCAGAAATCCTCCAGGGAGGCACAGCCTGGCCCTGCTGGCCCTGGGGCTGCTGCTGCCACCAGCCTGACCTTAGGGGGAACACAGACCCTCCAGGTGGGGACATGGCCCCCACAGCTCCTTCAATCTACTATCATTATGCCAGCGAGAAGCTGTTTTGCCTGGGGAACTTTCTGCAAGGAAGTTGATTACACAGAAGAACCATTTAATTATTTGTTTATTTGTTTATTTATTTATTTATTTATTTTTTTAACTGTAGTAACTTTCCCAGAGCTTTAAATAGCTGCTAGACTTTAAGATATCACTCTCCAGCAAAACAAATTCTTGTTGCCTTCCATTTTCTCTGTGTATGCAGAGTAATGTTATTTTCTGTGAGGAACTCCTCCAGTAACTTCAGAGCTTGAAAATGTGCATTTAAAAACATTTAGGATAAAGCAAGAGTTGGCCATTCGGTATCACACTTAAAAGTCTGAGGAAGGCAAAATGTGGAACTAGGATTAAATTCTGTGTTAGCAGTTGAATCCTGTGAGCTGCATTTGTCAGAACTTGAGAGACAGGAGTCTGGGCTTTCCTTCACTGTGAATCACAGAGCATCCATGCCCTCCCTCTCATGCACACTTTGTCAAGAGGCAATTTAAAAAAGTTGAAAAAAAATGACTAAGTAAAAAATAAAATAAAAAATTAAAATATGAAGTTTACACATTGCCTAGACACTATAATATACACAGGTATTGTCAGTTATACTGTTTATGAAAGCATTACTCTTGCATCCAGTGCTGTAATGGGGTTGCCACCCATACAAGAAAGCAGAACACAGCAGTGGGAGGATTCCTGCCACAGCCTATCCCAGACACTTTCCCATAGTTTTTGAAATGAAAAGATTGTAAAATCTGCAACTTTCAAAACTTCTGAGAAGAAAGAATCACAATTGACTTCCCCATTCTCACACTGATTAAAAATTAATGGGCTTCTCATGCATTCTCTGGTCACTACAACATTATTTGAATAATTAGCCTTACCGGCTTTCAGCACACAGGTAAAAAGATGCAGGTCTCCAAGCAACTGAGTTCCTTAGTATCTGTAAATAAAAATAAGTAAAATTAAAAAACTAAAATCTTCATGGCCAGGCAGTTTTCAGAATAAAGAGTGCTATGTTACAGTGTTTGAATTTACATAAGGCTATCATTCATGTTTATCCCAGATCCATGGGACTGGAATGTCTTGCAATCAGTTTGTTGCTTACCAACCAGAGGGATGTCAGGGCAGCTCTCAGCAGAGAGGTGACTCTGTCAAAGACCTCTAACACTCTTGACTCAGCTCAGCGGAATGGACTGAGGCTTTGTTTCACTACCTCATGGTCTACCAACACAGACAAGTTAAAGGGGAAAGTTAAGAGATGGCTGGAGACTTTGGAGCTATTGATCCAGCTCTGTTGAGTAGAAGAAACTCCACAAAAAACCTGCAGGCCAGGGAAAATATCTGACTAAAGTGAGTAACATAGCTTCAGCCTCCTCTATTCGTGTTCTAGTACCTGGGCAAGGTAGGCTCAGCAGGACATAATGCATCATCCCTCTAGATCAGCAGCAGAAGCTATACTTCCACCTTATTTGGCTCTGCCCACTGCCAACACAGGTATTTTTAATCTGCAATTTATTTCTGTCTGTCAAAGGTGAAAGGCATTAAGCAATTAATTATTTGAAGTGATTTAAGAGACAGATGGAAGCCAGAGAGACTTCAAAAAGTAGCTGATTATTATTAATTCATGTGGCATTCATTAGTGTGTCATTAATGATGCTGCTTTCATTTGATATAGAATGCAATACTATTGGAATTTCTCTGTAATTTAAAGACTGTTTACGAATATTTACTGAAGTCTGAGACTAGTGCAGATGATTTTAAGCTAACATTCAACACTTTATGCTATGTCAGGAGTATCCTGCACTGGTGTACTCTTCCTTGGTGCACACTGACAAAACCAGTCTCCAGCTACGACCTGACAACTTGCCTCCCTCCCGGTCCAACAGTACTACCAAACGCTACATCACTAACCAAAGAGTCGGTCTGTGAAACTTAGATCAGGAAACACCCTTCTGTTCCAGTCCATAAAACTTGTGCATGCTGACATCTAACTTGTCAACAAGTGCCCTAGGTAAGCAAATGGTGATCCCAACAGGATCCCCTGGCTGCAGATGTCTACAATAACGGTAATATTAGCTTATATGCTGTCAGCATTAACTTTACATCTCAGGCTTTTGTGAGATCTTTATGCATTCTTTACATGTTGGAGCCATTTTAAATATTCACTTCTTCAAAGTCCCACAGGCATATGTTTACAGTATAAACTACATTCCCCTTCCCACCAATATATTCTGTTTAATAAAATTGAAGTTCATATACTCACTAATAGAAATCAGATTTTTGAATCTAAAGAGAATATATAGTACAGTTCCTGGTAGAATCTTAAAGATTACAGAAATAAAGCTCAATTTTAAAACAAAAGAGCTCTGAAGACAATTTCCTGCTCTTGGGTCAGATCCCGTGAAATACACCATATCCAAACACGGTCCAAACACGCAGGGCTTCTGGGACCACTTGACTCTCTAGCTGACCTTTTAGACATTTCCATCTTTACACAAAGGCTCTGTGGCTGGGCTATGCCAGGCTTGTCTTTTTAAACTCCCAATTCCTCAGGTTAGCTATAAAGGAGACTACTACATGCTGATAAAAACACTACTGTGGTTCATTCCCTTTGCCTCCCCTGTCATAGACCGGGCTCAGTGGTGCCCCTGAAGATAGGTTATCAGGGCAAAAGATGGATAAAGAGCTGCTTCGTGACAAAAGGACATATTGTTACACACTGCGTTTCACTACGTGCACCTCTACCTGTGTGCATATAATAACATGCAGAGCAATTCAAGTACAGTAATCCCTAGGAACCAGAAGATAGATTCACTTGCAGTGATTTAGTGGGGAAATATTAAAAAGAACTAAAATAAACCCCACCCTTGTAGCACAAACTCGGTAAATGGGTAATGGTATCCTCCGATCTGGAGGCAGTTGGCTCAGGTAGGACAGCTTTGGGGATGACCAGTCTGACAAATTCTCACTGCCTTGTTTCCCCAGGTTGAGAAGCTGGAAATGCCAGCTGTGCTTGCCTCTAAATTTTCAGAAAGACTCCAAATAAGATCCAGAATGCTCCCCCTAATATAACTTGGACCTTATTCTTGCCAAAGAAATCACAGAGATGTCTGCATACACCTCACGCGTACCCTCGCTTGAAGTATAAAGTCTCTACAGTCTCCCCACATTTCCCAATTGATCGTGGAGAACAGGAGTATCCAAGCTCAGGAGGAGACCCCATTCCTGTTGTATTTCTAGCTTATCCAAACCTGGAATTCCTGGTAATCGCACAAGTCTATTCTCTGCCAATTCAGAATGTTTAGGCAAATGGAAAAGGTTCATTAAATACCTGCCTTTCTATCATCCCGATACTGAAGAGGAGCTAGATTAAATACTTGATAATGTACACCATTATAAACACCACGTTTGTTCTAGAATACAGTAATACTGTCGCCAGTGGAGCTGGGTGAAAAGTTTTCAGAAATCTTTATTTCTGGATAGCTGATTGCTGATTACTAAAATAACAGAATCAACAAAAGTTTTCGCAAAAACTATGTCAATCCCAAAGAGGAGTTTCTGAGTTGGGAGTAGTACTAGAAGAAGACCTACCAAGCACGTACATAAGTCTGGGGAGATGCAGAAAGCTTACATTCAAATTAGACTGAGCAAAAATGATTCATGGAAGTGAATTAAGCAGTCTCTTTTTTGAGACTATTGGATGTTTAAGGAGACGAGCGTCTTCCAGCTGAAAACCTGTTGGATGAACTTGAAAATCTTAAGATCAGACGTTCTTCTTCTACGTATTCCAAATAGGTTTAGAGAGAAAATATTTTTTCCATCTCCAATCATATAGTGAAATATTTAACAGGAATATGATATGGCATGCACAAAACCATCCGTACTTTTCTTATTCAAACTTATTTTCATTTCCGTTCTCATAGACCACAGAATTGTATCAATGGAGAAGAGGACCTGATACTTCTCCCAGAGGTCTTGCTATTGAATTTTAACTAAGATACAACTAAGCAGTGGGGGGAAGAAAGCAGTGAAATGGGAGCAGAAATAGAAGATAGGCAGCAACTGTAATAGAGATAAGAATAGATGGTCATAGACTAAGATAGTGCATAATTTAATGGCTTTCTTGAAATGCTGAATTCCTTTTGGGGCAGACCAAGTATCTGCATAATAACTTTCTGTGATGCTGGAAGTGACAAGCACCTTAAAATATGTATGGAATATTAGAGGGATGAAGAAAAACTGTGAAAAATGCAACCCTGTCTACTACGCCCCAGTAGTTTATTTATTTATTTATTTATTTATTTTTATTTCAAGCAGACTGTATCTGACTGAATTCTTAGTGTCTGGAGGCAAAAGGAATGGTCCCACCTTGACCACATTTCACTTTTAGTACCACTAGATCTAGGTAGCCTAAATCTTAAGGCTTCACAAACATTTTAGATTGTACATATTACCCGTGGTACAGTTCATAAAGCACAGAAATCACTGGCAGTGTGCGAAAGTATTTCAGATTTTTTCCATGACACAAATATGGTGTACTACTTAACCAAGATTAAGGACAGAGCATGTAGTTAGGTGTTCACTAGTCAGCCTTTCTGTTCCAAATGCTTACCTTACTTATATCAACTTTTTTTCCTTGAAATGGTTAATATTTCATAGCTTCCTCCTATGAATAAATCACTACACTGTAGCTATAAAATGGTACGGTACAAAATCTAACTCTCAAACCATATGAGCACCTACAATATTCTGTCCAACAGATTATAAAGCTTTAAAAGATAAGGCTTCAATCAAATCAGGATCAGTCTTTCCTACACAGTTCAAGTCATGTCTCTTTCCCTTACATTTCCTCTTAAATTGCATTGCATGGACTGCACAACACAAGGGCACACAGTTTTGCAAGTGTTCAAAAAATGGCACTGAGTGCTCTGGGAACTGGCAAACAAAAAGGAAGTTTGTTAGGCCTTAGGGTACAGCCAAAATTGTTAACTGGGACCTACACCTGATGCAAGACCTAACTACATTTGGTTTTGTATTTGACATTTGGATAAGAGGGAGTCACTTGCTTCAAAATATATGTTTAAGTACTGCAGAATAGAGGCCTTAAACAGTTCCACATTTATTCTCTCTCCATAAAAATTGGCACTGCTTTGGAACTCACCTCTCACTCCTCTGCACTGCACAGTACCATTCAGGGTCACGGTTTGGTCCTTCATCCTCGTTACTTTACTTATTTTCTTTGGAATATCTTTTTGATATCCTTATGTAGCCCCAAAGCATATTAATGTGATATAAAGCTGCCTGTAATAACTATAGACCATCTAGCCATCTATTTAATTCCCAGAATAGTAAGATGGAAGGAATCCCAACTTGTACCACAGTTTAATAGATTGGAAATTTAGAGAAAATAAAAAGCTTGTACTTTTATCTTCTAGAAGCATTTTTCCAGGGTATTCTGGCACTTTAAGTACTCTAAGTTCATTATTATTTAATGTTGTATCACAAATTAGCATGGGGGGTGCTCAACAGGTACCTGCACAAAGAAATTCTTGGGATTTTGTAACACCAAGTGAAGTCTATTTAATAGGAATTAAAATATGATCTCATGTAGCATACTGAGTACTAAAATAGTCTTTACTGCGATTACATCTGGTCACCTTCAGTTTTAACACTGCATTAACAAGACAAGCAGTGATCTAAAGTCCAATTAGATGCCAAGTTATTCAACTCATTAAGTTTGAATGAAGTAGCACACTGTTCTCCTACAAAGAGACTGCAGAGGAGTTCTTGTAAAGTTGGTGAATAGCTTTTTAGTGTTGGCAGAAATGTCTGGAAATTCAAAATCGTAACCTAAAGCTTCTGAAAGCACCTGAAGGAACAAAGTAAGAAGAAATGTGTTGCACAAGGAGATGTGTAAATTCCACCTGAAGCATCTCTGCTTTCCAGGTATGTGAAATACTTAATAGCAGAAACTGTTAATTATGAGACAAACGTTTACTTCACCCTCAGAAGTGCATTCCTTCCTCTGTGACCTGGCAAGCCGCGTACTGATGTGAAACTACACGGGGTATTATTCTGTGAACCACAGGCAGCGATCGTTCTCCTTTTCTCCTGCCCCCAGCCCCCACCATGCCCCTGCTTTCCCCTCACAGTGGAATGTATTTCGCTGTTAAAAGTCAGGACTTAGAATGTGATTTCACACTGGTGTAGTAACAAATAAGTCCATGGTATTGGTGGAGTTACATTGAGTGCAGAGGTAAAATCAAAATCTGTCCTCTGTTTTTGATCCCACATGGCATTAGCCTGTACTATGTCTTTGCACAGAGCAATCGGGTTGTCAATGGGTATATTATCCCAAAGCAGATGGGTAATAAAACTGTTCACATCTCTTTGGAAACTTTGTATTTGCTTTTGGGAAAGGAAATTCTTTTAACCTGACACTCCAAGCTTGGGAGGAAAGCTCTTTCTCTGTTTCAAGTTTACAGGATCACATTTACCACCTGGGATTTTTCAGTTCCCAGTATTCCTGCAGAATTATGTGTGGGGAGAATGCTAGTAGTGGAGTTTCATCTAAAAAAATGCCCCTTACTGTTGATGGATAAATTTTAAACTTTTAACTTCCAGTTTGGATTTTATATTGCTTAAGAGGGAATACTGCTTTGGAGATATTACAAATCTTCCTGCCCTTAGTCTTTTAGGTTCCCATCATTCATGCTGATAGTCTTCCTGCATGCTGTACTATTTCAGTCTTAGAGAAGAAATACTTCAGGAAAAGGCTTTTTTTTTTGTTTGTTTGTTTTTGTTTTTTTTTTTTAATGTGATGCAGCTCTTAATCAATATTAAAAAATCCAGGAATTTTTAGCATGATCTACCTTTTTATTTTCTGAGATGTTTTTTTCCCTGCATGCTCCTGAGACTCCCCCTTCCTTTTTACAAAGCAGCCCTCACGCTTCATGCCTCAGCCCATGGTGGTAGTGAGCCCAGAAGATGAGTGCGCAGGTGCTGAGCCTTCACCTATATGAAAGGGAACGGGTCACTGGCCCAAGCAAACTAAATATCTGCTATGAGAAAGGGCTTTTGACAAAACTGTCAGCGCTTTAATGAGAGAAGAAAAATCTTTCCACCTTTGAGCTTGGGAGGAAGGGAAGAATGGAATCGCACCCAGGAAGACACTAGAGGGCAGGAGGCCTTGGGGAGCTGCTCAGACAGCCCACGAGGAGGATGGTACCAGCACCAAAATTAGGTTGTTTGCGACAGCATTTGTAAAGTCTCACAATAAATGCTAGTGGAGCCCTGGCTTTGCTGCAATGCCCTTGGATGCTTGATCTCACAGTCTAAATGTTTTGAGGTTTATTACAAGCCACATATTTATTAAACAAGTAGGATAAAAATGTGTGTTTCCCATCATTAGAATTTCCATGAAAACATTTGTTTTAGTGTATATCTTTGCTTCTGCTTAGCAGTTCTTACTGACACTAGAAATGTTTGCAAGAAATAAGTCTGCATAACACATTAGAAATTTCACTGGCTTTAGAGCATCCTTCCAGCACTTTCTGCAATTATATATTTCCAGAATATTTTCTGCCTGCTCTAAACAAAAAATACACACTGCTTACCTGGCTAGTATCCAATGTTTAATGTATTATGGACAAATCCTTAGCTGTTACAATAGGCATACCCATTCACAAAAACAGACCAGTAATAATTTGCAACAGCTTAAGATGATCTCTGCAAATACTTCCCCTAAAAAGGACTATTTTAATTTTGTAAGAAAAGTAATTTTGCTTTTTCATTACCCAAATCGGTATACATGGGTAAGGGATACTCTTAAATACAAAATTACCATCTTGATCTTCCCTAGACAAGGAAATGAACAGATCGGTGTCACCCGAACAGATGTTTACAGAAACTTGCTGTCGTGTGAGCCTTAAGGTGCAGGCAGAGTGGCTCTGCTTGGAAATTTTGTAAGGAAGTCAAAGTTACTGTTGCTGCTTTGAGATCACTTTGGTTCTTTTACAATCTCTTTAAGCTGTTCCAGAACTCATTCCTCATAAAATCAAGTAATACCTTGTTTTCAAAGCAATCCTGGCTACCTCGGAGTAAAATTTTCAAATTTGAAGTCTATTCTGTGGTATCTACTGTTTTTTATTTCCTGAAAGCTCACTCCAGACAGCCAGCAGGATTCTGGGGAATATGACCATTTTCATTGACTTGTACCCAGAATTCTTAGGTTCAAAGAGACAATATAATTTCCTCTGCTAATGCTGCATCTGCATGTTCTAACAGGGTATTTTATAGGACACAAACAGATGAACAGGTCAGGTAGGTTTAGGCTAATGAAAAATAAATTGTTCTCATAAGTGACCTAACTTTGCCTGAAGGGTTTAACTCTCCTATAATAAATTCAGACTTTCAAAGGGTTCTCATGATTCTGTGCATATGAGAGGCTTTTTTGTCATTTCTGATAAATCTGGCATTTTTTTAGTTTGATTACATTGTTTAAAAGTTAATCCCTTACTAACTACTGTCTGGAATAATTGAATGTTTCTCAGATGAATCTCTGCTTATCTTAACCCCATCAGTATAAAAACTATTTGTTTCCATTTGACCCTTCTGAAGGCAGAAAACTTCATGAGCCGAGACAATCAGTCATTGACACGCAGCAAATATTAAATAAATACTCACACAATTGCCTTATCTCCGTAATTCCTTATTAGTGGCAATATTTCTTATTGTTTTAGTGAATCATCTGGTTGTTTAATGACATGGCATTTATCCTTTATTCATTATTCCTTATTTATGTATTATGAACTTTGTATTATTCTAGAAAATGCTTTCCCTGAAAACTGATGGGACTGTCTGGGACAGAAAGGATCTGAAGATATAATTTCCTGAGCCTCAGGCCAGTCAAACACAGCAATGAAGTGGCTGAGGGGGAACGAAGGTAAGAGCAAGCACCAGTATCGTGCGATACAACAGGGGAGAGTAGAGCACAGGTGCCAAACTACATGGAGCTAACAAGGAAGAGTCCAGGAACAAAGGAAGGTGGCTGAATGGTAACGATACGGCCTGAAGGGAGGTCTGGAGTAGAGGGAGATGGCTTATGAAAAACAGAGATAGGCCTGGGGCTCAAATTAGAGCAGAGGAGAGGTTTTACACCCAAGACTGTAGGAGGTGGAACAACACAGACCTGGCTGCGGGGCTGATCAGAGTGAGGCCTTCAGCAAGCAAACGTGCGGAGAAAGCCTTCTGTGGCAAAAGCAAAAGAGTGACCCTTAGGACCCACCGTTGGGTCAAATGTACCTATGAAAGCCTATGGCTTCTGTTCTGCTTCGCTTTTTTCTCTCCAAATTAAAAATGGGCCTGGAGACACTGGGGTTGCTGAGAATTGTATGAAACTGGAAACGCCTTTTTTCCAACTAACTTTTTGCTTGGTTTGTGTCGTTTTCTTAATGTACTATTAATAATAAACTTATTTTCTATAAAAGTTAATTAACACAAAAAACAAACAAACAAACACCACCACCAAAACCTACACGGCTCCAGAATTACACAAGTAAAAGGGAATACTTTTTTGGATCGAGGAAAAGCCTGAAATAGCTGTTTCAGATAGTGTGAAAGGTTGTGTGAAACAAGTACATGATTACAGAAGTCGCACGATTCTTCAGGGGAATTCTGCTGCTTTCACTCGGCAGTGGTAAGAAGAGGGCCTCCGCTGCCGAAGGATGCATTTCAAAATGGATTTTTATGAATGGGAAGGGCATGAAGAGTTGCCTGGAGTGTACTGAGTAGGCAAGCTGTAAATGGTGTGTGTATGTCTGAACCTCTGAGTCATTCTGTGAGCAATTTGCAGCATTTCAGCTTTTCACAGCTCTAAATAGCTAATTCTGCCTACTGTCTGGGGGTCCTCCAAGTGCACAGGTCCCCTTGGTAGCAGGGACCTTCACAGGTCCTGGACTAGGGAATAGGAGGGAACTGTGATGTAGTTGCACTATCCCTTTTTGTCTTTTGTGGGCAGATGTGAGAAAAATTCAGAGGACAATACAGTATCATCGCAAATACAGTAAATCCTACTCCTGATACGAGGTAAGACTTCATACCAATGCAACAAAAACATCCCACAGGTTTTCTATTTACTGACTTCAAGTAGAAAAATCATCTCTCCTAAATCTTTATTCTCAGTTTACAGTCATTTGCGGCTTAGTTATTCACGCTAGGCCAGACTGAATTATTTACCTTTTTCCAAGAGCAACTCTTTCATTTTTTTGTAGTAGTCTCACCTGAAATAATTAGAAAATACCAGAGGAGAATTGTAAAAACAGTATTTAAAATTAAGTGAATTGAATGTATGCCTTGTTATAGAATAGTATGTATTACTGTAACGTGCAATTATATTGGGAAAAAAAAATATCTGAATCCCCCCAGGCTACAGATTGATTTCATAGTTGTTTTGTAAGCTATTGCTCTGCTTCCTGGGGTATCTCTGAGGTTCCATTCAGCATGGAATCCATTATATACTACACACTCAGATAGATGAAAGGTATTATGGTAAGCTTAACTTTCCTGCTATTTAGTGAGTAATGATTTATAATTATTCCATTTATGATATTGAAGTTAGCTGGGCATATACCTACCAACTTGCTTCCGTTTGTTACCAGAGGTGTTGCGTTTTAACAGCAGTTGTTCTAGAAATATCTGATAGAGTAGATTTAAATGACAGTGGTGAGCACACTTTTGCTGGTCACAGCTCTCATCTAGAGCTTTTCTTATATGTGATTTACAGCCTGTAGTACCCTATTTAGTGCCTGAGTAAGCTGAAATCAGCGACACAAAGAGACAGTCACAAGTTGCTTTTGCTTATAGCATGTGAGTTTGATTCCTTACTGGGGAAGTCAAACTGAGCGTGAATACTGAACTAAGAAATTTAAAAGGGAGGAATGCTAAGAATGAAACTAAAAAGATACAGCAATAAAAATTACAGATTGTCTTCATTTATTTTTAACATTACAGAATGACTTTACTGTTCAGGAGACAGATCTCCAGCAGGTGTAAAGCAGCATAGCTTTTTATCACCAGAACACCTGGTCGATTGCAAGTGATAAAAAACAAAACGTAAATGAGTGCAAGCAGATATGCAGATAGTGGCAGAAATTTGGTGAGCATTTGCAAAAGGCAAAGACCCTAGGCAAAGAGTCCTTCCTTGTCCTAGTATTTTGTCCTTATTTCACCTCTTCCCCACCTTTACTGAATTATAGTCAGACTTTTCTCTAATGTATTTTAACGTACTGTCAGCAGAAATTTCTGCAATTGTCAAGAGCTTAGTTACCCTTCTCTTCCTCATGTTCTTGTTGGTGTGTCTCCATGTGTCTGTTTTTCTAACGGATGTAAGCACTTCCTGCTCCCTCCAAGTAGAAATATTTCACCATAACATTTTTTTTTTCACTAACAATAATGAATGGAGAAGAATGAACAGAACACCTATAGATGGTCAAGATTTTATTTCCAGAAAAATCCCGACATAATGACATGGAGATTTGGCACATGTGAAGAACTACTGAGAACACCAACTTTGCACGGTTTTATATTACTGCTACTAATACCACCCAAAGTCAAAATGATTTCTCAGGGGAATTAGGGGCACAAATTGAGCAAGGAAAAGCAGAGTTTGACTACAAAATTAGGGTGCTTATTTCTTGTTCTGGAATCCTGACTCCAGACTGAGGTCAGTTGCGTCTTCCTGTTAAATCATCTTAAAGATGAGAAGATATCTGAGAAGCTCATAGATGCCCTTAAGAGAAACAGAAGTCTAAAATTAGGCTGAGGTTAACATACTCAACATCATGGCAAGAATGGAAAAACATAGTGATGAAACGGTAGGAAGAACACTCCTAAAAACTTTCATTTGGGAGTTTAATATTATTCCGTGAAGGAGGAAAGTACCATCATGTTGCAAATTACAAAATGAGGGGGAGAGGTGAGCACCAGCCTGTCTTCGCATGACCTCCCCTTGCAAAAGAGCTTTACAGTGTGAAAGGAAGACAGCAGTGCTGGAGCGATGACAGCATTTACATGCTGAGACTAGCAAATGCCTCTGTAAGGAAAGGTGATAGAGTAGTGTGTGAGAAGTAAAAACCCCAGTGACTTTGATTGTATGCGACTGCTCTTGTGTGCATTTCTGTTAAAACGCTACTTGTCTGTTTTGACTGTGCTTTCTTATTTCAAACAAAGGATATCAACAGCTTTAGATTCCAACTCTTTGCCTTGGTCTCTGAACAAATAAATTGTACTACATTTAGCACATTGAAAATTCATAGAATTTGTTAAGGCACAGGCTTAAGGCATGCGTCTTACTACTCCCTGCATATTTATACAATTTCTCTCAGTCTGGTTACAACTGTTGGCTACACTCAGGTCAACAGCATCACATAATAATGTTGAACTGTATTAACTGCATAAATAAGAGATTTTAAGAGTGGACTCCACTTGAAGAATGGGTCAGCACGCCAAGCTAAGGGCAAAATTATCCTCAGATCTTCCCAGTAGATCTACATTTCCATAGTCCAGCTTCCTAATGTACTCAGAAAAGCCAGAAGTGCTATGCTGGTATGAGACAAGTAATGAACAGCTCTACCTTGAAAGTACATTACAAGCTGATTAATTCCCAAAGAAAACATCAATACCTTTTTTTTTTTTTTGAGGAAAACTGAATTTCAACTCATGTTTGTTGCTCTAAATCCATTCTTCTGTGCTGATAGTATAGTACGCATTATTAATTGTGAGATACTCCAGGCAATTTAGAATGACATGAAATAATAGCTCTGAAACTATAACTGAATTATACCTGTTTTAAGATAAACGTCCAACTATTTTTATTTATCCCACCAAGAATGCTGATTTGAAAGTGAGACCCTTTAAAACCCATCTTTTTCACTACTGAGAAGACTTCTGATTTCAAAGCAGAATGCAGCACATCTCTGTTTTATTTATTGCCGAGTGGTTTCAAGAAGGAAATAATAATTGATAATATTACCCCAAATATCGTGTGCACAGACAGTCTGAGAATTTCTATCTGATCTTTTCATAATGTAAACCACTGTGGAGACAGTGGAAAAGATGAATTGCTCCTAAAATCAGATACTGAGATTAACTCTATGGTTCTCACTCGTCTGAAATAAATGGACTCAACTGACTTCACCTCAAAGCCTTGTCCAAAAGACAGGATTTTCTTGTTGAAGAAAACACTGGCACAGCTAGAAATCTGAAGAGATTTCCCAAGTCAACATTGACTTTGATTACACCTGGTACTTTCATTACAGAACCAAAATTCTTGCTCTAAGGTAATCTACAGGAATGGTAGGCAACACTTTTGTGCTCCACATCCTATTCATCCCACGGCTGTTGTAAAGTTAAAAGTACGTTGCTTGGGTATAAAATGCAGGCAACACAATCCCAGTTCTCTCTCTTCTCTCATTCTTCTTTGTCAATGTTTAGCCTCCCTGAAACCACGTCTAGTGTGTCAGTGAATTAAATAGCAAAGACCCTGTCCTTGATTTTGCTCTCTGGAGACTATGTTCCTTGCTTTTTTTCCACAATACTTCAGCAGGGTGAGCATGGGCTTAGGAATCGCTCAGCTGAGAGAAGCTGACTCACTTGTCCCAGGAGACACCCTCAAAAGGAATAACAAAGACAGATGTTTTCCATCTTCAGCAGCTAACAGAGTGGTAGCTTAACACTCTCCCATTCACAGGCTGCAAACTGCAACCCTTCCTTATCTCTTTGTGTTCTGGGCAGGAATTTTAGCAGGCAGATCTATCAGCCTGTTAGTTTGCACTACTGCAATTTACCTCTTTGACTCTCCTCCACCTGCGGCCACAGGCTTTGAGCACCTGCCAGACTCTTTGTGAAGGATGAATGGGGTGACAGAAACATGATGGGCCTTGCCAAACCCACACACGCCAGCTGGGGCTGTGGGACCAGAAGTGGGTATGAAGTTTCCTTCAGTAATGCTTCTGAAACTGAGAAATGACAAGACCTTGTACTATTCTATTAAGGATCATTACAAAAGAAAGTACAAGTATGCAAATAATTCCCTTTCCTTAAGGGATGAAGGTCATTAACAGCTATTTCTAAATGTTTAATAAAGCTGCTTATGTTCACCCTCTGGCTACCACCCTTCTGGAGCCACCCTCAGTCCTTGCTCACTCGATGTAACCCAGCCCTTACTGAAGAAGGGGACGCTCTCACAGCAAGGAAGGTAAGGTACCACTGGCAAGACAGAGGTTGACGCAGGTCGTGCCAAATTGAGTTAAAGGAGTCTCCTGAAAACGTACCTTATCTCTACAGCTGAGCACAATTTGCTGAAGCAAGGGATAGCCTTTTGACATGTATTAATGTCCTAATCTGCTATTAAAATAATATCCACAGTCTCTTCAGAAATTGACCTCTTGCTTGTATTAGAATATGTATCTGCTGTTAAACGTATAAAACATATGTTTAACAATGCGATATAAGAGGCTTCTGATTTTCAAAGTGCATAAACAGGCCTCAACATGGCTTACACTTTCACAGGCATAATTTTTGCACTTGAATTAATAGCAGGTTAAAATGTCATTATTTAGTCACCTACTTCTCTAATTTGCTCTCTCTCAGACAAATACATGTCTAAATCTGATAAATCTTATAAAGGGTAATATTAAATTAGAGCCTGCTGAAAAATCTGGTCCAAAAATACATTTTACCAACAGTAATTTTGTAATTCACAAAGCTATACACATTCAACCACTAATTCATTTAATAGATCCAATGTAAATGACGTTCCTGTGTCTTGAGCAGGACTTTATGCATGAGACTGGAGACGCACTTTGAAAGGTCAACAACCCCCATATCGTAACCCTGCTGTTATTCAGGAGGGCACAATATTTCCCCTCTTCCCAAGTGAAACATTCCTTCTGAGAGAAGAAAAACATTTTTTTTTCTGTCCTGAAAATAAGTCCTCGAACAACATTCTAGCACAATTTCCAGCCATATGATGCATCCCGTTAGGATGCATTCACTAACCAAGAAGTAGTTTCACAATCACTTACAGAGTTTAAGGAGAGTAGACAGGCAGGAAAGGGGAACCCAACGGGACAAAATACATGCCCGTGCTCTGCTGGCCATCAGCTCTGTGGAGAGCGGACATTGGGAAAAAGGAAGAGAGCTGAATGTGTGGCAGCTTTTGAAAGGAGAAAGTGTGATGGAATTTACTGGGTTTACATGGCACGGGTTTGGTAGTGGGGAACTACAGGAGCTGCCCCATGTCAGATCAGAGCCAGCTCCAGCCGGCTCCAAAAGGGACCCGCCGCTGGCCAGAGCTGAGCCAGGGAGCGACGCTGGTTGGGCCTCTGGGAGAGCAGAGCTAAGGAAGGGAACAAACTGCTGCGCCACAGCAGCTGGGAGAGAGGGGTGAGAAGCAGCCCTGCAGGCACCCAGGGCAGTGCAGAAGGAGGGCAGGAGGGGCTCCAGGCGCCGCAGCACAAGTTCCCCTGCGGCCCGTGGAGAGGCCCATGGTGGAGCAGGCCGTCCCCCTGCAGCCCATGGGTACCACACGGAGCAGATCTCCACGCTGCAGCCATGGAGGAGCCCCCATGGAGCAGGTGGATGTGGCCTGCAGGAGGCTGCAGGCTGCCCCGTGGTACGGACCCATATGGGAGCAGTTCCTGAAGAGCTGCAGCCTGTGGGCAACCCACGCAGGCCCAGCTCGGGAAGGACGGCATCCCGTGGGAGGGACCCCACGTGGAGCAGGGGCAGGGAGTGACCGTGAAGGAGCAGCGGAGACGCAGAGTTAGGGACTGACCGCAGCCCCCTGCGCCGCTCGGGGGGAGGAGGTTTTCATTTATGGTTTCTCAAGAAGTCTGGATAGAGGAAGTTTCGTGAGGTCACAGCAGTTTTTGCCAAAGCTGAACCATGTTATGAAGCTTAACCAGGTTTTGTTATTGTGTTACAGGCTTAGGTAATAACTACTGTGAAGCTCCTCAGCTCTGGAGCAGAAGAGAAAAACCCAGGCTGAGACTGTTTTGTACTCAACTCAGAATTACACCCCACATTAACCAAAACCTGAAAACAGGAGTATGCGGGAAACACTGCACAAAATTCAGGCAGATTTGTCAGCGACGTGACAGGAAAATTAGAGAACAGTGAAATGTATGCCTGTATTTATCTGCAAAGGGTAATGGAGACTTACAATGAAACAGAAATAGAAAATTAATTTAGGTAAGACTTAACTGAAGTATGATTATCTTAAGTTACGTTTCAACGCTTTTGTCTAGCATATATATGGGGTTACCAAAATGCACTAGAGTTTTCAGATTTGAACCCTGACAGACTTAGGGGCAGCCAAGAAAGACGAATAAGTCTGGGTGGAGGAAGAAAAGATGCATCTGCTCTGGAAGATCTAGCTGCACTGAGTTTTGAATTCTGCTTTAGTTTCATGCAGTCCCTACTCCCTGCCAACACCCCCTTTCTAATCCCAGCCCCCAGCACCCAGACACGCGACAGAAGCACAACTCCACTGCTGGAGCAGCGGCTCCCGGTGCTGGCCCTGCGGTGCCTGGGGATGCTGGTACCGTTTAGTGGTGACGATTTGGGCCTGGAACGTGGGGACTGGCCCCTGGTTCGCCTGACAGACAGCTGTTTCCCCAGCTCTGCTAGCTCTGAATCAAGCCGAGCTCCAACACAGAATTTTAAAAAGTGCCTCTTAATTACTGTAGTTATGCTAAGAATAGAGAAGAGTGGCAAAACATCACTGCTAATGAAAAGTCATTGAACTAGCAAGACAGATAGATGCTTTTTATTCAACAACTTGAGATGCCAGAAGATTCTCTGATCTAGGCATCTGGGAATTAAAATCTTCCTGAGCATAATTAAAGTGTTTGTCTGCCCTAACCTATAAAAGGTTTATCCACAATGCCAGTTATCATCTAATGAGAAAGGATATCTGCCAAACAGAACACTAGTCTATTTTCCTCCTGTATCTTTGCAAAGATGATCATGGCAAGTACTTGGAACAAATACAAATAATCAACCTCCTATTATTATAATTGTTTGGATAAAAGGGTTGCAGTTTAAAACTCATGATATAAATCAACAGTCTATTTATGCTGTTAGTTATCAGGTGTACAATTATGCACATTTATTCCCTTGAGTAATTGACCTTAGCCTTAAGTGGATGCCCTCTCGATCATGTTTACTTTGCTATTCTTTCTCATCCTCTAAACAAAATAACACATCTATAAATCAGCGACATTAAAATAGCTCAGGAGAGACGCCAGGCTGTTTTCCAGCCTTCCTGCTCTCGAGACTGCCCAGTTAGCAGACTGCCGGGTGACACCTCAAGGGCCATTTCATTTTAATCCATGTTGTCATTGCTGTGCCACCCATTTTAATTGTCAGGGATGGGTGACTTTTAGGATAACCTGGCCGAGTCCCAGCTACCGTTTCTACAGCAGGAGGTGTAATAGGCCTGTTGTGATTATCTAAAACAAGAGAACTTTATGATACATAGACAGGCCAGCTTTAACACAGCTAAGGTGGCAGGAAATCTGTTTTAGAAGATGAATCCACTAAATCTACACAAATTATATACAGACTTGAGCATACTCTATGCAAATACATTAATGCATACATAGAGAGCAGGCAGGACGTACAAGACCTGTAAGTACCCAACAACAGACAGATCAATCACAGAAATGTTAAAGTACAACAGAAAATATTTTAAATGTTATTTTATATAGTAATTGACAGCATACCATGTAAGATTTATGATAGCCGAACTTTTCCTATGGTTAAAAAAAGGAAAAATCCTTTGTAAATTTTAATTATTGTAATACTTGGGCCAATGCCATATTCAGGACAACTGACCTTTTGCTCTTGCAGCCTGAAGGCTGATTCTGAACACAGCCATAGCCATTGGTTGGCCAGAGTCAAGTTCCCAAAATGCTAGATAACCACACTGAAAAACTAAGCCTTGTGACATTTTCAGAGATAAGATACATTGTACCGAGGCTGATGAAGTCTCAAAAAGGACGGCAAAAGTTCTCTGCAATCTCAAAAGCTCCTTCTCTCCCTCAGTTTGAAGCAAAATCTCATTATGGGCAACAATTTGTTTGCAACTATTTAAATGTGAAAGACAGGAGTTTGGGCAAGCAGGAAAGAATTCAAGCTGTTTCTTTAACATAACTTTCATGTAAGAAATTGAAATTAGACTACTATTTGAATATCTCAGTTTCCTCTTTTATATAATATTTATAACCTTTATTTATCAGGTCAGTTTGGAAATCCTTTTTTTCGGGTATTCTTTATCCACTTGCCAGCTTATTCTGCAAATTTTCTCTTCCTAACATTGGTAAAACACTAAATTTTTTTGTTTTTATTTATTCTGTTGAATTACTCTCTTCAGAAAAGCCACATAAGAAGTAAGAAGAACGCAGCATATTCAGCAGAGGTGAGACAAGCCTATCCATGTTGAAAGGATTCACTTCAAAGCCTTTAAAAAAACCAAAATGCTGCCCTATAAATTAGTGAAACCTGACCTTCGAATGCTGATCTTAGCTTAGGAAACGTTAAAAAAAAGATGGAGAGAAAAAACAGAGAGAAAAATAAAAGCCCAGATTTCTTTTCAAGACCTCACTTCTCCTTTCTTAGGCCTAAGCCCCCAAATGGAACAGATCTATATATTTTCCAGTCTTTCAAAAGATACCCCTCCTAAAATCAAAGACTTCTTTCCTACTCAGAGCAGATCTTCCTGACTACCTACACTACAAGAGCCAACATAATTTCTGTAATTCACATTTTTTTTGGACTAGGCTCTTTCAGCCTTTATAACAATTAGGTACGTCTCAGGGCTGGGGTGCATCTATCAAGCCTAAACAGTTGCACGTGGAAAAAAAATATATCCTTGCTTTAGTAGTGCCTGGCTGGTCCCTGTCTTCCTATCCTGTAAGCAGGCAAAATGGTAGCATCAGAAGAGCTTCAAAGGCCTGTTTATTATAAACTCAATATCACATCCTTCTCATGGACAGTCCATATGCTTTTGATATGTGTGAGCCCTAGCAGCTCTGTGCTCCTCTTGAAGAATTATTTTGTTGCTTTGAGGATCATATGATTGTAGGACCACCTAACAAATGAAGTAAAGATGTAGGACTGTGTTCTATAGGTAATGTCTTCACGATTATGTAGAGGGACACTGCTGAAACTGAGTCAGATACCTAAATGTTACAACCACAGCATAATGAGAATCAGTTAAAAAAGGAACAAAACCAAGTCCAAAGTCCAAGTCCAAAACTGTAATCCCTGCTGAGTTGATCTTGAAGGGAACCACACCTCACCTTCAGTTTTCAAGTATTAAAGACACATATCTTCACATGAGCACATGCAGAACCATCACTGTCCTGGAAGGCCATGGAGAAGCTCAGCTCCATCCCAGGTCTCACCCCAAACAATCTGACAACACTTCTCTTTAAGGCTAAACTCTTCTGGGGTTGGACCTCAGGTAATTCTAAGGGAATATTCTTGTAAAAAGTTCATGTTTTAAGGTTCACCAAGCATGTTTGCCAGAACACATGAATGTGCTTGGTTTTGAAATCTCTGGGGAGACAACTAGAACTTGGTACTCTCATTTTGTTCCAGCACGTAGTAAGGTGATCATGGGATATAATTGGAATGATTGTACAGCATCACAACATGTAGATTGCCTCTCAGTTGCCTTGCAGCCCCCTCTGAATGCCTATTTTTATTTCTTTTTCTTGTATATATTATTTTATTACATGTACTATATATGTTATATATGTATGTTCTTAATCCATTTAAAGATCTGATAAAGTCAGCAATAGTTATCGATGAAGTTACTTAACTAGTATCTAATCTGCTGGCTGCTATCAATTCTGTGCTTCCATGTAAATCTTCCCATCATATATCTAGGCTTAACTGTAGTTTCTACCTATGTTTTCCTGGCTGAAGGACATTTCGCTAATTCCCACCAATAGTTCTTCTAATCCCAATCTCTTTAATTAACTCCTTTTGCTTTGCATCACTTCCCGGTTTAGTACATTCAAATGTTTTGATTATTATAAAAGTTTTGTCCTTCAGAAAGCCAGATACATTTGGTAATGTTTGTTTTACAAAGTGTTGCCAAATCCCGAGGGTTCAAGCTTGACTTGTTCAAGGGACAAGGTAATGATGTTGAAAATGATTCCATTGTGCCAGCTAAGTATTACCCTTATTAATCAATCCTCAAAGCATGCTAGGAATGTTAAAATCGGCTAATACTTATTCTTTAATTAACATTACTAAGTTCATACATCGCCTTCAAACTAAAATAAATGTATACCTTCTCTAATATTGTGGGATTTTTGCTGTTTTCAAAACATCACCTAGTATCTGCAAAAACACATATTACATCAACAGTACAATATTATTAGGGCATTTAAAAACAGAAGAGTGGTTTATGCCTGCTGTACATGCCCTGCTTGACCTAAGCCTTTCTACTGACATTTACAGGCATTAGGTAAGTCTCTAGACTTTAAATGTGCATTAAACAAAAATTAGCACAATTAAGGTGCTCCAAAGAGGGAGACTAATGCTTCCTGAACAAGGCAACCATCCAGCTCACAGCACAGGCTGAGTGTCCTTCCACTCCCGGCCCCAGTGTCTCAGCAGGAACCCCTCTGCTCTGCCTGCCCAATTTCTTCCCCCTCCAGGGTCTTTCACCCACAGAGTCCTTTGGGCTACCTGCCCATTTTCCTAAACTCACAGGTTCCATAAGCCAGGATCCTTGGACTGATGAAATCTGGTTTTTTTTTTTTTTTTCTTTTCTTTTATAAGGCGAAACAGAATATGTGACTAAGAGCAATATGTTTGACAAAAGACGTCTGCACACCTCCTGGAAAATGTAAATTGCTTCAACACGTTAAAGATTTTAAATTTCCCAAATAAATGATCATATTTCCATAACATCTCAAGGTGAAGACCTTTTCTACCTCATTGTCAGAAATGAACAGACCATTCAATTGAACTAAAAAAAATACAACCAAAAATGTCCTCAAATAGACATCTGGAATATAAAATTTCAGTACAAATGATTAATATTTGGCAAAATAATTAGCAAGTGAATCATCATCTTATCATCAGGTGTGTCAGGCTGCCTTAATAGTGACCTGTCAAAACAACATTAGAAAATAAGTGAAAAATGAGATCACATTTAAGTTATTCAGGGAAGGATACATTACAGAGTCATTACAGTCATCCTAGGACCAGGTGCTAGCAACTCGAAGAATTCAATATTCAGTTACAAGAACAGATCACATATGGAAATAATCATACTAAGTGGCTTATGATAACCACACAAGGACAAATCTTTCAGTCATGCTAAAAAAATAGTAATAAAAAGTTACCCGTGTTTAAGCTGCACAGTTTGAAATAACGCTTTAAGGCATCGTAAAGCTCCTCTCCGCGCTCCCGGTGTCACCAGCCGTGTGCTTCGCACCGGGCCGCACGAACGCGCTCCTCTCCCCGTCGCCTCCGCTGGGGGCGAGGAGAGCGCCTGCCTGCGCCCTGGCTCCTCCATTGCCTGCCTGCAAGCTGCACTTGGACGCCTGCTTTTCTGTTAATTTGGGGACCAGTGGAATCACTACCTTAAATGCTTCCTAAAACAATCCCACAGTCCCGGCAAGTGCAATCGCACCCTTAATCAAAGCTCATCACAGGTAACTGTGTGTGTGACTTGGCTCTGGTAGAGATGAGGTCGGCACCGCAATGGAGGCGTTAGGCCTCTTCTCAACAGTTCGGCCTGGCATTCACACGTGTCCTGGGGTACATACGGACGGCTGTAATTAAGATCATTTCACCATACAGTTGCACTCACATATCCGTGACCTCCCCATCGGAGGGATAATTGCCCCACAGGTACACGCAGCTGTAATTGCACTGCCGGATTGCGGCCTGCCTAAAGCCCGGGCCTGGCGAAAACGCGGCCTGCAGCCTCTCTGGCGCTCCTCACAGAAAACCTCGTCCAATGGCAGACTGCAGTCCTCGAGCAGCGCCCTGTTGAAGTGATTCCTACATAAACACCTCATCTGTTATAAACAATCGGAAATCTGTCCCCAGTCATAGCAGCAGTGTACTTCAGAGCAGAGTGGCTTCCACAGCGTGCTGTATTCACACCCCTTACAATGGGCTAGCTTCCCTGAAAGATACGTGTATGAAACAGACCTCTGTGTTTTTATACAACCAGAGGCCTGGGAAGCCCGCTACCTGCTAACATAAGCCTTCTATAGCAAACAAACACTATTACCAGGTTTCTCACTCTTTTTTAAAAGGGATAATTCCTGCCAGCCAAAATAATATGCTAAAAGATACATTGGTTATTTAGATATATGAAGATGTATTAGTACGGAAAATACACAATTGAACTAATTTGCACGAGTTTCTGTCATTTTCATAACGTTTTTAGGCTGATTATTGATATATTTGTTTATGTATGTATATAAATGTATCTATCCATGCACAAGGATGTTTATTTTCATTTCCAGGTCTTCAACCTATCAAACAGGTGGTTTCTGAGGGAGAGAGTGGAGTTCATTATGTCTATACTGCCATTCAAGGCTTAACAATAGGAATGGAATAGCCGTTCTGATTCAAGACTCTGAGACTGATGTTACCTTTTTGTCTCCAGGCTCTAAAATATACCTTTTACGAGAAGAAAGTCAGCCCACAGTGAAATGTGGTAAGTAATCACTGATTTGGAAAACAGCCACTTGAAATGACTCTGTTGCTACCCACTCGTTGAGTCATTTGAAGTGGGCGATTCAATGCAATTTTGAAAACATGTATTATGTTGTGGGCTTGCCACGAACAATTTTTTTTTTTATTTTTCCTTTTTTTTTTTTTTATGGAATTAGGACACAGTTCAGGGACAAAATGTCTCATCTAGGATAGGAGAGAGAAAAGAAAGCAAGAGAAATCTATAAATCTTGTAAAGGAGATTTGTAACAAGAAACAATTTCTATTTGCAAAAGAAAGTATCACTTTAGAAAATAACATAATAATGGTTATTCTAAACTACTACAGAAGAAGCAATATTTCCTGAAACAAAAGGATGAGACATAATTCCATATCCGTGCCCACACTGAATAAGAAGAAACTACAGAAGCTGATTGTGAAAAGTATGGGAAAACTACCTGTTCTACCTGTACTAGCAGTACCTGTTCATTTACCTAATCCTTGTGCATTTTTTAAAAGGAATTTGAAGTGAATATACACCTCTATCTGTTTCTATTTGTCTAAGCACTCATAAGCATGTGCTTATGCACTTTTATAGAGGTTATCAGTGTCTTTCAGATTCTGAAGGAAAACGATGAATCTGAAAATATCTCAGCAACAGTTTTTTCAATATGAAACTACTCAGCACATGAACTGCAAAAATATCCGATTTCTGCAGATAAGGAAAAAAATAAAGAATTTTGATCAAATTTCTGATTCAGGTGATTATACAAAATCAGTTTTTATTGTTATTCAGAAATTGTGGACACTGACAGGATTTGGGCTACACTTCTATTGGCCCCAGACCATATCAACAGATCAACCATATAAATGTGCAAACAATGGACATGTATTTTTGGACATATTCTGATTTCCTTTGCCTACGTATCTGATATGTTTGATCAGAACACTGCCTCTGTATTAGTATTTCCTGCCTGCATCAAGTTTAAGACAACAACCTTTGCCTTGCCTTTTGGGGCAGGACTTGTGGGTGAAGTCCAGATGCAGACAAGTCATCAAACTCGTATTGCGCCTTAAGAACATATTACATATACCTGCTTGTCTGATGCAAAATCACAAACAACAGAAGTAACAGAAACAATGGAAAAGCAAAAGAATAGGAAAAGTAACTGTCCTTACACACGGCACAAAAATCCCATTGGGAAAAAAATGATGATGGAGATTTCTAGAGCCAAAGTAGAACCAGGACACTCATTTCAGAGTATTCAGCTATACTAAGTATCAGCAAAAACAGAAAGCTAAGTCTTTATAGATGGATTACATTCCTTCCTTTTAGAAATGCTTGCAAAATAAAAATAAAAGGCACTATTTCTCTATGAGACTGAGCCAAACTTGTAATTGAATCGTATATGAAAACTGAATTGAACCATCTCTGTCAAACAGAAATTTCCTTTAAATTGGCTCTTGTAAACCATGCTTTCCTTCTATTTAATTCGTCTTCCTCCAACATCAAGTTGCAAACCGTGTATATCTAGTAGATGGTGATTTGCCCAAGCTTCTGAAGAAGAAAGAAACAAATTCACTGAATGTGCAAAGAAAATTTTGTGTCAGCGAAATTGCTAAACAAATATGTAATGATGGAATTGATTCTATGTAGATTTCATTTTTGTCCTTGCCATTATAATCCAGATTTACTTAGTCCAGCCACATTTGGGGAAAATCAAATGTATGATCCTCTAGTGTGATCCTGAGATAATTATTGTATATGAAGATACTTCATCCTTATGAGACTAAAGTTGCACTTCTGAATAGGAAATGCTGGAAATTCAACACACACACACCATTATTCTTAACAAATAATAGGATATATCACTCCCTTCTGCATTAAAAATTAAAAAGAAAAAAAATCTGGAAATAAAAACACTGAGATACATGCTGGATAGTATCCAAGGAAACTATCTCAAGTTCTTTCTGTGAGTAAGGGAAAGAACAGTCATGCATTAAAGGGCTTGTTTCTTTCATCATTCAGAACTATTTCCCATATAACAGCAGATAGACATACAAGCACCTAGCTCACAGTTAAAAGAAGATAAAATATGTTTCCCCAGCTTTTAAAATGAGGCTAGGAACAATTGAACATAATGGTCACAAGTAGAGGTGACAGCTACGCAAAAATGATTGAGATCTTACTTATTTCTTATATGGTGCATTTCAAAGCAGATTGATCAAGCATTTCAGAAAAAAAATATAGAACTGTTCTAGCGCACTCTATATGAGATGAGAATTTAAGGCAAGAGATCACAAATGATGGAGCTGCCAAAGGTCGGGGCTGTTACTGTTCAGATGCTGGATAATATCAAGGTAGAAAAAATGTTTATTTAATTTGAGTTTTTTTTTTAACGTGTTGTGTTCAATGCAGCTACATAACACTTGAAAAAAATCTAAAGTTTTAAAGCCAGTTAATTTTATACTAGTGCTGGATTTTATCACATTGCCAATCAGCAAGTATATTGTAATTGTCAAGCTGACATTTGTGAACCTGTCACGTGACACCATATCCTTGGCTTTTGCATATGCTGCTGTCTATTCAGAAGTGAGGCAATTGAATTGATCTGGCTTTTATAAACTTCTTTAGTCCCCACAATGTACTGTTACTCAGCAGTCAGTCCTGTAGGAAGTGATATTCCAGTGACTGAACCCATTTATCTATGAACCTTCCCCTGACAGACCTCATAATTTATATCCATAAGGTGTCCTTCAAAATGGATAAGGATTGATGGCTGAACAAGAGCTGTGCTTTAAAAGTCATTGCATTACAAGCTTTTTCTTTCAGCAAATCCAGTCTCTGCTCATAATTAAGCAAAGTATATCTAAAACTCCCTTAGCACAAATGCTTTGTACGGATGCATGAGCTGGTACACTGAATCATGATTACCATGACAAGTATGGAGTTAGACTGGTACTAGAGCCTGAAAGCAATCCATACACTGCACATCCTCATGTACAACCAAGCAGTTCACAGCCTGTTTTCCAAAATGAAAAAAATCTTCAATTCTTTGAATTTAGTTGTGAATTTCAAGGATTCTAAAACATAGGTTTAAACCTACCAACTTGGGTTGGGTGAATGGTAAAGTCTCTTCACTCAGAGATGAGTATAATTTGGGGCAAATATGCTGTTATATCAATGGAAGTTCAGAGTATATAGCTTTGATTTTTTTTTTTTTAATAATTTGGAACTAAGGCCATTTCCTAGAAGTTAATAAATATTACGTATGAATTCAATTTTCTAGTCCTTTTCTGGGTTCCCAACAATTCTTTGCTATGTTTACAAAATGGCATGACAACCAACAACGGTCCTCTAGCTAGATCTCCACAGTTAGCCACAAGTAGTCACTCTTCAGTCCTGTAAGATGTATCATTAACACTAGAAGGTGTTTCAGCATGGTATCTAGTTATTTCCCAGGTCTGAATCACTGAGAATCGTAAACATTTATTTATTCTGAAAATTAAATATACAGAGGGTGATTCAGAGTGAATTGTTTGTAGAAATACTTCTTCTTTGAGTATCTGGGAGGTCCATTGAGCTTCCTTTCTTACTCTAGGTCCTTACAAGTTAAAGATGGTGAGTAAATTCTCATTTCCAGTTTACCAATGGGACAATGAGCCACAAAGATGAAACCATTTGCTCAGTCACTTGAGGACTGTGTAGCACAATAATTAACATGTCACTGAAGATGTTCCTCCTCCAAAACTCTAATCTTTATCAATACAATGTCATGCTCAGAAATGTCAGTAAAATGGGTTGTCAGAGACCTGTCCTATAACTATCAGCCTGAAGTGCTCGGGCTCATTTCTAACTTGTTGTCTTAGGAATCTAAATATTAGGAATCTAACTTTTCATCCATGAACAAGAAGAGTTAGTCTGTAACATATAAGAGTGATCACAGTGGTGAATTGCTGCTTATACTTGACAGTGGTTGTTGTCTGTTTTTAAAATTCTTTGTTTGTAATCTCTGGTAATAGCATGGAAAGAATGCCTTTTTTCACATCTCTGGTGGCTGAGAATTTGCAGCTTTGTCCCTCAGAATGATATTTACAACAGTTTAGCTTGTAGTCAGACTGAGTTCTAAAACTTGCTGGGTTTGGAGCTATCCTGGAAGATTCACCTAACAGGCCAGGAGCTGCAACCCCACCTGGTAGCAATATGACCAGTAGATATGCAGAATTACTTCTACACTTACTTCATTGATCCCCTATTACTTCTAGGTACTGCAACTTTCAGATGCAAATAGGAGGCTGTAAATATGTACAAAATTCAATGCTAGAATTCATACTTGTAGGGGTGTATATGTTTTGATCTTGACTATCTTGCTTGAGCTTCCTTACCACCTTAAAAAAACAGTCACGTGTGAAAACAGATGAGTGCAAAGCTAGCAGGCCAGGTATGACTGTCAGGCTTTGCAGTATAGATGCTGATTTACAGTTCTTGATTCCCCAGTACAAATGCTGCTCACACAGATCCTGAGTTTGTAAAGCTTCTGGGTGACTAGAGTTCCTGTTTCTCCATGGGATTTCATCAAATGAGTAAAGAGATAATGTACCATTAACTAGGATTCACCAAAGCTGCCTTCTTTGTGTACACTCTGGTATTCTGCTACTGTAGCACTCCACCTGATAAGCAATTAAAATGAGCCTAAGAATGTAATTTCATGTATGCTCCCAAGTGGGTATTGACAAACATCTGCAATGTGCAATCTCTTTTCTTCCTATTGGCTGCATGTGCTGATATCTAAACAGCGTGGGGGAAGTGGAGAAGTGATGGCTGTGCTGGTTTCAGGAAGAACTGTCCCACATGAAGCACCGCTTAACTGAGATGCACTCACTTGCGTGGTCATCTGCAGAGAAGCAAGTTGAATGTTAATGTAACTGATTATAGCGTATGCTTTGCTTGAAAAATGGGGACAGGTCTCAGTTGGGAGAATTTAATTAAAGCAGTCTTCCAGCAAGATAATTATATACCTTTTCCTCCACTGGACCCTCCTAGTCCTTAAATTTAAGTTAATAATAGCACAATAATCAAAGATTTCTACATTTTTAGCCAGCTAGCAACACGGTGAACCCGAACAGTATCCGAAAGTGTGGCTTTTCTGACTACTGATGCTCTCACAGCCTGAAATGCAGGTGACTGATTCAGCCCTTACCTTGTTGAAACTGAGTCTACTCTTAAATGACTATAATACTACCACTGGTACAGTAACAGCTGACTCATCTTAGGCTTTCATCCACAAATCTGATTTTTATTTTTTGGCAAAAGATATAAGCATCATTACTGTGGTTTACAGATGGAAAAACAATCACATGGAACTGAAGGAAGAAAGAAGACTGGCTTTTAAGAGGGACAGATATACTGGTTTTCTTCCATCCTCATTCAATACTCTAGGCTGCATGTTACTTACTCGTACATACTGGATGTGTGAGCTGAAATGGTTTGACATTAAGGTGGGACAACAGCAACCAGTTCACATGCTTCGGTATGAGCTCGTGTGCTTTATTTACATGTAAAATCTTAGGGCTGCTTTCTACTTTACTGAGTAGAGCATGACATTATCCACCTATTAAAAATGTAGATGTGTCAACACCCCACCCATACCCTAAAATTTCACTATATTTTCAGCTGGGAAAAGGCAAAATGTCTGTATGTACATTAATACAGTAATAATTAGCACTTTTTTGTGCATCAGATACCTTACGGAATCGATTCTTAATTCATGAAGATGGCTTTGGGAAGGCATAACTACTCCAGTTTCCACAGAGATGTATCTAATCTAATTTCACAGATGTGAAATAAGAAATATGTCTTAAGAGAATAAATTTCATAATGCCCTTGTGCACAAGATAGTTATTGTCAGAATTATACCAGAGGAAGAGCAGTAACAAGACAGTGGTTTAAGACTTCCTTTTATCACACGTGAAGATACACAAATCAGGATGGGCTGGATCTCTAGTAAATAAACCTTTGCTAGAGGCTACCAACATTCAATCATCCCTACGATCATGAGCATTTCATTTAAACTAAAAAGAAAACAACAACAAAAAATCCTCAAAATAAGTTCCTCAAGGAAGAGACTGCTTTTTNTTTTTTTTTTTTTTTTTTTCTGTGGCTAGGCTGCAGACTATAATAGACCACAGATAAAAACTGCATTTTTTTTAAGCTTAGTCATTAGTTACAATTTGAGGGAGAAAACCCCACCAGGATGTCAGTCCTGCCAACTCTCCAGATCTCTTGGATTCCCACTGTTGCTTTCTTTTAATGGCATCCTCATCAATAACAGCCATTGCAGAGTTCACCCTGTGCAACTGCAGCCTCCTTCAACCTATATGGATGTTAGTGGTCTTAAAAGACATTTGGGGGTAACTAAGAGCCACCACATATCTGAGGGGAGAAAAGAAAAAATGAAAACTTTTGCAAAAGCATGAAAATAACAGTAGAGTGTGGACTCAGCTTTGTGCATCCCGCATTCAACAGCCTGTCTTTTTCTTCTTTTCAATCAGCTGCCACGTCTGCATCAGGAAATGGTGTTGAAATAACGTTCAGGTATTTTTATGTGTCACTATGCAATGTTTCTTTTGAAACATACAATTTCCTTATCAAAAAGAATAAAAGTCCTCACTCCTTTTTGGAAAGTATAATATAAAAATCTTATTTGACATTCAATTCATTGTTCTATAAGCTAGGAATGGCTGCAGCTTAAATTACCTATTAAAAAATATATATATAAATCAAGAAGCATGCAATACCTGTTAGCCTTACATAAGTAGTATTTCTGTTCTTAGCAACACATGAAGACACTGAAGGAAAAAAAAAATGTTTTATTTTCTAGACATTGAGTTTTCTTTTCTTCCTGTCATAATGAACCACAGCACATATTTTTACTAACAGGGGGCACAGGGTGTTTCTTACAAAGTTGTTAGGTTTTGAACCCATTATTCCTCTTTTTCTATACTGCCTTATCAAAAGCTAGCTGCCACTGATCTGGGAATATGTAGCAGATACATCAAAGTTTAACATGTTTCAAGGCACCCGAGGAGACTCTAGGGCTTCTTTTACCATAAATCATGGCACATACAAAATACTGGAAATATGGGAAATTGCCTTTATTGCTATCTAAATCGTATACACACACACACACACACACACACACACACACAATTAAAATAAAACCTCAAACTTGACATCCTGGGATTGGGATTCAGAACTTTTCAAGCATCATGATGAAACAAATGGAAGACTCGATGCTACTTTAAGCCAAATCTTTTAATAACCTCTATACTGGCACTCGCAATTTGGCAGGCACAATCACTTAGGAACACAAAGAATAAATTTACAAACCTAACTCAGATTTTCAGGTAGATGCCTAAATTCTGTGCTTTGCATCTTTCACCAATTATGTAAGATGTTCTTCCCCATTAATTGTACCTCCAAATTGCAGACAAAAATCAGAGACAAATGTGACCTCGCAACAACACACTTAAAGTGGGCAGTCTGTATTCTAAGTGGAACCTATTAACAATTTTGTAAGGGCAAGCAATCATCATCAACACTTTGCCAAGGGACTGTCTAACAGGTATGCTATTGAAACAGTCAAAACGTAAGAACATTGTAAAAAAATATATATGAGGAGAAAACCTAAGCAGTCCTCACATATAGTTGTGTAGATATACACAACGTGTATAACATTAAATGAAGAAAAAAAAACACAAAACAATAGAATATGCAGTAGCAGTTAAAATAGTTTGCAAAATTCATTTTTACTGATGGTCAGCTTCACATTCTCAGTAAAATGTAACTGTCCGTCAGGCAAATAATTTCTGCCACTTTTTCACTCTGTAAAGAATAGATTATATATTTCCTGAGGAGATTGTCCTCTCAGGTCAAAAGTAGAGGAATGAGAGTTTGGGATTCACTATTTTGGAACAGACCCTCCAGAGGAGAGAGTGTTTCATGAAAGGCAAAAGAGATATTAAAATAATGTAAAAGTTTAGTAGATTAGGACAGAAACAAACAAACAAACGAACAAACAAACAGCCTCAGAGTTGGTGAAGACCATGCAGTTGCTGTGGGCTGGTAAAAGCAATTTTGTTCTCATACATGAAATAGGAGTATATGTACTTGTATTATTTCAACATAATTATCATCACCGTTTTTTTGTTTGTTTGTTTTGTTTTTACTGTGGTCATTTTTCCTAGCTGTCCCATTATTTACACATGTAGGACCTCAGTACTTCATAATCACAGATATATTTAACCTTACATCATGTCTTTGAAGTAATGCAGTACAAATGTCTCACTACACAGATTGGGAACCACAACAGGCCGGAGACTTCCCAAGGGTTCCTCAGATAATCCACAGCCAAGCAGAAGAGTCAAATCTCAAGTCCCAGCCTCTTGCCTGACTTTCTTTCTCTTTCCTAATTCACTCGCCCTATTCTGCCACCTCCCCTTCCCACTGTCCTACTTTGCCTTTTTAAACAATGATCAACAAGATGGGAGAAAAGATGAGAAGAGGAATGAGGAGGCAAAGATGGTTAGGCAGGTTAAAGAACAACACTGCTGCTTCTGAAAAACAGCACCTCCACTATTCTTAGACTGCATTACTTAAGTATAGGCATTTAAATATGAGATGTACTTTGATTAACTCTGATGTAATGGCATGTTGACTATGAGTCAGCCGTTTTCATTTAAATAATTTTCCCAACACTGCCCACAATCTTACCTTTTGAGCTTCACAACAGCCCAGCATACTTTTACAACTTGTTCACATCTTCCTTGCTCCAAGGAAAGTTGTGCCATGTTGTATCAACCTGTCACAACCCAGCTATGAATTCAGTAAAGAAGGTCTCCTTTTGCAGGTTTTGAAACCTGAATGACCACCATATACTGTGAAGTCACAGAATCACAGTCTCTTGCCTGGCAGGAGTTACTAGCTCCGTTTGTTGCTTTGCTGTCTGCAGCCTCATGGCCCCTACTCACAGAAGGCCAAACACCCCAAATCCTATTTCTGTCTCCTTTTCCCTAAGCACTTTGTCAAAGAAAAACATATCAAAAATGCAATTAAAGATGTTTAACATACATAACAAAGTGTATATTGACTATCCCAAAGGCAAAGGGGTATTCTCATCTCCTGAACATCTCTTAGCATCCCACCTGCACAAAACTCTCACAAAAGTGCACCTGCACAATACTTTTCCATTCCCACCTTAAATACAGCCCTTCTGCTCAGAGCAGATCATCTCCTACATGGACCAGCTTCCCTTCCCATTGGAGAACGCTCATCATAACCATTCTTTTTCACTCAGAGCTCCACAGCCTTCTTAAAAATCACTCAAATTGTTTTTAAGCGAGTTAAAATAACACAGAAGTAAAATCCACACCGTAAAAAATTTTGAAGTTTTTAAAAACCTTTTGAGGTGACTAATACACTGGCTTCACTACCCACAGAAAAAGTTTTTTCTTGAAAATTACAGCAGAATTAAGCATACCCATTTTAGAAGCAATTTAAAAAAATTACCAGAAATCACATCAGAAGTAACTCACAGGCTGTACCTCACAAGCTATTTCTCCTCACACAGCAGATTAGATTGAGACAATATCTGCACAACTAGTTGCTTTGTTTTTCCACCTTCCTGTTACCTGCTTTTCCTCCAAATTGTCCTTTGGCCACCAATGCACTAAAACACTATATAAGAAAACTCTACCCTTGCTTGTTTCTAGAAGCATCATTAGTTCAATTCTTTCTCTACAGCTTCTTCATAGGAAATTTATCTGTTCAAACTCCTTTGACCACTCTGTATCTTACTTAGAATCACAGAATCAGGTTGGAAGGGACCTCAGGAGGTCTCCAGTTCAATCTCCTGCTCAAAGCAATGTCAGCTGTGAGATCAGACCAGGTTCCTCTGGATTTTACACAGTCTGGTCTTGAAAACCTCCAAGAACTGAGATTGCACCATCTGTTCCACTGCTGGACTGCCCTCTTGGTGAAAAAGCTTTTCCTTATATACAGGCGGATTCTCTCCTGCTCTAACGCCTCTTGTCCTCCCACTGTGCACCACTGTGAGGAGCCTTGCTCCTTCCTCTTGGTCACCGGCTGATTGTTCCCACTCACCTTCTCCTTCATGTGCCAGAAACATGCTCTAAGAGGACTCTTGCCTTTATGCTCCCAGGGAAGAAAGCGAGTTGGACCACCCTGTAATTTCCTAGGTCATCCTTCTGACTGTTTGTCAAGATGGCTTTTCCTCCAGTCATCAGGGACCCCTTCAAAAGTAACAGAGAGCAGCCTCACAGTGACTTTGACCAGCTCCCGTGGCACCATGAGAGTCCTGTGGACTTGGTGGGCCAAGTCCCCTCCATTAAGCCTGACCTGATCCTTGTCCACTGCAGTTGAGCTCCTCGAGCACAGCCTGTCAGCTCTTCAGACCCTCCCTCCCCTCTCTCCGCAGGGAGGCTGAGCTCTATAACCATGCCTTACTTATTTCAACACTCTCCATGTTACCTTTCTAACTGCTACCGATACACACGGTAAATTTATTTTTTATTCTCAAGGCCTAGCCTGCATTGTTGTTTAAGAATGCACAGAACAGACAATGGAATCCTTCAAACAGAAAATGTGGTATTACTTACACTTGCCTGGATTTACCAAATGATTTTTCTGTCCGTATATTTTTTACTCCATCCCCTAACTTTAATATTTTTCCTATTATTTTGATTATGTTAAGGTATTTCATAGAGAAGCATGGTCTTTATTGCATTACTGCTGTAAAAGTAATAAAAAAAATCATATACTACCTGTTCTGGACAATCACAGTCAGTATAAAATTGGCATTATTAGGTACATTATGAGGTAAATTATTTCCTTTACCTTATTTTCTTATTTTCCCTTTTATGAATTACCTATGCATCTACAGGTTCAAGAGGTTTAAGAATGATAAATTCCAGTAATCTACTGATCCAATAATCTCCAATATAATCTATTTTAATTAAAATAGTATTTATAAAATCTAAGCAGAGTGAAAATCTGCTAAAATCCAGATGAGTTAGCATTACCTAAATCCTTTGCTCAAAGTTCTTACATTCCAAGAATTAGAAGAAAACCTCTATAACAGCAGAATGAGTTAAGCAGGCAGTCAGGAGAAACATTATTCTGCTTTTATTGTTGACTTTGTTAGTTTATGCTTGAAGTTACAATTCTATTTCAAGATAGCATTTGCCTGTGTGAAAGTTAAAAAAGAAAGAAAGAAAAAACACCCTTTCTTTCTTTTTCTCTTTCTTATTTCTCCCATGCTATTTACCAAGAAACAGAGCTAGTCTTTCTGGAAAACACAGCTGTGCCCATTAGACCTAAGTAGTACCTCTGTGTCAATCCACTGGTAACTGGATCTATCTGTATGTAAAGATTTATATGCCATATCTGTATCATTATATTTACTTGATAAATAATAAAAATAAAAGTTAAATACTTATAAATGTATAATATTATTTTAAGTAATGAAAAGAAACAAACTTACAAAGTTACAATTATTTAATGTATATTTCTAAGTATATTCTTCCCAATTTGAATTGAAAGTTATATTCCAATCCAAAAAAATGTTAAAATATATTAAAAAAAGAAACTCATATTTGAAAGTGCACAAATATATTATCAATGCCATAGAACATTCCTGACTTTGTTTTAGGATTGCTTAACTAAAAGCAATAGTCAAAGCATGTTCAGCAGTTACTTATAGGTTTAGATGTCTTATTTGATCTTTTTGTAGTTCTAAATTTATTTATTTTCTTCAGGCATAGCCTTGGAATCCTTCTGCACCTCAAATTCCTACTGAAGCCACAGGGATATTTGTTGGAGCGTGAGCCACAGCAGCATGCTTAAGGTTTGTTTGTTTGCTGTCTCCTTCCCTGCTGCTCTTGGCCACAATTCCGCTACAGCCTGGTCAGCGGAGCCCTGTGAACGTTCCCGTATTGCACTGGAGCCTCGGTATCCTAAAACCAGCAGCTCCTGATCCTTGCACTGGACACGCCACATCCCTGATGCAGTTTGGGATGATGACCCAGCAAACCGTCACCTGCTACACATCAGAGAAACACGCTGACGGAGGAAGCAGGTCCTTACTTGAACCCTTGTTTTCTGACTGTAAAACTAAGGCAGCTAAGCTAAACCTGTTTATGTGTTTCAACGAGTAATGTCCCTGAAGTGCTGAGGATTGAGTGATTTCAATATAGGAGCAGCCGCAGTTTATCTTGGAATTACTCGAGAATTAACCTCTCTGGTGCTGGACCATTTTTAACCCTTTCCAAGGCACTGGAGGGATTGTAGGGCTGGTCTGCAGTACTTTTAAGACTGTATCATCATGGTTACCTATATTCAGCTCCCATCAAAAAAGAAAAGTTCATGAAAGGGTTTTTAATTAAGTTGGAAATCTATTAGAAATTCCAAGTAAATGCTTGATTAGACATTGTGTTCCTTTGTCTTTATTACTCACAAAGAAGACCAATCTTCTGTCTAAAGCATTTTAGTCCCAGGAGTGATGTTCCCACAACTCTTGCTTGTATCAGCACATGACACATATTGGAAAGGTATTGTTGAGGATAAAATTAAATACTGGGGTTGTAAAAAGGTTTTAGCTTTTGCTAATGAGTACATTTTTATTTATTTATTTATTTTTTGCAGTGACAGCAGATTAAGACTAGTGTGTTTAAATAACATTAAAACATCCATAAGTTTAATAGACTTTGAATAGCAAAGACAGCAGGCACAAAAAAAGTGAAATTGCAGAGAATAACTTGCAGGCTGTTCTTTTACAAGTCATCTGTCACATGCTTATTTCAAGGCCATTGATCAAAACCTACAAAACTTGTTTGAATTAGTTATTGGGCTACAGGCAGGGGGCTGTGCTGTCCCCAGTTACAGTTAAAGAACCTTTTGTTGAATTTTTACAGTTGAGATTAAATTCTAATGCCCCTGTTAGCAGTTGCCTTGAGCTTCCTTAATCCTTCATGAACATTTGCTCATATTCTGAATTTGCTTTTACTTCCATCATAAACACATAAACATTTACCTAACTGCTGCCTTTCTTTTCCACTCAGTCTCACCAGATTCAAGAAAATTGCTTCCAGAAGCAATGTCAGTACAGAAAATACAAATAAATATTTTTGTTTTAAAGCTCTGCAAGCAGATAAATTTATGTTGAATATTTTATGTATTGTTGCAACCATTCTCCCTTTACCATTGCACATTTGTGGGATCAAAATTGAGCTACCTGGAAAAAAAGTTGACTGTTTCTGAATAACAAAGAACTGAGATGTTTTCAAAGTCTGTGTGAAACTTGGAATCAAACACATTTTTTTCTCATTTGCTAATAGCCCTAGTAACAGTTTCAATATATCTGGAGATAATTATTAGACTAGGGAGGGGTTAGATGTTGGGACTGGATGTACCTGAGAAGCTGCTGCTAATGAAGTGAAAGGCTTTTTGCTACATTCTTAAATATGAGACTGCATGGTTCAGAACAGTAGAAACCTGGAAGCTGGTACTCTGACTTGGTTTTTCCTGACTCCACCCTGTGGGAAGAAAATTATTCTCTCCTACAAGAATAATGAGAAAAGAAGATTAGAATCTCTCTTCTGAGAGTTCTCAAGGAAGATTTTTCCTTCACCCAGGACATCTTCATAAATGTACAACACACACAGAGATCTGGATAAAGACAGGATGATAGTCTTTTCCCCTCCACTTCTATCAGTCAGGAAACCTAATGAAGTTAGAAACTACGTTTCCAAGTGCCTCTCCTTCTCCTCTGTCCCTTTTCAGATAGGTATCTCCATTGATGGATCTACGACAGGCTGCCCTTAGCTGAGCAAGTCCTGATAGTTTGAGCTAAAGGCAAAGTGTATGAGATGGTAATAGTTACAGCATTTCAGAGCAGGTGTAAGGGGAAACATGTGGGGCCTTCTGATGAAATTACTGAGTGGGGAATTGGGCTTCAGCTTTTGAGCATCAATTTACCCAGGTATATTCAACTCTCACCTTTGAAAAAATACGAAGGAAATCCACCCTGCATCTCTTTCCCACACAGCTTTATTACATAGACTTCCCCACAGAACATAAGTGATTAGGACTAGGCACTTACAAAAAACTAGTTTCTCCTTATGGGACTTAAATAAAAATAAAAGTTGAATGCCTTCATATTTTTAAAAATGTCATTGCCCCTGCTGGAAGCCACCAAAATTCAATTTGTTTGACACCTACTGGAATAGCCAAATATTCAGAGGCTATCTGGTCACTAGAAAACTCTAGAAATTATTTGTCTGAGTTGGACAGTCACTCTCAAAGGCAAAACAGCATCATTTCCACAGGCATTATTTTGGGCTGTGGCAGTTCTTGTAGCACCATGAGATGCTCAGTGAGTGAAAGAAGTGCTGGACTGAAAAATTCTGCTTCCCAATGCTATGCAAATACCTGGGATGTCAGGAGAACCTGAAGCTGCAATTGCTATTTGGCCAGCTGTCATAAATAATGTGAAGATATACATACATGCTTCTCCCAGAGAGTCCAAGAAAGTGTTCAGATACCATCTCATTCTGTGCTCAGAAGCCCTATATACCCATAGCACAAAGTTACTTACTGTCTTGGACACCATTTCACAGAAACAACTTATCTGTTCCTTTCAAAACAATTTCACAGATGGAACCTCCCTGAAGATGCAAAACTTAAAGGCAGTGGCAATACAGCAAAAGGGACAGTACTCAAATTTATAGCAGATGTTTCACTGTTAATTAACGCCACAATGAAAAATCTCTTGGAACAGCATAATGCAATACTTATTTACCATTTCCTTTCAGAAGAAAACATATACACAAATCATTTCCAAGTCTTGGTGACATATGCAAACTTTAGACTGCTAGGATTAGGTTCTTTAATCAAAAATAAAATAAAAAAAAAACAAAACAAAACTCCTATAAGCAGCAGCACGCAGATCATAATCAGTTTATGTAATCATTTCCCTTCCAGAAACCTGCCTGTGTTTTATTATGTAAACAACCTCTTCGTAAAAGACTTTCAAACCTTGCTCCCACAAAGGAAATGAACAGCCACTTGACTAAATCACAAAGAAAAAGTGATTCTCCCACCTACATTGCAAGGCCGAATGGGTAAATGATCACACACTGGAGTACGAATACATACCTATAAACACTTCCCACTGAGGCTGTAACAGTGGTGTGCTTCGTAGCCAGCAAGTAGCAAATGGCAACCCAGCCTTGTTCTTTTGCACACATATAGTGCTCGAACTATATATATATAACTTATTTTATGGACCTTTTATCTCCCTTAAGAGCCCTCAAAAAATCACAGATCAGTCTTGCAAACTAAATATATTACCACAAACTCCTTAAAAGCTAGAAATATAAGCCAGAGAAATTAAATTGAAATTTTGAAAGCAAATCTTTAAAGGTGCTTGCATCCAGTACGTTCATTTTCCATGAACTGTGGAGTGATGGTTCTTCCCACAGGGATTCGAACAAGCAAAGCAAATCTGAAGAAGTAACTTTCAAGTAATTGCTTCATAGGTGGCATGTTTCAGATGCTATCTCACTTGACAGGAATTGATTGCCCAAATTCTTGGTCACAAATAAGAAGAAATTAAATGAGACAAGGCAGGATCTGATCACCTTTAATAATAAAATCAGATATGCCATGTAGACAAAGTTTGTCTTTATACATGGAAACTACACATCCTTCCTTGTCCTCAGTATGAACTTTAATTCAATTTAAGAGGACTGGGTGCTGACATGCACTTTTTTTTCCCTGCTGCCCAGCAGCAGAGTGCTGAGGGCGGCCCAGCTGTGGGTAAGAGTCCCTGTAGATGTCATCTCTGACACTGTGGACTGTGAGGCACCGAATTGTAAGAGCACCATTGCCCAGGGCAAAAACCTCTGCCTTTTTAGCTCTGAAGCTCTGGGATCCATGGCTAGCACATTTGATGAAGACTTACTCTGAGCACGTGCTGCCTCTGCCAACACATCACTCATGATTATTTGGGTCCAGGGACTCAAACCAATTGGGACTTTCTATTTGCAGGAATGTCTACTAAGCTCATCAGGGGAAACTTCTTAAGCAAATATTGGCAACATGTATTTTATTTTGTCACCTTCAGAATAACAATACATTAACAATTTCCAATATCCTGCCAGTGATTATTTACATTGGTATGCAGTGGTGAAAACTAGATCTGACAAACACAGTTACCTTTGTTATTCCCAGTATCGATCTGAAAATTCAGTTTTGAGGAAAAAATCCTAGTTAATATCAATTCAAAAATAAAAATATACAAGATAATTAGTATTGCTTTTTGAGCTCTTGTACAGTAAGTTCCGCACAAATTCTTTCCATTTTTTTCCACTCAATTAAGTTAAACTAACAAAATATATATTTATATATACTGAATGCATCAGCTAGGTGGAAATGAAAAGAAGAAATGGGCTAAAGCTCTATGACTGTTCCATAAACTTCATTTTTTTTTCTAGTGTTGTAAATATTATTTTTAAAAGTTAAAATCATTTCAATATTCATTGTGCAAAAAAAAAAAAAAAAAAAAGTCAGGAAAAAAGAAAATGCTTTGGTTTTTGATGACCACGGGAGTCTAAGAACGTCAGCTTAATCCGTTCAGGAATTTTGAATCTGCTCTGTTTCATTAAGGCATATTTTAAAATATTTTTCAGTCATTTGTAAAACAAAAAGAAAAGGAGTATTTTCAATATATTGAGCTTGTCTTGTTGGGTAAAATAAATAAAACTGAAATATTCTGTCCTTCTGAAGATACATGTATAAGCATGTGTTCCTAAAATAAACACAGGTAGAGACAAATGCTTAAGAAAACTCTTTTCTAACAGGTTGGACTGAGACGTTAGGCTATATATGCTCACTAACATGTAGCGAATCTGTCATGCTATTCCAAGCTTGGGATTTGTAATGTGGAGAATTTTAGGCATTCAGAAATAGATGAGTTGTTATAGAAGTATCGTTATATCCCATCTTTGCGTGACTTCCATAAAAATGTGTCATATTTGGCAAACACACTACTGTAATCACAAGCAAGGACTAATTTTAAGTCACCTTCTCCCTTTTGGTAATTGTTCATAGATTCCCGAGTGGTCAATTCCCCCATTTTCTGAGGTGAAATGTAGCTGCCTGCACAATTGGTTTAGAACAGCTAGAGAGGACAGTAACATCATATAAGGTCCTGAAAAAAGCTTTCAATCAAAGCTACCAGAGGTGACATGCTACATCTGTCCTTAGTTTGTCTTTATTATTCTATGTGAAGATTCTCCAATCATATCAGTATTTGGAAGACCGCCAATTATCTAAAATGTGATAAGGTAAGAGTCTTACTATAACTGTAGATATAGTACCTCACAGAGAATAACATTAGATATGTATTAATAATTTATAAAATGGAGACCAAGGATGTTATTTGAAAGTATAAAGTGATTCCTGAGTAGTTCATAAGTCAGAATAGTCACTGTGGAAGTCCTGCATGGCATCCTGCGTGGAGTGCAAAGCAACATTCAGCAATTTCTGTGACTCCCTCCCTCTAACTCAGCACTTCCCAACTGGAAAAGATAGCCTTTGACCTGGTGGATATGAAGAATGAAATTCAAACCTGTTTAGAAGCCACTATCTGAAGACAGAAATGGTAACTTTAGGTTACTGAAATGGTAACTTTTTTTTAACCTGAAGTTACCATTTAATTTACATTTTTAGGTTTTTGTTTGTTTGTTTGTTTGTTTTGTTTTGTTTTTTGGTGGGTGTGGCACTCCCTTCAGACACTAACTTTCTCCAACTGACATTCTACTACAGCACGCTAACATAGACTAGCACTGAATATCTCAACCTACTAATTTTGAGAAATGTGTGTTACTTTAAAAATTGCTGGAATTAAAATGAAATGTGCAATAAAATGTCAAAGTCTATAAGGAACTGAGTAGCTGACTATTATAATTAATTATTGTATTTTACCAGCGTACCCCCGAAAATGTATTTGCTGTCATACACATAAATAGATGTGTTGCTGGTAGATGCCAGTCAAAAATTTACATCATTGATCTTGGATTTTATTGGATCAATACAGTTTGTTGTGTGCTGCAAGCAATTCTCTGTGTCGAGCTATGTTTCTGGAGCCCTTAAAATTGGCAGAGAATATGCCTTTGGAAAAAGAAAGAAAGGGACAAATGGTAAAAATATACACATGCATATACATTTACACACATAAGAGTGATTCACACTGCCTACATTTGTCAAGATCAAACATCTTCTTGAAAACATAGCTGATTGAAAACAGAGCATCGATCCACATTTTCTAAACCGTACTATATGCTACACTGAAGCTGATACCAGTTTAAAACCCAGGTAGAAAATAACGTTACTGAGTTTAACATTTACTGTTCATGGCTTTGGATATAGAAATGGTGCTCCATATAAGTAAAGGTAAATATGTTCTATATTCAATAGAAATGTATGAAATAATTAACATGTATCTATTTACCCATTACCTAAAACTCAAACAAATCCTGAACCATTAATTTCAAAGTCTGAAAAAGATCGACTTTTCTACAAAATTTTATTTTCCCTGTGTACACTCTTTACCTCATGACCTTCCCAACAGCCATCTGGGAAAGTCCTCATGTACCGGGATTCACTATTTGTTCTCACAGCATTGCTTACCTTGCAGGAAAATATCATATATCCTGCATGCTAAAGGTAACTTCAAATTCTGATAAAGCTAAAGGTTCAAACATTTGCAAGTGTTATCCAAATAATCTGTAACTAGGTTTGCATCTTTGGCCAGGATGGGCTTCATTTGCATAAATGACAGAAGGTGACTCAATATTGGGACTACAGGATTTATTGCACTGTACCCACTACCAAATGTTTTAATTCCTTTCCATTTATTTATTTCTCATACCTCCAGCGTACGAGATCTGTGATCTCTCTTTGCAAAAAGGGGGAGCATGAACCTGACTTGAAAACACAGAAGGAGCAGGAAGGCAAAGCCAAAATCTCTACACACTGTTGTAGAAAGATACAACTTGCATGAGAATTGTGGATCTACTTATGCCCATTTCTCACAGACTCTTTAATACTACACTCTCCCACTAGGCTTTTAGCCTAGTTTTCTGAAAAGTTGCTAAATTGCAAAAACATAGAAGCTTGATACAGCTGCTTTTTTCCTCTCAGAGTTTCCTGCACATTTCTGCAAATTCAAATAGATTGCAAATCTCACATATTAACAACACACCTTAGAAGATAATTAAAAATAAGAATACATTCTTAATATGTCAAATGTGCTGTCACCATGCAAAGATGTTTTCCTAATGCTAAATCTGACTCACTCTATCTTGATAAGTAGGCACCACAGTGAGTATTTGTGATAGGCATATGTTATATATGCACTCCCCACAGAGATTTCAGCCCCCTTTCAATATGCTGAAAAGGACAGCTCATCCTTTCTTTTCCCCACCTTTCTCCACGTTACATTTGCAGTTCTGCCACAAAATAAGAGAAAAATACATAAACTTTCAATTTTAGCCAAAGACCAAGCTGCTATGTGATGTTAGAACAGACCTCCAGTTTAGAAATTTAGAAGTCTAATTGGTGGCATTCTCTTTTATGAATAGCATTCTGTTGCCAAAGACATCGACAACCTGTTATTTACATATATAATCCATTCAAAAACAAAGTAAAGCAGCAATAAAGTCTTGGTCACCAGGTCAGTGATGCTTGTAACCAGGGCACAAAATTGTCTTACTTTCTACTTTTCTACCTAATTTCATCAAAAAAATAAAATAAAAATAAAAAAATAAAAAATTATACTTTCATAACGTCTATCAGATTTAGATTTACATTAACATTAACATATTTTAAACCTGTCTTGTCTCATCTCTTGAGCAATTTTATCCCAACTTATCTTGGTGCTCATACTTAGTCATTTGTGATTTATAAAGATCTATGTGAGGGAAGAATCACACCTCTGAAGAACACGAGCAACACATGAATTTTTCTGCATATCCCAATGTTGAGCAAGAACTCAGGTGCATGTATGTGAGAAAACAAACAACTGAGCATGAAACTATAGGCAAAAGTCCCTGTTTTTCTTCCTATTCCCTGTCAACAACATCTTGGAAATAAAATGACAGTCACTTCCTCTGAAGTAACAGACTTTCTTTAGTCTTTATTCTATCTGAGACTATTACCTGGGGTGCACCTCATTTCCTGTCATAGAAAACAATTTCTGGCTTTAGGGAGGCCATTTTGTTTTTATAAAAGGCAAATTAAGAAAGGAAAAAACAAAGTTGTTGAACCTTCTTAACTGTAATGTGTGCACAAACTTTAGGGAGTTACCTTTTTTTCATTTCAATAACTGATTTTTTGAATGGCTATTGATACTAAAAGTAGAGGTAATTCAGGACATTGGTAATATGATATGAACCTTTTAGCCTCTAGGAAACAGCTCTGAAGTCAAAGGAAAGTGATAGTCATCAAAAGCTACTACTATCCATTCCTTATTTAATTGTCAGAAATTTCAATCCTCTTACCTACACTTAAAGTTAAAATCATAATTTCCTTCACTGTTGACAGCTTCCTGATGAAGGGATTACAGTTTTCTGAGTTAGGTGGCAGAAACTTTCACATTAAATGAACGACATCAGAGGCTTTGGCCTTGCCATGGCCTATGCTGTGCTTGGGGGGGGTGGGGGGTGGGTGGCAGCTTTTGGGGTTAAAAATAAAAATAAAATAGAAGAAGGCTGGAGAAGAGGAGGCCAGGAAACTTTGGAGTAAAATGAAAACAGAAGGAAACCTGAGAAG